>CM075817.1:30014531-30614531 GCA_037975025.1 Excoecaria agallocha | reverse complement strand
AACTCCACAAGTCTCTTCATAGATCAAGCCACTAATTCTCTTCATGCCACCTCTGCGTGCTAAACGATGAATTGCAGGCTTAGTGATACCTTAAATGTTATCCCTTAGAACTTTCCTGTGCCTCTTAACTCCTCAATTTCCCAAAAATCTTAGCAAACACGGAGAATCTATCGACTTGGAGTTGGGGCACCGATGCAAGAGATAGTAATTTGCAAAAAATAACTAAAAGCTGAAGCAAGAGATGAATATGGATCACAACAGAGCAAGAGATAAAGATGGATAAGATCCTGCAGAAGAAAGTATGCAGAAACTAATTAGGGATTAAACTAAAAAAGATCCATTTTTTAAAACAAAAAATTAAAAATAGGTAATTTTAAAACTTTAAATTTAGGAGATTGCATTTTTAAGAAACAAGATTAAAAAGGGGTATTTGATATAAATTTTTCTTTTTTAAGGCAAAACTTTAGGCCTGGACCTTAACCTTTCTTAGGGCAGGATTTTGGACCTAGTACAAACAGGTCCTTTTAATTGTTAAAATAAATAAAAAATCTAGATTTAGACAAAACACATAATTTTGGTAAGAAATCAGGTTCCAATCCAATTTAGCAGTTTATTTTTTTATTTTTTACAAAAATGATTGTTATATTCAACCAAACTAATTATGTTGTTGGTTTAGGATTGAATTAAGTCGACTGGCCGATGCAATTCGATTTTCAAAATATTATTAAAAATTCGCAATGAAAAAGGATTTTAACACAATATATGTCAAGATAAAATGGATCAATATAACTATAAATTTATCACTAACTTAGAGTAAATTGTCCATAGTCCACAAGTTTGATATATATTTAAATCACTTTTTTTAAAAAATATTTACATATAGACTAAAGGAATGCAACAAAGAACATTTACAAAAAAAAATGAGTTAACAAACAAATTTAAGTGAGTGGAATCACAAATTTCCTTTTTTATTATATATAGCAAACCAAAACAAAATTAGGTGGAAAAGAAATGAAGAATTAAAGGATTTTGGTGTTATAAGGAATCCCATGTATAGTAAAATTCAAGTCACAAATCAAAAAGATGTAACATGTAAAAGTAGAGAAAATACAAGGAATAATCCCATACTTCTATTATAAAAGATAAAGATATTTATCCAATAATACATGAGCTAAACTAGGAAAGAAATCTCAATAATTATGCTATAATCTATAAATACATTATAACTTATATCTAAATTAGCTGTACAATCTATAATAGCTATTTATAGTTATTATATATTGTAACACTCCCCCTTAAATTACAGCATAAATATCTATCATGCCTAGTTTGTAACAAATGTAATCAACCCGATTTTCACGTAATGTTTTAGTGAACACATCAGCTAATTGGCTCCCTGTTCTGATATGTGGAGTTAAGATTGATCTATCTTCTGACTTTTCCCGAGTAAAATGAAAGTAACTTCTATATGCTTGGCTCTCTCATTAAACATAGAATTATTTGAAATATATATTTACTAATTATGTATCATAATTTTGCTTTACAATGAAATTATTTGAAAATTTAATCTTTTATTTATTTCAACAAAATTCATGTTGAATTTCAAAATTATATAATTAAAAAATTCTCAACAAAATTTAATAATTGTTTTTTAATATTTTCATTGATTGAAATAAATTTTTTAATTTATTTCTTTGTTTGCAATCATATTATATGATAATTATATTTTTTTCATTTGTAAGTTCTTTTTTCAACAATTTTTTACTGTTGTTTTTATACTTTGCCATTTCATGAAAATCTTGCAACTCCCCAATATTTCGAGATTTATAATTGAATTGTAAAATGGAGCCTCATATTATCAATGTGATTAGAGAATTAATTTTAGTCTTTTAAATTAAATTAAATGTATAACATATAAATAAATATAAACATACATATATATGTGTGTGTGCATGCGCATGTGTGTGGACGGATGTGCATGTGTATGTGGGTTTTAAGTAAGAAAATGTGAAAACCAAATTCAGTGCCACAAGTTAAAACAAAAAGAGAGAGAAAAGAAAAAAGAAAGTGAAACGAGAGGAAGAGTCCGGCCCACCCACTCGTCGTCGGCCTTCTCTTTTTTTCATCTATTTTACCTCCCTACCGCCGACCTCTTCCGACATTGCTGCCATCACTACCACCTCTTTTTCTTTTTCTCCATTGATTTAAAATTTCTCTTTCTTCCATTGTTACTTCTCTACTTTTTGCCCACCTCCGGTGTCGGATGGAGACACCGACCACACTGACAGCCTCCTAAAGGTGAGGCAAGCCTTTCTATATCCACCGTTCTTCCTCACTTTACCGCAGCAAGGAGATTAGAGTTAGAGAGGCTGAGAGTTTCTAGCATAGATCTTGGTCAAACGACGGTTCCTTGGGATGTATGACCACTGCCATTGGACTCCTCTTAATGTCATCTGCCTCCAGGTGATTTCGGTCCCATGCTAGTGAAGCTCCGATCAAGCTTCAGCATCATCTGCCTTCAGGTGATTTCGAAATTTACTTCCAAAAAATAGAATTATAAATATAAATTTATTTTAAATATAATTATGTACTTAGTCAGGATGCTACATGATTGGTTATATCCTTGGAAAATGCGTGGATATATGGCTGATTCATGGTTCCATTTAGGTGGTCTGGTTATCTAGTAGTGAAAGTATGAATTCCCTGTCAAATTTACAATATAATATGTATTTCTTGATTTTGCCACATGACCAACAAGCAGCGTTTCATATGGATTCAAATTTTATTCCCCCTTATTTTGGGTAGGATACCAACTAAAGTCAGTTTTTAATATATCATCAAAATTCTAATAAAAATGTCAATGGGAAATAATTAAATAGAAAATAAGAAAAAGGTGTGCACGTTAAGTATATACTTGGGATGCAATCAAAAGCATTTAAGTGCATATATAAATAAATTTGAGTTAAGTGGTAGCATGTTTTTTTTTTTAAGAAATTGAATATAGATTGAATGATTTTATATGGAAAAAATATGGTTTGGTGGGTGATGAAAATGAGGGAGGAAATTAGTTTACGTTAAGCAAGAATGAAACAAAGTGAGTGGGATCATATATAGACAGCAGATTAATTAATAAACTAATGGAAATGAAAATGGAGAGGTAAAAGAAAGAGAGTGAAAATCTGATATGGCCCATGGGATATATAATATGATTAGAGGGGCACAAGTGAATTATCATGTTTGGTATGTTGTAACTTAAAGACTATATTTAAATTAAATCTTACAGCATTATGTTTGGGGAAAAAATTAAAAATTGACATTTTGTCATCTTTCTAACCTACAGCACCCTCGTATAATAATCTTTTTTTATTTGTTCATGTTAACCTTGTATATGTGTGAATCTTGATTAACATTATGTTATTGCTAGAATTTATATTTGAGTAAAATATTGTACACCTGATGTCATACTATTTTTTTAATTATATTTATTAAAAAATGCTTTAGAAAATAAACGGGACTTTGAAATTACAGTTTAGCCGAAAGCTTCCTATAGCCACTTTACTATAAAAGTCAAGTAAATATGTTTATCTCCTAAGTTCATTAGGATCCAATGTAAGATTTTGAAAAAATAAAATAAAATAACGAAAATCAAGATTGACTATCTCATTTCTCCTTAGTGTGAAACCAATAAATTGTTCTTTTAAACAATTCTCACTGGATTTGAGAATTATTACAATGGTGTATAATTTGATAAGTACTTTAGGGTTTTTTTAATAAATTTTAATTTAATAGTAACATTATTGAATAAATATCTAGTTTAAGTTTCGAAATGATTTTCTTTGATAGGCAATGTATTAAAATGTTAGATAAATTAGTTTAAAGATGTTATATTATATGCTTATATATTAATAAAATAGAATTCTTAAAAAAATTATAATTGCTGATGTTAATATTATGTTAGATAAATTAATTTAAAGATGTTATATTATATATTCAATGCAGCTCTAAGACACGCGTTTCTGCATCATGTATACAGAATGTGAAGGCTGTGTTTGATGCAGCTATCAAGGCAATTCTGCAGCCTTCAAAGCATAAGAAACAGAAAAGAAAACAGATGATCTACCGTATTTTTTAATTAGTTTCCTGTAACTTCAAAATGCTGCTAAAGTTTTCAATTCTTGTCTAATCTTTTTCCTCTTTATAATAATTTATTTATTTTGCCGTTTAGTTTTAGTTGTTTCCATTGATTTCATGTGATAAATTAGTAAACCAATCCAAAGTATTTTATCTTATTTACTAGGAGCATGTGATGTTTGTATTGCATATTTGGAATTGGAAGAAGTGGACAAATAAATTAGTAGACATTTAATGTACTTTTATGATATAATATTTTTTGAAGTAATATTATTGGAGAATTGTTATTTACATAAATTAAATTTTGGATGTAATAATAATAATAATAATAATAATAATAATAATAATAATAATAATAATTATTATTATTATTATTATTGAAAATAATATTAAAAAATAAAATATTACAAAAAATATTGCGACAGTTTTTTCATTATTAGCGATGGAATTTTGCATTGCTAATTGCCTAAATTCACAAAGCAACTATAAATAGCGACGAGATTTTTAGTCGCTAATATTTTCTTGTTAAAATGACGACTGATTTTAAAGGTTAATTAGTGATGGAACTTTTTATTGTAGCGATGAAATTTTCGTCGCTATTATTGGTGACTGCTTTCTATTTTAGTCGCTAAATTTGCCAGCGATAGAAAAATAGCAACTAACAGTCATTTAGTCGATAAAATTAATTAGCGACGGAATTTCTTCAAATAGCAATGAAATTTGCCGTCACTAATTCCCTATTTTTTTGTAGTGAAACAATGCAGCAAGGGAGATTCAATATACCCAGCACAAATAAATATCCATCTAGGAAAATTAAATGACGACAAAAGAGCATAACCTTATTGAAGCAGAAATCCAAGAGAAATCAAATACCATCAAAAGAGGAAACCACCACAAAAAGATACCAAAATCTAACAGAAAATGATCAAGCTACATCAGAGATGAAGTCGGAGATCCAATGACAACCCACGCTCTCTCACTCTCCAGTGCATGAGGAAGTAGCAATTAACTTTATGATCCACTCGCGACTTCATTGGGCACCAAAAAATGTGGAATGGCCCACTACTAAAAAAATGCAAATTAGCGACGACAAAAGTCATTGGTAACTGATGTTTTTTCATCGCTAAATTAGTTTAACGACAACTTAGCATCATTTTGAAACAAAAGTCATTGTAGCAGAATTTAGCTACAATAATAAGTCGTTGCCAAATTTTAGCGAGAACTAAGCATTTTCACTAAATCTTTGTCGTAACTTTGCTACAACACTGTTCTAGCTACATTTTGCGACGATAATATATTTGTCACCAATTCACTATAACAATGTGCTTGCAAGATTTTGCAACGACAGTATTTTCGTTGCAATATTGCTACGACATTGTTCACGTTAATTTTTTGCAATGACAGTTCAATCCTCGCAAAATTACTACGACAATATTCTTGCTAAATTTTGCGACGATATATTATAGCTACTATTCATACATGCTAATCCATCGTTAAATTGAAATTATTTTTTAATTTATTAAATTAATATTGAGATTTAATCATTTAAACAATAAACTCAAATAACAAATTTATATTTATAAATTACTTAACATTCAATATATATATATATATATATATATATATACATATATTACTGAAAAAAATATATTTACAAGTACATATCTAAATTAATTGTATATCTAAAATAATATGTGCATATATTTCAGTAGCAAATGATATATAAAATGTCTTAAGTTCAACATGAATATGAACTTGAAGCTCAGTTCTCATGGTGGATGGCCACTACTCAAACCTCTTCTCCAATCTCTTATAAAGTAAAGGATCATGTCGCTTCTATAATTTTAGAACTCATCTAGGAGCAGCAGTAAAGACGAACCTACATAACAGATCTAGAACGATCAACTATTAATATCTTTTCTATCAAAAGTAATGCAACAATGATATCTCTCTACAAAAATGCTAGGGATGCTGCTACAATTGTTAAATGGGCATAAATCATTGCAAAATGCAACACTAAAGAAATTCATATATTATAGCCATTAAAAAATTAATTAATGGATCATATTAAACATTCCATATAGTTTTCAAGAAATTAACTAAAACATAAGGCGAAAAGTGTCTTCTACTGATGGTTCAATAGCTGCAATAGAGAAATGATATTACAAATTATATTTCAAAATAATGTGCAATATTCATAACATGTTTTCTAAAAATATGTGATAAAATTATCTTCAAGCTCACTTGAGAATATTGAAGTTTCATGTGATATTAACAAAATTTTTACTTAAATTTATAATAACATTCAAATTGAGTCAAACATATTATCGAGTCCAGTTTGAGGTTAAGAAAATAAAGCATGATAGGGTCAAATCAAATTTCGAGGCTAAAGTTTCTTAGATAAGTTACACTTTTGGCACTGTGTTGACTTAACTACAACATCGTACATAGATGAAAGAGAAAAAACCAAATAGATATCATATATCATGCAATCTTATCATAGCAATAGAATAAAATGGCTCTTGCCTATATCCCAATGCCTTGCACCAGTAGGTCCCTAAAAGGTATTTTTCATTTTAGCTAACCAAGTAAAACTAAAATCCACATATAAAAACTTATCTAAGTAATTAACAAATTGAGCACAACAACTTATCTAATTAATTATCCTTTGTAGTAATCAACATATTGAACAAAAACTGCATATATACCCTAACAACCCCACTACATTTATTAAGGGGCCCTACCCTTCTATAGAAATACTGCAAATTAAATTTTGGCATCAATAAAAGTTGCATAGCTGAAATATTTGCACAAGGTACATAAGTGATCCAAAAAAGAAAAAAATAAATAATAACTGCCAGTGTAGTATCAAAGTGAAAATTGGCATGACATTCACATATACACATTTTTGGTTCACTAGACCACATATCATCATTCAATAAAAGCTCGGCTAGGCCCCTCTTTAAGTCTTACAAAAAAATGTCATCCATATTTACCCTTACTGGACAATGTTTAACAACCAAACAAGATAGCTTATGAATAATAATGAAACAACATAATGAGCCATGGCAGTTAAGCTTACCACCAAAACCAAAGTGCATCTTAAATCATAATATGCAAATAAAATCCTTGAAGGTAAAACAGAAATATATAAGGCTGCATACAAATATTTGATACCTCAACAATTCTTTCTGACTGAATGCTAGCAAGTGTACTAGATCGACAAAGTAATATAGGAAAATATAATTATGACCTAAAATATCGAACCCAAGGGAAACTTGTGCTTGTATGTCCTATTTCAATTTTAAAACCAATTTTGTGTGTAAAAGAAAGAAGAGAAATCCTAAGGTTGTGATGATTAAGGATTTAAAACTAAAAGCAAACTAAAACAAAATAAAGAGTTAAAATAAATAAAGATCTAATAAAAGCAAGTAAATTGAATGAGGTAAAAATCAATATTAAAAATAACTTTTGCTAAAAAAACTATCCACCTTAACTTTCATTGTAATGACTTAAATTCAATAGAAATACCAGTGATTATGGAAAAACTAATAATAAAGCAATATATCTTTATTTAAGTATATCATTCTTAGTATTAAACTCATAGATAAATCTAATACTTAGCATAAAAATCTAGTTTTAACTTCCTAAATATTCATTGAAGCTTTTCTCAAGTAATTCAACTCCAATTTATTCTTAGTTCCTCCTCTCTTAGTATATTAACCAATAAAATTAACACATAATCATCTCATATTTCGGATAATAATTATGCATAAACATTAAAGAGTTAATTCAAGAACATGTAAATCATTAACTATGTCAAAACTAATTTTTAGTTATTTATTCAATAAACCAATAATTAATCTCAACACAATCAAAGATAAGAATATTCTTAAAACCAAAAAATAATCAACCGATATTGAAATTAAGCTCAAAATAAAGTCATAATAATGAAAATATAAGATTTCAAGAATCCATTAGTAAAAGAAGAAAAACTACTTCCTAAACATATTTAAAAACTTAAACAAATTTGAAAAACTTAAACAAAATCAAAAGGAAAAATAAAAATAGAAAAACTAGAAAAACAAAGTAAAACTAAAACTAAAGAATTCTTCTAATTGATCTCTCTAATTCCCTAATTGATCTTCCCTTCTTGGTGTTTTGGACTGCTATTTATAGGGCAAAATCGTAGTAGATTCCTTCTTAAACTCCAGACATAGAATAGGAAGTGAACTCTGCTAAAACAGGAAGCTCGAGAAAATCTTTCGTGAAGTGGGAGTCTTCATCACGTGGCCACGTTTCTTCATGTGCATTTCTACATGTGGTCACGTGTCCTATTGTTCTTCCTCACACATGGTCACGTGTGGACTATGCCTTGTGTCACACGTGGTCACGTGTTTCCTTTGGTTTCTTCATTTGCTCTTTCACGTGGCCATGGGTAGATTTCTTCAGTGATTTCAAGTGGTCACATGTAAAGGTTCTGGACTGAACGCTCAATTTTCTCTCATCAATTCTTCACATTTACAGTTTTGGCCCCAATCTTTGCCTTTTTATAATTAAGTCTTTTTTCTTGCCAATTAACCCTGAAAAACACCAAAATTTACGATTAACTCTAAAAACACAAAATTAACAAATTAAACTCAAATTCAACCTAATTAACACAAAATTAACTCAATTAAACACCTAAAAACATACTAAAAACACCATATAAATCACCATTATCACTTTCCTTGGGAAGGCCACCATCTAAAGCAAAATCTAGAGTCAAATAGCCATTGGGGAAAGTCTCACTGCAAGAAATATAATTGAATTAAAGGTTAAGCTAAAAGACTATGCAGCAAGAATTCATGTGATGAATTATTTATGTCATTCATTGCTAATTTTAATCATGGAATTTATATACTAAAATAAATTGAATGGGTAAAAGCTTTTGCAAAGATAATCTATCCTCTACTTGATAATCATAAATGACAATTGTGAACTGAAGGAGATATAGAACAATTTTCGCTGCCCCAAAAGAAAAAAAGTATTAAAACTATCGAAAAAAATTTCAATTGTGAATCGTTTAATTTTCATTTTCAATCATGATCCATCACAAAATTGTTCATTAGAAGTATTATGGGAAATGCATAACAACAATTCATCAATTGGAGGTAAATTGAAAACCCTCAGTACTAATTCTCCAATTTAAGAACTAATTAATTACATAATTTTCCATTAAAAAATTATGTGAATGATAATAAAAATAATTTTAAACTTTTTTTGTTCTTCAACTTGGTGCTAAGTTTCTTTAGCTGAATTTTTATCCTACATGTATAACAAAGATCAGCAAAAATGAAGTAGAATTGATAAATTTAAATTAAGTTGAACTAAAAAGCAAAAAACGAAAGAGAATGTAAAGAATGGCAAAAACCAGAAACAAGGCATGTACACAGATACAAAGCATCAATAAAAGCAGTTTAATTGACAAAAACCAACAGATGAGAAACACAATGTGATTAAACCATCTAAAATAAGAGTATTAAAAAATTTTACCAGTACATAACATAAACCCAATTTCATACATTTGCAACCAGAGATTACAGAGGAACGAATTTAAGAATTAAAAAATTAGAAAGAATAAGGTTGGTTACCTAGTAATGTCATAAACCAGCAAAGCACCAGCAGCCCCTCTATAATAGGACCTAGTAATAGATCTGAAGGACTCTGGATCTGCCTGAAAAAATCAAAATTATAACATCTAATAAGTTAACAATAACAATAGCAAACGAGCAATTGAAATTCTAACAATTAGAGAGATTTTTAACCAATAAGTCAAAACTAGCAAAAGCATATTATAATTGATTGAAAGTTGGAAAAAAAATTTAACTATATCCCTAATTTGAAGTTTGATGGGTTTGTTATTGATAGTAGTCATTCGAGCACCAAATTTGACACCTATGGTCAAGTCATGAAACAGCTGAAATTAATCTCTTGTGGATTGTAATAAAATATATAATTATGTATGTAAAAGAAGAAGAAGAAGAAGAAGACGAAGAAGGAACCAATAAGAAAAGTGGAGAAAATAGTAATAGTAATAAATAATAACTGAAAGATAATAAAAATATTTTTAAACTTCTTTGTTCTTCAACTTGGTGCTAGGTTTCTTTAGTTGAATTTTTATCCTACATGTATAATAGAGATCAGCAAAAATGAAGTAAAATTGATAAATTTAAATTAAGTTGAACTAGAAAGAAAAAAAAAACAAAAGAGAATGTAAAGAATGGCACAAACCAGAAACAAAGCATGTACACTAATACAAAGCATCAATAAAAGCAGTTTAATAGGCAAAAAACAACAGATCAGAAAACACAATGTTATTAAACCATCTAAAAAATGGAGAATCTAAGTTTTCAATCATCCAAAAATTGTTTTTCCCATATTAACAATATCTCCAAGGGAATAAAATCATAAAATTCTTCTGTGAACCAAAAAGAAAAATGGATGAGCCTTAAAAGAATAACTACAAGAAGGTACAAAGAAAAACTTAAATGCTTGATTACCTCACCTCTCTGCAGTGAACTGCATAAAGAGAAGCCTTCAAAGTGTAAATTTTTGAAAGCTCTTAACCATACCCACTCCTCGGAATCCAGATCTCAGACTAGTATAACCCAAAAATCTAATGTGAGAAGCATCCATTCTAAAAAAAAAACTGTAAATTAGCGACAACATAATTTTCGTCGCAAATTTGCAATGGTTTCGCGACTGTTTTAGAATTTCATCGTGAAAAAGATATTTTTCATTTTTTTACGACGAAATAGCCATGCAATGAATAAACAATCGCTAATTATTGGTGGCAAATATACACGCCATGTTTTGCCACGAAATTAGCTATAAAAGTACTATCGCTAAATTGTTTTAATATTTTATTGGTAAAATTAGTTTTAGAAAATTTAGCGACGAAAATTTTAATCGTTAATTTTGGAGGAAAAATTTAGTGCCACTTTTTGCGACGGTTTAACGACGAAAATATTCGTCGCTAATAGTATTAGATTGCAGTAAAAATTATTAGCGACGAAATAACATTGTCGCTAATCCGTCGCAAATAAAAATAAAAAATAGTTTTATTTGATTTCAAGTATTTTTGATATAGATCATATAAAATGGATATTTTATTTTGGAACAGAAATTGATAAATTATATTATAATTTGATAATAATGTTTTATCAATTATCTCAAAATTTAAAGTTATTTATTTAGAAAATTTATATTTTTTATAATAATAGTGATAAACTATTTGTTATAATTATTATATAATTATATTATGAAAATTAATAAAAATAAATATTTATAAGATAGTAATATAAAATTTATTATCTTATTTAAAATAATTATAAAATATTTTACGATTTATTTTTATTTTGCAAAATTTTAATCAAATATTAAATTATTAGAAATTCTAATTATATATATTTATCAAACCATCTTAAAATATAAAGATAAAATAATAAAAATTGGAAGGGACATTATAAATTTTTACTTTTATTTTTTCGCTTGCAATTGTATTATATTATAATTGTATTTTTTACGTGTAATTTTATTATACCATATATTTAACTAAATATAATTTACTTCTAAAAACTAGTGAAATTGACCTTTTTATTCATATATCTTAATAAATTATGTATTCATTATGTGGGATAACACAATTATCTATAATCAAATAGATGAACAGTAGCTGCCAAATAAAGAGAATGGGTTGTTCATTAAATTTTAACTTGTTTCAAAAATAAATAAATCTAAACTTATCATAATAAATATAAATCTACGTCCAATTATTGATGCATCCACAAATGCGCGGTAATATATAGATCGAAAAACAATCGCTAACAGTACTAAAAAAGTTAGTTATCTTAATGGAAATAAGAAATAAGATCTAAAATGGGAAATTTTGATCTGCAACGCTCCAAAATTTAAGTCGCCTGTTTGAACAGTACTTCTGATCTCGGTTCACAAGGACCAATTTATTGAGAATTTTATATGAGTGAGTATAATTTCAAGATTGGTAAAGCAATAATTTTTTTTGTGTAAAGTACAATTTAGTAGCAAATAAAAATAAAAAAATAAAAATTATTAGCTAATAATAATAATAATAATAATAATAATAATAATAATAATAATAATAATAATAATAAGGGAAGTGTAACACCCCAACTTTGAATTACCCGAATAATAACTAGATTGAACCGTAATTTTTGTCCAAACTTGGAAATAAATAAATACAAATAATGAGAATTAAAAGAAAAGTGAATAAAATAGGTAATATAAGTAAGGGTGTACATAGATTTGGATCTTCCTATACTGAACTAAAATACCGAATAAAAAGATCCAGAACTAAATTGTACCATTGATTTTTTGACTAAAACCGAACCAAATTGTATCGTTGACTTTATTTAGAACGGATCTGGATATTGTACCTTGCACCAGACTGAATTGTAACGTTGACTTTTAGTATCACTTAACTAACATTCATCTATTTTTACACAATATCTATATGAGCAATTGAGTATATATTTAAATTAATAATGTAATTATATACAATTATTTTATTAATGAAATTTTACCAATTAATGTAATTATATATGCATATAATCATCTTAACAACTAATTTCATTTCCTTTTAGTATCAACTAATGTTCATTTATTTTTGTACAATATTTATACGAATAATTAAATATTTAAATTAATAATGTAATTGTATACAATTATTATATCAATAAAATTTTATCAATTAATTTAATTATATGAGTATATGATTACCTTAATAATTCAACTATGCCAATAGAATGATTAGATTACCAATTTAAAATGTTTGATAAACAACTTAAATATTAAGAATATATAAAAAAGAGACAAAGATTTCTTCATTTTTTAAAATTATTTAATTAATACTATTAATTTAATTGTTATTTGAAAATTATTTTATATTTAGTCTTATTTTTATAAATAATGGTAAATATAAATTATTTTTCTAATGGTAAAAAATGAATTTAAAATTAAAAGTTAAATTTAAAATTTGTTAAGAGGGAAAATCTTTTATTTTGAAAATTTGGAGGGAGTAATAGCCACAAATTTACACAAGTGAGGAGGAAAAAACGAAAAAAAAGGAAAAGATAAGATGGGAAGAGAAGAGACCGGGAAAAGGAGTAGGGAGGAAGGTCCTAACCGATTGACGGTGCCTCCACTACCACCGCCCTATCACCGGAAACCATCGCACCGCTGCTGCCCTTCCCTCGTCGGCCCTACGTGCCTCTTCCTTACCGTAGCCTCTTCCTCTTCCTCCGGTGATCGGCTATGGTGGATGGTAACATCACCACCACCAAAAAACTCCCAATGGCAAGGTGAAGCTTTTCATGTCCACTGTTCCTCCCCATTTGCCGGCGATAAGGAGATCAACTTTGTAGGCAGACACAGCTTCTAACTTTAGATCCAAACAAACGATGCGGTATTTGGGTTCAAGATCATCGACAGTAAGTCCCCGATGGCCTGAGCTTCACGGAAATGATGATAGTACATCTCCGGTGAGGTTCCGGTGAAGTTATGGTGATGGGACCGGCGAGCTCAATGACGGCAAATTGTGGGAAATGCAGAAAACTAACATTAAAAGGGTATGTGAATACCAAATATATTCATACACTTGATTATATCAGTCCTTTAATTCCAAAAATATAATATACCACAATGCGCAAATTAAACTATTGTACGTAATGTATATAAAACAGTTGTCAACTGTATTTGTTTATTCTAACACACCGAAAATCACAATTTGAAAAATTGTCATATATATAATATTAAGAGAAAGTAAATGGTCAAATATATTGTTCCAAGCAAACCGGCATCGGAATTTAAGCCAATTTTCCAGTTATTTTTCAAGAACCATTGAAGAAAGTGAATGGGAGTTGGCAATGCAGTCGGTGTTTCTAAAGTCATCCTTTTAAGAATTGGATTAAATCGGAATTTCTGATGTCATTCCATCTTTATTAGGACCTGGTCACAGTTGGGTTTTATTTGATGCTTTGAGCGTGTGTTCATGAGCTGGTCACAATTGGGTTTTATTTGATGTCTTTTGGTGGTTTTTGGAGGTAAGCAGTTTGAGCATATGATCGTGAGCTGGTTTTACTAGTCTTTAATTAAAATTTTCTTCTTGTTATTAGGAAGGCATATAATTGAAGAGTATGATGTTTAGAATTCCTTGACTTTGGCTTTGTTTTATAAGCAACTTAATTATGTGCGGCAGTTTATAGCTTAGTACAAGTCTTATTTGGTTACATAATTTCCAATGATTGCAATTATAAAAGTAACAATTAACATGCTTGGAAACGTGGTTTTTCTATTACTGTTCTCGGTTACATGTCCCTTTTCTTAAAATTTCTGTTCCATAGTTGTGCTTGAAACATCATAAATTTTTTAAATAGGATTATAGAAAATTAGAGTTCCTAAATAGCAGCTTGAAATACATTAATGTTGCCATGGTCACAATTTTGAAGAATGTTACTAATGTAATAACTGTTGTCGGTGAAATGTATCTATTCATTAAGCACCACGATTGTAGAGTATGGGTTGCTCTGTTCTTAATGGTATGGTAAATTTTCGGTTCATCATCATCATCATGTTAGTTATTGTCATTATCCTTTCCTTTATGAAACATTGCACTGGATCTATAATTACATGACAAAACTGCTATTCCGGTTTAAGTTATTGCTGGGCATACATCTGTCATAGACATGGAAAAATTGGACTCTATTTTTTTCTTTATAGGCCATTATCAAATGACTTGTTTTTAGACATGATTTCTATTGAGCAGTAGTAACTTTCAATTTTAAGTTAGTTAAAATTTTCATTCTGAGACAATAGCTTAGGAAACAAGGTTGTCATTCAATATTTTTTCTTGTTTATTTTCTGCATTATTAACTGGTTTTTACTTGTTTATTTTCTGCAGCATTAACTAGTTTAAGCCAAACCTTAACTCTCAAAATCTTGGCCTTAAAGACTTGGAAGTGCTTCAAGTTCAGTTGCTAACTTTAACTGTGCATAACCATGATAATTGTTCAGGATATAGATTGATTCTTGGAAATTTTGTTCAATTCATATATATAAGGAAAAACACATATCGGGATCCTTGAACTTTAATGTAATTCTACATTAAATCTCTGTACTTTTAAAAGTTGACATTAGATCCTTATACTTTTTTTATCAATTATATTAGATCCATAATTTAGATGGAACTAATGGAATTAAAATGCATGCTTTGTTAATCTTGCGTGAGGTCAATTTAAAATAATTATGAGATCCACCAAAACATAAATATTTTAGAAAAAAATAAACTTATTACCTTTTGCATGTCCGAAATAATTATGTATTTCTTCATTTTTTTAACATTTTAGTGGGTTCCACAGTCAATTTTAAGTTGATATAGATTAACAAGCTATGCATTTTAATTCTACTAGTTCTATCTAAATTAGACTTATTGTGAATGATTTGAAAAATACATAGATTAATATCAATTTTTAGAAGTGTAGGAACCTAATATAGAAAAATGTTCAAGTTCAAGAACTTTAAAATGCTTGTTTTATTTTTATAATAGTTATTTTTTTCTCTATCATAGTTAACTTTTCTTTATATATCTTTTAACTCTTCAATGGTACCTTATGGATCATGCATCTATGTTATCTTTTTCCTATATGAAGGGTCATGGATACAGCAAAGCAAGTGACCAAATCTGGAAACTTGAACGAGTTTTCAATGGTTTTGCTAAATAACACCTTATCACTTCCTTTCGGAATTATTCTTATTTTTGTTTTCAATGAAGTGGAATATCTTTCCAATACGTAAGCATTCTCATTTCCTTTTTTTCCCTTTCATACAGGTTTAAATTTTGTTAGTGTGTAGATGTCTTGTTAACTTACCAACAAGATACATAGATATTTTATCCTTAGGTGATCTATAACACTACAAGAAAATTTGGAAATACCAACGGAAATTAGCAACCGAATTTGGTGCATTTCCGTTGGTAATCAAAATTAGAAACCGAAAATAGCAACGGAAAATTTGGTTGCAATTTTGGCAGTTGGTATTTTTAGCAACTGATTTTCTACCGTTGCTAATTTAGCAACGGAAATGTGTTTGGTTGCTAAAAATCCAAACCGAATTTCCGTTGTTACTTTCGTTTGCTAATTTTTATTAGTATATCTAACCAATATATATATTTCGGTTAATTGGTCAACATTACCAACGGAATTTAATATCCGTTGCTATATTTAGCAACTGGATTCAATTTCCTTTGCTGTATTTAGCAACCGAAGTATAATTCCGTTGCTAAAAATAGCAACGGAATTTCTCTTTGATTGCTATTTATAACATGAGAAATTGTAAAATTATGCTAGTTTTGTTAGCTTGGCATAATGTTTTAGTTAAATCAAATTATTTATTTATAAATAAATATAATCCAAATTCATGATGAAGTTAAAAAGAAAATATTGTTATTGATAATATAATATTAAAATTGTAATGCACAAAAATTAAAATTCTAAAAATATATTATATTACTGTAAAGTAAAAATCCATGAAAACCATAACAAAAACAATATAAAATCAGCATCAATAACAATCTGATAATCATTTCATGATATTGATCTACAAAAGCAATTTCATTTAAATTCAGACTCAGAAACAGTATAGACAAATGTGTTACACCATTGCCAGCTCTTCGAACTTGGACATAAAGCTTGTCCTATGAACATCAACTTCATCTTCTCCATAATAAAATTGAACAATTGAGCAATCAGCATCACGGACTGTATGATCATACCCAATTTTTAGAGACTCAAGATTTTTAATTAGGCACCTCTACAGGTATCCACTGCGAGATGTCTTGACAGCTGTATCAACAAGCCTGGAAAATAGAAATTCGCCACAATCAGTAAAAACAATCCAAAATCAAATGACTGATATTGGAACCTCACTCCAAACAATATCAAAAAATATTTAATACACGAGACAAAATACAGTACAAACTAGCCCTATGTCAAAATCATAAATCCCAAAACCAAAAAATAAAATAAAATTTCGAGTATAGATTCTAACCAGAAGTACACATGCACACTGCAGAAAGCTGCTTAAATTGATAATTTGTGTTTAGAGATTCAAAATTATATGATCTTTGGTAGTTGATAAGTGACTTGCAAAAATCATTTATTTGCACATTATTAATCAGTCAATTTTGACAAGCACAAATAACTTCTAAATTAATATAAATTTTATCAGTAGATACTGCAGATGCATGTTTTTGACTTGCAAAAAGAGTGAAGATAAAGCAAAATTCTAATTAACTGTTTGGATGAATATTCTTTACATTTAAATTGGAATCATTTCAATGTGACCACTTTTCAAATAAATTATTTAACAAAATTTGTCCAATTGACAATTCAAACCAACTCTCAAGTGTTTACTATACATGGATATTGCATAACATATACTTTTACAAGATTCCATAAAATGAATTATCTGGATGAAAAATTAATATCGTCTAATAATATATGTTAACATACAATAGTCTTTTAGGTTCACCGTTATACCAGTTCAACGAGAGAGAACTCCTGATAGAGTAGGAGTTTAAAAGCCCACTTGTTGGATCCAACCGAGTTTAGCATAGTCAATGCATGTGGCTGAATACGGAGGAAAACAATTTCATAAGGAATCATATATGCAAAAGTTACACCAACTCAACCCAAAAATTAGGTGAAGTGTTGCAAAAGAACATCAAAGCATATCTGCCAAAGTTATATTCGCATAAGCCAGACTCCTAATCTAGGCTCATGGACACATCAAACTCTATTGCCTAAACTTTATGATGTCACTATCTTTAACCCCATGGTTTCCCTTTAAGTTTGCACAGCAAGAAGAGGAAGATCAGAAACCCATTTATTTAGATTACAATTAAAGATCCTCGCTCTTAGTTATTTATTCAGCACATGCAGCTTAGCTCTAGCTTTGTTTCTGATATTTTCCATCTACCTGCTTCACCTACAACCCTTGACTCTCTTCATCTTATAAATATTCTATTGGTTCTTTGCATTTATTTACAATCACCACAAAGGCATCTTAAACCAAGATCATTTAAAAAAATAAAAATCATGAGAACAATCACATAATACAGAGACCCAAACATATGTTGTAAAATGAACTTTTTTTTTTCCTATTATCAATGTTACTTATAGACTAAAGGTTGGGTAGAACACAAACCCAAAAAATCATAAGCGGGTTTAGCAAAGTGGCAGTGGGGTTAACTGACCCAAAAAAATCATTTTTTTCAGCCATGTAATTTATTTTTTCAATTTGACCCATTCAAAGTTTATAGATGACCTGACAATTATAAATAGAAAATGACAACCCCACTTTTCAAAAAATCAGCTACTTAAGTCCCGCTACAATATAGAAAAAAATTAAAGAGATTCCATATAATCTGGTTATAAAAAAATTAACAATAACTTTATTCAAAGTAACCCAAAATTTGTTATTCCAATTTTAATAACATAAGAGAACACAATATAGCAAATAGTTTTAGAATGATACTGTTTATATGGTAACAAGTGCCTAGAAGTCCTTGAATTTAGTTAGTAGTAAAATAACTCCAACTTTATTTAAATTAACCCAATTAACTATCAAATAATATTCAAATGATGAAAGCATCTAGAGGACAGAGGACAGTGTCAAAGTTATGAGTATTGTTTTCATATGATATAATAAAAATTTAAGAGCAGTGGTTTATTATCTTGTTTTTAGCAATTATTTTGACGCAACTGACTTAAAATTCTGGATACGCCACTGATGTGATTTAACAAAGCAGTAATGACCTAAAAAACAAAAAAAATATGAAAGTATAAGAAGAAAACATTAAATCATACATAAATAAATCAAAATTGTACACTAATAAAGAAACATGAATTGGTGGTTCAAAATCCTTGAACAATCAGATTCCTACTTCAATAATTTGAAAGACAAAAGACAACTAAGTCTTTAGGTTTTAAATCATAAAAAATAGAACAAGAACATTGAAGGATTTATTTGAAATTTTTTCATCAAACGCTAACCTGTTTTCCTGTCCAAAGAGGCTGCGGTTTCCATATTGCAGGAGGATTGCTCTGAATTTCATCTTCAGAACCTGACCATAGGACTTTCATACCAGCTCTGCCATGGAAAGAAGTTGGTCCAGCAGCAGCCACCCCAGAACTATAAAGTAGTTGATTGAACTCGTCTTGGTGTAAAACGGTATCTCTTTTTGTAAGAAGTACAGCACTAATAATATGATACTGACAAAATTGTAGGAGAAAAAATGAAAATGTCACTCAAAGATGAACAAAAACATATCAAGAAAAAGTTGAGCGAAAAAGGCCATAGTAATAAATCCTTTTTTCTGTTCCATATTGAAATAATAAGAAATATTGAAACCTGAATCAAGGCTCTAAGAGGTTCACCATTGGAAGGCCTGACATATTGGTTATTTGCATTGACAATGTTGTAAGCTTCAGCATGAGAAACTTCATCTTGTGGGAAATGAACATTCATTTCATCACCATCAAAATCAGCATTATATGTACTGGTTTCAAAACCAATTAATTTTATTACAAAAGGTAAAAATAATCCCAAAATTGTGCAATGACAAATACAGACATACATATGATGCATTAGACATGTACAGCAACAAGCTCGTGAATGCATACACACACATAAGATACATGTTCACATACCTGCAGTTAGCATAGTGCATGCGAAGTGTTTTCTCTCCCTTCAATACACGAACTGCATGAGCCATTATACTGGGCTTATGAAGTGTAGGCTGCCATGCAAAGATTTAAATGAAAACAGAGCAATAATAGGAAAATAGCTAACCTCCCCCACTCCCCTCTTTGCTTTTTTGGCACTAAAAGAAAAATGATAATAAAAAGAAATGAAGCTTGAGAGCAAAAACCGAAACTGTCCAAAGCACAATAGAGCTATACGAACAAAATAGTATTTTGCTAAATTAGCGACAATATTGTTGTCGCCAATTAGATACAACGATATTATTGCTAGTTAACTACAATAATGTTGTCGTCAATAGAGCTATATTAACAGAATAGTATTTTGCTAAATTAGCAACAACATTGTTGTTGCCAATTAGCAACAGCGATATTGTCACTAATTAGCTACGACAATGTTATCGCCAATAGAGCTATATAAACGGAATAGTATTTTTCTAAATTAACGATAACATTATTGTTGCCAATTAACTACAACGATGTTGTCATTAATCAGTTACATTAATGTTGTCGCCAATAGAGCTATATGAACGAAATAGTATATTTTGTTATAATTAGCGACAACATTATTGTCGCCAATTAGCTACAACGATGTTGTCGCTAATTAGCTATAATAATGTTGTTGCCAAATCTACTTTTATCGTCGTAATTGTTTGCGCCGAAAATTCGGCGCCTGATATTAGCAACAATAAGAATTTGTTGTTACTAATTTGTCGCAATATTTATTTTTCCACCAACTCTTTCAATATTTGCAACGAAAGTTATTTTCTATTTCAATGTTATCGCTATATTATGCATTTAGCACCGAATTTTATTGTTGTCATAAATTTTAGTCGCTATTCTGTTTGTTTTTTTGTTTTGTTTTTTTTGTAGTGGCCGGACTGGAGGAGGTGAACCTACCTATGGTGGCGGTGAGACAAAAAAATAGTCACCGGATAGTGATCCAAAGCAAAAATGTTACTGACCCAAAAGGAGCAGTAACCCTCATACAAAAAATTCAAAAATTTGACTAGACTTTGATATCATGTGAAAGTAGAGAAAATAGGAGAAATAATCTCATACTTCTATTTGAAAAGATACATATATTTATCCAAAAATACATGTGATAAACTACGAAAAAAATCCTTATAATTATGCTATAATCTCTATCGACGTTAGTTGTACAATTTGTAACGGCTATTTATAGTTATTATATGTTGTAACACAATGTAGGATGCATAGAAATTTTAAGGATTTGATATATAGAAGAACACGGAATAAAAATTTAGTAACTAAAGAAAAAGAAAAGTCGAACGATTTATGCCTAATTTATTTCGCACAGTAGTACGCTCAGGCGTGACGGTATGTATTTCATAGTGTTAGTGGTGTTGTACTTTTTGTATATACTTTCCCGTGTTCGTTGTTGTTTCATGTCGATATTATGGCTAGTTGTTCAGCCGTATCGGAGATGTAAAGTAAATTTTTTTTATAAATAGGAAAAAGATATATCCTTTTGGAAGAAAAAAGTTAAATTAAATAAGAATAAAAAGGAAAAAAAGAAAAGAAAAGAAAAGCCACACTTGCTTCTGTCGCGTGGAGGTGGGACTTTTCGTCCAATATTAGACAAATATGTAGTGGGACCCGTGTGCATGTCCCCAGTAGGGTAACCGACACCGTCAGATCCGGAAGGTTGCATCAGAACCGCACAAATTTTCATGAAAGCTTTAACATAATTTATTCCTTGAAAAGTAAGAATTTTAAGCTGCTAGGGTTAATGGGATCAAACGTAGTCAGCTTTTGTAACGTTTGGGACTAAGGAATGGAATTAGAAGGAAACAAAATAAAAGAAAAAAAAAGTTTAGAGAAAAAAGTGAGTGGGGTTCAGTAATCTTAGGCCCAATATTCTTCTTGGGATTGATGGTAAAAAAAGACCTCAATTCTCCTATTAATACCCCCTTCTTTCCTTTCTATTCTCTTAACCCTATGTGTCCTACTTCATCTTCATCTCTCTCTTTCTATCTTTCTAGGGTTTTATAGATAGAATAGATTTGAAGTTTCTGGAGAAGAAGCGCAATCCAAATATTGGTGTTATATTTTTCCACGGCTTTCTAGGGTTTTATAGATAGAATAGATTTGAAGTTTCCAGAGAAGAAGCGCAATCCAAATAAAGTATGGATTATATTCACACAAATATATATAGATGACCCTCTTTGTATTCTTCCACAGCTTTCTTGAACTGCATCTGTTGGTTGCAATGCCATTTGTTGAAGTTCAATAATAAAGCTGTGGGAAGATACAGACAGGATCAAGGAGCTCTGTCTCTGATCAGCTCGATTCGATATCCCTCTCTTCATTGGGTATTATTTTGATCCAGTCTTATTTATGCTTGTATTTTGCTTGATTCTGAAGAATGCATCATCTTGTTTATTCATTATATGGTTTTGATTATGCTTTCTCTTGAGCAAGAGTATCCATAGGTTGACCTACGTTTGGTGCCACAATTATGTTTTTTTTTTTTGAAATATAAATCATTTTTGTCTTATGGTAGATTTAGCTTAGATTGGTTTCTTTCTTGTGTCATTTCTAAGTTAAGAGTTTGTTTTTTTTCTTGGATTTTTTTTTGGTGGTATCTACAAGCTTTATGGGTGCCCCTGTGGAGGTTCCATTCTCAGTTTGATTATAGATGAAAAGCTATAATATGAAATTAATTGTTGTATAGGCCCATTGATCTGCAGCTACATCTTGTCGGTTGATACAGTAACAGTTAATTCGTTCTTTTTCCTTACATTACATCTCAAACCACCATCTGATCTACATCTGCTGCCTTCATGCAACTCAATATTGGTATGTAAATCTTGTTTGTTGTTAAAATTAAACCAACTTAGATTAAGATTAATTACTTACTAATCATGGGATTAAAGATCTATGTTGTTGGTATGCAGATTGTAAGAAGAACATATGGACCACATATATAGGCTTCATTGCTTTTTATCCTTCACAATACCTAATTCAATTGCTAAGTAGTTAGGTGAAGCTTTAATAAATGGGATCGGTGCTACTGAATTAACATATTGCAATAAAACAAAGTTAAATATATTTTCTCAATACTTCTCTTTCTTTTTTTCAAATTTAAATGTAAACAGAGCAATTTGAAGCTAAAAGATAACTCAAATAAGCTTTCAGAAGAAACATTAGGAGTTTTTTTTTTAATTTATTTTTTCCTATCGTTTACAGACAAAGGTAAAGACAACAGAGTTAGAAGAGAAAGGTCTTCTAGATCATTTAAATAAATTAACCCACTGTCTTGTCTTGTTAGGACTAAAAATGCTTTAAAAATTATATTGTGGCTTTTCTTTGGGTAGTTTAAACGATATAGCTTTTATTTCTACTTCGGCTAGTGCACCAGTTGCATTATTAAACTGTAATTACGTAGAGCAAAAAACAAAAAAAAAAGAATAGTTCATATTAATTTGTCCTACTTATTATCTGTTATAGCAAAACTAATTTTCAGAAAGGTTGTATAAAAAAATTCAGGAAAAAAAATTGATGAAATTGTTTAAGGAAATGCGTAATAAAAGCTTGCATTTCATGAAATTAAACGAAATTTGCGATCCTAAAGGGCTATTTTTGATCCATTCGACTAAATGGGTCTCTGGATTCATTATTATTATTATTATTATTCTCTAAAATGACTTTAGTTGTGATATTATAAAAATAAAGGTATATATATATATATATATATATATATTGTAAACAAACACCTTTTTTATAATTTAACTATTATTAATATATAAGTTCAATATATAGATGAAATTAACCCGTGTCTTTTTTTTTTTTTATCCATTCAATTTAATTGGTCATCTTTTTTCACATATAATTGTTGTATAGTCTAGCTATTTTGGTAAAATATTTATGATGTTTCCAACTAATCGAAATAGCTATTCTAATCGAAATCTTTCAGCGTTATGAATCTATTATAATAATGAATGTTAGCTTTTATTTTATTTTATTCTTTGTTTTTTGGATGTATTAGTTCTTGAATATATTAACTTATAATATGAAGAATTAGCTTTCACTTTAGACTGTGATGTTCATCAATTCCGCTAATCTTGCATGCTTAAAGGAAAACCAATTGGATCAGAAAGGCGTCGTTTTAGATTAATGTGTATCGATTTCTCAAATCCAAGTCAAAAAGGCTTAATTTAATTTAAATAGGTTTCCTTTAGAGGTGGAGAGTTATAGGGCTGATAAAAAGCTTAGATTTTCTTGTGCTTTGTGAACGTGAATACAGAGATGGGTAAAACGTATAAATGATGGTAATTATATATATATATATATATATATATATATATATATATATATATATATATATATATATTGAAGATATATATTTATAAGATTATTCTACATCAGTGGTTGTGTTAGTGCTGTAACTTTTGTCTTATTGATTTATATTATTTGATCTAATCTGGCAATCATTCTATTTATTTTATAGCCTTAAAACAGCTTTTATATTATCTCCTTTTCCTTTGAGACAAGAAAGCTAAAAAGTTGACACTGATTTGTTATTTTATCAATTATTAAAATGTGAGGCCACATATTCATGATCAAAAGGTTTCTGCATCTGATGCAGAAACATTTTACTATTTTTTTTGTTTTTAATTTTATTCTCGAACTCATGTTCAAACACATGCTAACAGCGTAGTTTCAACTAATATAATAATATGTTAGGCGTGCATTATGAACAGAGACTGTGAGTGTATATATATTGGTAATTCAAACAAACATAAGTATTTTTAATGCCTACAGACATTCTTATCTGTTCCTTTTATTGTTTTTTTCTTCTTTTCTTTATTGGAAAGTAAGAAGGAAAGGTGAAAGGGGAGCAATGGTTGGACATTTGAAAAGCAAAAGCCTCATTATTAGACTAACCACAACGGCACAACCTAATCAACTTGTTTCTTATGTTGGATAATTTGTTTTTATCTTCACATTTTGTTGTAGATCAGAAATTTTCATAACAACTTTTTTTGATCTATTATAAAGTTCTATTAAAATGAAAGAGTTAATGCATAAATTCTCTTCAAACTACTGATATTTATCAAATTTCTCTCCTAAACTAATTGCATTTTACATTACCTCTGAATTTGTTGACAATATTAGATTACACCCGTGTAGGGACACTTGTTAGTTCACATGAGCGCATGAAAAATATACGCTAAACAGTAATAAATGGATAATTTGACAGTTTTTACAAGTTTTAGAGGGGCAATTTAATATTTTTAATAATATATGGTGTATTTTTTATATTTTAAATAAGTTCGAGTGGCTAATCTGATATTTTCAACAAGTTAAGGGGGATAATCTAAAATTCAATTAGTTTTGAAAAAAAATCTGATATATTGTGATAGTTTAAAGGAGAATTTATGTATTTTTCCAAAAAAAAGAAATACATGACTATAAAATACTAGTTTGACTATGAAATACTAGTTTAATTTTATTCATAGTAACTGATTTATATAATAATAGTGATTTAGTTATAAAAAAAAATTGTCCCATGAAAATACATCAATTGTTATATTAAAACTAAAACAATTTTAGCAAATTACTTCGATTTATAATATTTCAGAAAATGTCACATGCTCTCTTTTAGAACATAACATGAAGGTTTAAATTGATGTAAATTGTCATTTAATCGGTTACCTGTCAGGTTTATTATTTTCTGATTAAAATAACTTTACTAATAATATTTAAAAATTAAAATATTTTTATAAATTTTTTTACCGACATTATTAGGATTTAAGTTCCATTAATTATCATGGATGAAATTGACACTGATATATATATATATATATATATATATATATATATATATATATATATATATATATATATATATATATATATATATATATATATATATATATATATATATATATCACTTTTGGAAAAATTATGTTACAGACATAGTGAGGGAGTTGTAACCAACAAAAACTGAGAAAGTATTCATATTTGGCTAAATTTGCAAGATTCCTTCATCTGAATCGGTGGACATGAATTAATATAAGATATATAAATGTGTAATTCTTTTTTATTTTTGTACAAATTATATATAGCATGCCTGTGTGGGTCAGCAGACTTGCCATTTCTTGTAGATGTGAACTCTCACATCAAAGTAAAAGAAAAATATCTTTGGCATCCGCTCTAGTCTAATTGTTGAGAACTTGAGATCCAGTTCCCCTACCACATGGACGAGGCAATATTATTGCCTTTCTCTGCCATCTCCCTATCACTTGTGCACATTTTAGCTGCTGTTACAAGATATTTCTTTAATTTGCACACCCATCTCTTTTAGTTCTAACTGTACTGTATTTAACAAATATTATTCATATGCCATCTCTGTTCTGGCACATATTGGATTCATTTAATACATGAAAAGAAACTTCGGTTAATATATATTTAATATACATTAGTTCTGCAAAATGCTGCAAATGCTTTATAGAGAAAATCAACTTTAATTTAGTGGAACTGGTTTTAAGCAAGTTCTGTACTGTTTCGAATTTGATCCCAATAGGATAATTTATATTAAAAAGAACATTTGATGAAATTTCATTAAATCCACCAAAATCTTTGATATTACATGCAATCAGTATATTATTTATATGATTTTTAGTAAATAAAAAATATTATTTGATGTGACAGTAAAACATCTGATATTAACCATTCATGGATTGATATATAAAATGATATATAAAATGATACTTTTTTCGTTCTTTTTTATCAGTCACTTTTGTTGTTTTTATTAGGATTAAGAAATAATATATAGACTTAAATTTAGTATTAAATTACGTGATTAAAACTAAATTATTAAATCTAATTGGTTCTGACTTTATTGAGAAAAAAAATAAATTGAAAAAATAAATTAAATTATATTGAAAGTCTAAAAGTGACAGATAAATAAAATTTGAATTTTATTCAAAAACGACAGATAAAAAAAAACGAAGAGAGTAATACATAACGAGAATAACTATTTAGTGCAGAAGAAAAAAACAATAAGGGCAAATAACAATTTCTTTATTTTTCAGGTCATTTTTCCTCATCAGCTTCATAAATGAGGAAATGGACATATGCCTGTGTTTCTTTTTAGTTCATTGCACCTAAGCAGACTACAA
This sequence comes from Excoecaria agallocha, assembly GCA_037975025.1. Lineage (NCBI taxonomy): Eukaryota > Viridiplantae > Streptophyta > Magnoliopsida > Malpighiales > Euphorbiaceae > Excoecaria > Excoecaria agallocha. The sequence goes on along the minus strand of CM075817.1, from coordinate 30,587,413 downwards.
GAAATTCACTACGGATTCATACCCTTTCCGTACAAAGCAGCAAACTGTAAGATAAAAAATTAAATTAAAATAGCTGAAATGTTTGGTGAGAATTAAATTATGTACGGAAAATGAATCTCCAGGCCAATCTCACAATAGAAATTTGGACGATTGTTCAATACTTGGGTCAGCAATTGAGATATTCTTCCCTTGTTTTTGGAAACAAAAGCTTCCTCTAACTTTAAACCTCAAAAGCAAGAACAATATTTCCAAATCAATCCAGTTAAACAAAAATTTCTCTATTATATTATTATATGCAGATCTGTCATGCTTCTCTGTCTGATCTACTCTAATTAAACATGGTGGTGGTGGTGTTTATTATTATTGCATGAATGTGGACCTACGCACACCAATATTTTCATTTAGTTAGCTAAACATCAACTCACGAGCTTTCAATACAATACTTGAATTAGGGAAAGATTCCCTTAACAAAGCTTGCATTATTTTTCTGTAATTGTACTTTTTCCCCCAGCTTCCACTTTAATCATTTAATTGTCTATTATAATTAAACACACTAGCTTTTCTAGCCTGTTCTTTCTTTATAAAGAAGCCCTAAATTTTAAATTATAAGAACTAAATAGATTAGTACAGAAAAATCTAGAAAAGAAATTGTTCGATTACTGTGAGAAAACGCAATGGGAATTGAATTTGTTTGTATTCAATTGATTAACACTAAGATTACACTCCTATTTATACAAGAATTTGTGAAACTAATTCAACAAAATAAGTTAACAAAATACAACTCCTTAATTAGCTCCTAAATTTACTCCTACCAACTTTATAGCACACTAGGAATATCCGGCTATATATAACTGTATTCCTTATTTTCTAACACTCCCCCTCAAGCTGGAGCATAAATTTTAATTATACTTCAACTTGTAACAAATTTATTTCTTGATATAAACTTCAAAACATAAATTCGAGCTTCAAACCAAAATGGAAAACCAATGCGAAACCCTCTTCAAACGAAATCTACAAATAATTGATGTCGTAAGCTTCAACCCAAAATGGAGATCAAGTGCAACTCTCTCCAAATGAAGCTTACACAAATAACCCATAACATAGACTTCAACACGAAATGGAGATCAAGTGCCAAACTATCTCCAAACGAAGCCTACAAATAACCCGTGAATAGGCTTCAACACGGAACGGAGATCAAGTATAACACTTTCTCAAAAGGAAGCCCATAGATAACAATAAGGCAGCAATGTGGACCCAAATTAATTGTGACTTGAACACTCATCGGGCCTCCGCCATGGGACAATTGCTGCTACGCATGGCCAACAATTTCCCCCTCAGCAATATAAGTCAACACGTCTTTGAAAACAGAAGCAGAAACCACACCAAGAAGAAGCAGAAATAGCTAGAACCAGCAGGTACACTAAGTTGCTCAAACAACAGATCTGAAGAAGAAAAGTAGCCAGCACACCTACCGGTCACCAGAACTGGTGACCCAAAGAGGAACAGATTCCTCAACAAAAAAAAAAAAACCATGAAAAAATGAGGGAAATGCAGCCCTCAAACAAGAGAAGAATAATAAGCTAGTTACCAAGGTTGTTCTTTATTTGTTTGGTTAACCTACCAAGGCTCATAGCAGAATCAAATTTGGCCACTGTAGTAGTTAGCTAGCTTAATTAATATCAGAATCAAATATATGATCTAAATTGCGTATCCCAAAGAATGTGAAAATAGTGATAAAAACAGAATTCTAAGGGGACTGACACTAATTGATTGTCATCAATGTTGATTTCTTGTGAATAAAGAGGAAGAAAATCAAATTAAGAGAAATCACAAATTTTACTCAAAGCCACGATACAATGGATGAGCCTTATTTGCGCTCTAATCCCTATCTCTGTAACTCTCTCTCTCTTTTATTTTATTTTATTTTTTGAGAATATCTCTGTAACTTTCATTCACTGGTTAATATCTAATTTTCGTCTCTATAACTTCTCTTATAAAAAATACAGCACATGCCAACTTTTAGAATAAAGATTCTGCCTACAAATCCACCAGATAAGAAAATACACGTCCAAATACTTATAAATAAACATAAAGATTGAAGTTATACTAACCCATAAACAACACATTAATTTTTGCAATCCTACTGAAATTAAGAGGGTGGAAGATTCATGGGCATGTACGTTTATTCAAAGTCTTTGAAAATAGAAGAAAGTACAAAAACTTAGCCTATACATATAGGCAAACTTGAAACTAAATAATGGAAATTATTTTACAAAATTTGACATTTTCCTTGCCTTCCAAGAATAAGTACAAGTTTTTAAGTAGAATTAACAGGAAAAAAAAATCTTCTTCTATATATTTGCATTATATAAGTAAACATATATATCCTCAACTACCACCGCGGACACTATATGTTAACATAGAATCACAACAAACAGAGAGATAAAAGAAAGAAAGGTAAAAAATAAATAAATAAATAAATAAATAAATAAAGAGTGATGTGATGTCAGATTGAAGAGAAGTGGTTAAAAAATGATGTCACAAAGTGACAAAGTTTAACCTTTTTCACGGAAATGTAGGAGATCATGTTAGAAGGAAAACCAAAAGGCCAACAGGAAGAACTATCATCATTGACGATAAAAAGGAAAGCTAGGGAATCTTCTCTCTTCCCCTTCTTAATTCTCTCTGCACAAATTAAATTAATCTTATCTTTCTTTTAAATCATCAAAAATTCAATTCCGCACCAGAATTATTATAACTGTGTCTTAGCTAAACTAGTATTTTTACGGAGCCAGAACACAAGAATTGAAGAAAACCCACATCAAAATTCAGCATCAAAACTACTTCTCCTAAGAAAATGCAATAATTCAATGAATTTTTTGCACCTAATTACTAAAATAAACAAATGAAAAAAAAATGCAAAAGATGGGTATGAATTATTACCAGGAAGCCATGCAGAAATCAGAGAGTAGAAGCTGCTTAAACTTTGCCGTTGATGGAGAGAGAAAAAACTAGAGCTAAAATCACAAACAAATCAAATAAAATGAAATAAAATAAAATCCTGAAACTTGCCATGTTCTCCCACAGCTTTCTTGAGCTTCCATGGAGCTAAAAACAAATTAAATCTTGGAAAAGATTTGTTGATATATAGTACAAGAAAGTTCAAGAAAGCTGTGGAATAGCATGGCCAGGACTTGAATAACGAAGAAAATCAAGAAACCTTGAAGTTCTTTCCTCAGATCTCACTTTTTTTCTTTCTTGCACAGAAAATATGTAGAGTGAAAGAGTGAGAATATAGAGAGAGAGAAATAAGGAGCATGCCCATACAAAATCTCATGGACCACTCTACCATATATATAATCTTGAAAGCAGCTTTATAGAGGAAGAGGGTGAGTAGGGTTCACTTCACTCCCAATAGCGCATTTTACTCACAAAAGCCATACTTTACTAGTGAGTGCGCAGTGGGGTATATCCAGAAACAGTTCGGATTGGTAAAAGAATTCTTCGTAACACCCAAAAATAAAAAAATAGAAAAAAAGGAAAATTGGAAGTTAGAATTTTTTTTTTTTATATTTATTTTCTTAAAAAAATTAAATAAAATTGGAAGAAGGGGAAATTTAAAAGACCACCCCATCCCCATCCATCACATGGTGGCATGTGATCAATATCTTTCTTTTTTATTTTATTGGTCACTAAAGGGTATGGGTTGTTTATGGTCCCCCAATGGCCGGGTTCTTTCTTCGTTCTACATTAATCGATATTCAAATATATGTGATCGTCATTGTGATTGTCCGTCTTTGATTTATTTATTTTTCCTCGTTGAAAAGAATAATGTGATTGAGTTTATTTATTTTCAACTGAGATATATTGTATGCACCAATAAGGGAAAATTTAATATCTATTATCTTGCTTGATAACCACGGAAATGTTATTTCTCAAGATCCAATTAGTTGGCCTAATTGCACCGGAAGGGCCTAAGACCCATTAGCAAAAACGACAAAACGTGAGCTGAAAGATAAAATAGGAGAGTATGATATCCGATCGAACTGATGGGACGTCGTGTCCTATCAGTCCACTGACATAAACTAGCACTCATACCCTCAGTACCTGCTTCCTGTCACAACGTCGCTCACTTGCTCCAACTGTCAGTTATCACGTCACAAGGTACTCAAGTACCCCTCCTTTATCTCCTATAAATAGCCAAAAGCGTAATGGCTCCACATATTGAACATATGAGATTCTCTCTCTAGATATTATCTCTCTAGAAAGCTACTAACTTAAGTTTCGAAATGCTAATGCTTGGTCCGATCGGAACACTCCTTTTTGCAGGATCAATCATCCGATCGGATAACCCAGCTACCAGTTCTCTTTTTCAGATAAAGTCATTACACGCTTTATCATTTGATGCTCTTGTTGAGAGAAAATGGCAGGTTCGAGATCCAACGAGCACGCAGCTTTTGGAGAGTATGATTGCAACAACCAGGGCAGATCTAAGACCTCAGGGAGAATAAAGAGATCCCCAGATCAGCTACCAGGGGTAATCTTCTCTCAGATTTCGACAATGTAGTTATGCAACAGCCGGAGGATACTCCTGTTACTATCAGGAACATGCGCACCATTCTTAGTGACTTCACTAAGAGCATTGTCCAAACGCTAAAAAGGGGAAAAATGCCCAGAACTTTCGGAAGAGGCCATAAAATAGACTTCGTGGCCGAAGACTTCGAAAGAAAAAGGAATAAGGGGATCTCCATTAATGAGCCATGAGCTCATGATAGTAGAAGAGCGGGGGTCAAAACCCCTGGCAGATACGACAAAGGGAAGGGAACAATATCTTTGGGCAGATACTCCCCATATATTCCCAGTAGATCTTCCACCTCATCCATTAGGGATGATCTCGCCTTCATGTGCACACCGAATCGCAGTCACACGAAAGGACGGAGAGACGAATTTGCCTCAACAGCCAGGAGCAGAGAGGACAAATAGTTTAAGTTGAAACTCAAGCCAGTTTGGCTTGACCGGCCTCAAAAAAAGTATGTTCAAGGAAAACACTTGCAGCAACATAGCCTCCCCATTTTTCAGAGAGATCACCGAGTTTGAGCTACCTCCCAGGTGGAGAGATGTGGTGATGGATAGGTATACAGGTAAAACTGACGCTGCCAATCATCTTGCAAAATATCTAACCAAAGTGTAGGTTTATACCTACGATGAAAAGATTGCCTACAGGATATTTCCCACCACCTTGGGAGGAGATGCCTTTAATTGGTTCCACAAGCTCCTCCAGGAGTCAATCACCTCTTTCCGACAACTTAAGGAACTGTTTATCACATGGTTCATTGTGCAGATGCGAACACCAAAATTCCTGAGTGACTTATGCAACCTCTATTAGAGGACTGAAGAAAGTCTTCGAGACTACATCGGTAGGTTCCAAGCCATAATGTCGGAGGTAATGAATGTAAGTGTGAAGATGGCATCCACTGCTTTGGCCAATGGCACCGTTGATCGGTCGTTGTTTGAGTCAATCACAATAAGGCCGTCAGTCAGCTTTTTCGATCTCATGAAAAGAGCTAGGAAACACATTCAGTTGGATGATGCCTTGAGATCTAGCCGAGGCAGACGGAGCAATGTTATGGACAGGCTTCAGCACCTAGATGGACAGTCATTTAATAGAGCTTCCATATCCAAACGGATAGCAAGCCGAAAGAGCCTCCACTTTTAGAAATATGGGGAAAAGAAAGGAGGCCGAGCCATTTCGATCTGATCGGAATAGTGGCCAACAGACTTGAACCTTCACTCCGCTCAATACCAACCCAACTCAGGTGTTAATGTGGATCAAGAAAAAGCACCAAAAGGTGAATTAGCCTAAGAAGTTGGACGAGAGGAGTAAAAACACCCAGAACCATAACAAATACTGCAAGTTTCGTAGAGACATCAGTCATACAATCGACGAGTATTTCCAATTGAAAGAAGAAATTGAGTGGCTCTTGCAAAAGGGTACCTCTAAAAGTTTGTAGGCCCGACTAGATGGCCAAGTCCCTGTAGACAGTCGGACCTTAAGAAAGATGATTCTGACGACGACGATGATGACGAGCGGAGAAAATTAAAGAATGCAGATCCTCATCGATCGTACGCTAGGATAATAAATATGATCACTGGTGGGTCATCCTATGGAGAGGACCTCTCCAGGAAAAGAAAGGAAGAAGGAGTATACATCTCCCAAACAACCAAGCGGCCAGCGCCAATCACCATATCCAGTGAGGATGCACGGGATGTAATGTTTCCTCATGAGGATACTCTTGTCGTCAGAGCGTGAATCAATAATTTTGATGTAAAAAGAATATTGGTGGACAATGGAAGTGTTGTGAATGTGCTCACCCTCCAAGCTTACAGAGCCATGGGGCTGCTGATCTAGGAGCTCAAGTCGAATGTCACACCACTGATCGGACTCGATAACACTACCGTTTTGGTAGTAGGATCTGTTAAGCTATTCATTGAGCTTGGCCAAGAGGTTTTAGCCCAGGCCTGTAAGGTAACTTTTATGGTTATTGTATGGTTTTTGCTTATAATGCCATTTTGGCAAGCCTCTACTCTTTCGAACCGTAGCTGTCACCAACATCCGGTACATGGTGATAAAGATCCCAACTAGGGGAGGAGTTGCCATTCTAAGGGGTGACCAGAAGGCATCAAGAGAAGCCTACGTCACCATGATCAAGCACCAGAAAAAAGGTCATGATGGTAGAACCAGGGATAAAATGATTTGAGCAGATGGAGGGGCAGAGAATGGATCCTACAGAAGAGGTCAAAACAAGGACACTGTCAAAAGGCAAGAGTGTTCAAGTAGGCACCAGCATGAGTGCAGAGGTTGAGGAGGCCATCATGCAAGTCATGATGATCAACCAGGCATCCTTCGCCTGGAAACTAGAAGATATCTCGGGAATCGATCCCCATGTGATCACCCACAAACTTAACGTGGATCCAACTTACAAGTTGATTAGGCAGAAGTTACGAAGGCGTGCTCCCGATTGGAGGAAATTCATTTCTCAAGAGGTGGACAAACTATTGAAAGCGGGTACAATATGAGAGATTGACTACCTGAAATGGATTGCCAATGTTGTGCTAGTAAAAAAGAAGTCGGGAAAGTTGTGAATGTGTATGGATTTCACAGATGTCAACAAAGCATGTCCGAAAGATAGCTACCCCCAACCTAGCATAGACCAATTGGTGGATGCCATTGCTAACCATGCCATCTACTCCCTCCTCAATGCATATGCTGGATATCACTAAATTATGATGTGATTATTGGATTTGGAGAAGACTAGCTTCATTATGGATGATGGCACCTTCTGCTACAAGGCCATACCGTTTGGATTAAAGAATGCAGGTGCCACATATTAGCATTTAATGAACAGAATCTTCAAAGATCAAATTGGGCAGAATGTGGAAGTCTACGTGAACGATATGATCATCAAGAGCAAAAGCCCTGAAGAACACCTTGTTTATCTAGCAAAAGTCTTCAATAAGCTAAATAAGTTTCGGATGAAGCTCAATCCTGAGAAATGCATTTTCGGAGTGCCTTCGGGAAAATTCCTCGGTTTCATGGTCTCTTAAAGAGGTATTAAAGCCAATCCTGATAAAATAAAGGCCATTTTGGAGATGCAACCTCCGAGCATTGTGAAGGATGTTCAAAAACCGAATGGTAGGATAACAACCCTCGAAAGATTCATCTCCTCTTCGGCTAAGTGGTGCATCCCCTTCTTCAAGAAATTGAGGAAGAATGAAGCTTTTAACTGGGGAGCTGACTGCCAGTAAGCCTTCGATGAATTAAAGAAGTTCCTCACTAACCCACCACTACTCAGCCGATCACTTACAAGTGAAAATTTGTACCTATACTTGTCAACTTCTGGTGAAGCTGTTGCATGTGTCCTAGTCAGGAAAGAAGGAACCCAGCAGCTATCCATTTATTATGTGAGCCAAGTCCTCAGAGGTCCAGAGTTGAGGAAATGTTCGGTCAAGTAACTCATCATTGCCCTTATGATGAGCACAAGAAAACTAAAGTAATATTTTGAAGCACACACAATAGTGGTTCAATCGGATCAGCCTCTTAGAAAAATTTTCCAAACCCTAGACCTGGAAAGAAAAATGATGAGATAGGCAATTAAGCTCCATTCGTAAGATGTGAGGTATGAATCCAGGAAAGCAATAAAGGCTCAAGCCTTGGTAGATTTTTTCGTCGAATTTACTGGTGAAGGAATGACCAATCAACCCCAATGTGTAAAATGGGAAATGATCGTGTATGGAGCTGCAAACGACACCCAAGAAGGTGTAAGCATCGTAATAATAGACCCCTTGTACATTATCATAAGGTATATAATAAAACTCAGATTCAAAGTTTCAAATAATATGGCAGAGTATGAGGCACTTCTGAAGGGATGAGACTGCTCTATGCAATTCGATCGGAGTCTATCATCATCAAAAGCGACTCCCAGCTCATTACAAGCCAAATCCTAGGCACCTTCAAAGCTAGAGAAACCAAAATGATTTAGTACCTGACAAAGGTCAAGGCCACATTCAAGATACTAAAAGAGTCTGGATCAGAATGGATCCTGCAGAAGGTGCTGAGAGATCAAACTACATCTGTCGATCGGCTTACCAAGATATCTACCTCCGAGCAAGAGCTGATAAAAAAAACATCACTTTTTTCGAGCAATCGACCTCCTGGTTAGATAAGCCAGAGATGATGGAGATTGATCCAACTCAAGATACATGGATGAGCTCATTAAGCGGTACCTACAAACAGGACAGCTACCCCAAGACAAGGTGAAAGCCCGAAAGGTATCTCGTAAATCCCTTAATTACTCTATTATTAACTGTGATCTATACAAAAAAGATTTCAGCCACCCTTGGCTCAAGTGCTTAACGAAGGAGGAAGGAGACTACATCTTGAGAGAAATCTATGAAGGCATTTATGGCGCACATGAAGCTAGTAGGGCCATGGCAAGAAAAGTACTCCAAACCAGATACTTTTGGCCAAGTATCTTCAAAGAGCCTAATAAAAAGTGAGAAGATGCCAATAATTCCAGATCCATGGAAGGATCATCAGACAACCTGCAGTAGACCCACAACCGATCGAAATTTCTTAGCCGTTCGACTAGTAGGGCTTGGACATACTAGGACCTTTTTCCCAAGGTAAAAGACAAATGAAATTCCTCATTGTAGCCATCGACCACTTTTCCAAATGGATTGAGGCAGAACCTCTAGCAACAATCACAACAGAAAGGGTCAGAAATTTTGTATTGAAGGATATCATTTATAGGTATGGCTTACCCAATGTCTTTATTACAGATAATGGCAAGCAGTTTGACAGCTTTATCTTTAAAAACTTTTACCGAGACCTCAGCATTAGCTTGAAATCCATAAAGCAATGGGATGGCCGAGATCTCTAATCGAACACTCCTTGAAGGGCTAAAGAAACGAATGGGTGAGGAAAAGGGCAATTGGATGAAAGAACTATAAAACATCTTATGGTCTTATAGGACCTCTCCAAGAGCTAGTACTTATCAAACGTCATTCTCCCTTGTCTACGGCTTTGAGGCAATGATATCTGTAGAGATCGGCCTCTCATCCTATCGGTCCGCATTTTATTTTGACTGAATAAACATCCAGGATAGATGCCAAGATTTGGAATTGGTAGAAGAAAGAAGAGAAGACGCCTATGCCAAAATCGCTGCTTACAAACAAAGGGTTGTTAAATACCACAACACTAAAGTAAGGGCAAGAACCTTCAATGTGGGTGATTTGGTACTCAGAAAGGTAGATATAGGCACAGGAAATGCTGGAGCTGGGAAGCTAATACCAAATTGGGAAGGTCCCTATGAAGTCTCCAAGGTTCTAAACTCCAGTACATATAAGCTCAGAATCCTTAAAGGGTCGTACATCCCCAGAAGCTGGAATATCGAAGTACTCAAGAAGTACAATGTATAATCTTGTATCAGAATTTGAATTCAATAAAGAAAATTTTCTCCATCTTTGAAAAAGGTATGTTTACAACTACTTGTTTGTTAGGTTTGATGTTTATTTGTAGGTTATTTGTTTTATTCCAATCGAAGAAAATTTCGATCGATGCTATTAATCCCAACAGATGAAAATCCTGATTGATGGTCGTAGTGACTCCGATCGGCATTACATCCCCAATCGATGTATCAAAATTAGTAAAGCTTATTCACTAGACTCAACATCTATCCCAAGCCCAAAATACAAAATCTGAAAACTCCATTATAAGTTCATCTGCTAAGATTCGATGTTATTCCCGAATCAAAAGTGCAAGACACCTCTATTTATTCTCTACCAACTCATTCGCTAGGTTCAACATCTATCCCGAACCCAAAATACAAAAGTCAACAAGTAAGTTAATAATCTTTCCAGGTGCTCGATGCACGAAATTGCCAAATCTTCAAGTAAACGTAAAATCGAAAGGTTGTTCGCCTTGCATGACTCTCCTATGGACAATCGATCTTTATATCCGATCTGATAACTCCTTAATTGAATGCAAGACTGAAGAGTCACTCACTACGCTTGACGTCATGCACCTAAATTCTAAATCATAACTCAGGCCAGAATGAATGTCTTATCTTTTAAAATCGATCGGATTAATCGATTGTTGATCCTAAGAGTTAAGGATTACAATGCTTGAAAAGCATCTTCAAATTTTGGAAGTTCTCTCCTTAGTCGATTTTATATATTCTCCATGATTGATTTTATATATTCTCCTTAGTTGATTTGTTGATTTTATATATTCTCCATGGTTGATTTTATAGTTGATTTTATGATAAATCTAACTCAAAATTAAAATTGCATTATGAAGGCGCAATTGAAAAGCAAATCAAATTTTATTCATATATAAAATTTGTACAAGTTACAATTTTCAGAGACAGCTTTACAAACAAGAAGAAGGAAAACATTACAAAGAAATAAAAAGCCTAAGTCTCAATATCTACAATTTCTACTGTGGCAGCATTCGGGTTGGTAGCAGGCTCTATAGTAGTCTCGACAGAAGGCTGGCAAGATCCGTCAGCTCCTTCAGTAGCAGGCTCTGATGGCAGAGGAGCATTTTCAGGCTCTGATAGCAGAAAAGGCATTTTCAGGCTCTGTTGGTAGAGGGGCAATAAGCTCGGGTTCTGATGGCAGGGGAAGAATGACTTCAGGCTCGATTGATGAACTGGGGGTTGCTTAGGATGAAGGTTCTTCATTTACTGTTCCCTTAGTCGCTCGAATCTGAGGGGCCTCTCCCTCGTCATTGCTAGAGGGAGGATCGAAAAGACTCCCTGGGTCCTCCATCCAGTCAAGGTTAGCTTCAGGAAATCGCTACCCGGCTATGAAGATCAACCGAGTCAACAACTTACCTTGGGCCTCACCCAACTAATCAAGAAGCTCTTCTCTCTGGAAGTTGAGCTCTTTCGCCAGCCTCTCCCTCCAGGCCACTTTCTTCTCTGCCAGAGCTATCTCCAGGGAATCCCTCTCAGCCTGAAGAAGGTCGCGCTCGGACAGAGCCTTATCTTTGTTCGTGTTGGCTCTAAGGCAATCAATTAAAAGTTGTGAGCATTCACCTCTTAGCCTGCCCACCTCCTCTTCATACCGCTTGCACAGAGCGCTATCCGTAGCAAGACTTGCGACATCTCCCTTCAAGTGGTCCACCTCATTCTACCGAGACTTGAGGTCTTAGGCTACCCGGACTCTTTTCCTCTTTAGCTCCTCCACCTCTGACCTTAAAAGCACAGCCTCCTTTTTAGCCGCATCACTAACGACTTTCGCTTCCTTCCTCTGCCAAATGACATCCTCCCACTTCGATCGGGCAAAGATCGCCATACTGTGCATACGAAGATCTCTTTTTATTAGCTAAGGAAAAAAGAGGAATATCGGTTAAAAAAAGATAAGAAAATAGAGAAGAAGAAGAAAGAAGAAAAAGGAGGGGAAAAGAGGGTGCAAGTATTACCTCCAAGCTTTGCTACTGAAATAGATTAAACTCTCGGGAGAGCAAGTTGAGCTCTCCTATTGCCTCAAAATCATTGCTTTGTACGAGACCTTGGCAAATGAAGTTTTGCACCCCCCTGCTGGTCACGATCTAATCCTCCCTGAACCACTCCTTCAAGATGTCCTCCAAAGAAGGAGCTCGACTCTTCTGAACTCTCCCTAAAGACCGTCGGAGGGACTCACCTTGGGAAACTTCTTTGCCTTTTGTAGCAATCAGGGAATCCACGGCAGCCACAACATCAACAGCCTTCTTTCTTGCTACCTCTTCAATCCTCTTTTGCGTTGCCTTATCTATTGGCGCCCTCCTTTTCTGAGTGGATGACCGAGGGATTAGGGACGGTTGTGGCTCTTCATCATCAAATTCATCTCTCAGCTGCAGTCACCTTAGTGGATGCTATCCTACCATGATCATAGGGGGCACTGCCGATCCAGTAATAGTCAAAAGAGGATGAATGGCGGGGATGACCACAGCAACAAGTGCTGAAGTCACTATAGCGGCAGCAGTGGTAGAGGGTGCAGGAGCACTTGCCACACTCTTGAAAGCATGAACTCCAAGGCAGCTAAGATCTTCCTCATCTCAATACTCTTATCCTCTTTGGCCAAGCACTCGGCCTCCCCTTTGGCCCTGGCCCGATCAGCGAGCTGCTTCGCTACATCATCTCCTTTTGGCATTTCATCCACAGCTGCATTCAAGAATCAAACGAGATAAATATTTGTGCAAAATAAATACAATAGATGCACATGTAATGCCAGGCCCCCTTACTCCCATTAAGATGCTCACGTTCTACATTTTTTCCAGTCTCAGAGATTGAGGATCCCATCAACATCGTCAGGAGAAAATTGGAGTCAAAGGGTTATCCTTTCCTCACCACGGCATCCATCAGTTTTTTGATGTCTTCTTTGTATATAGACTGACCGACTGCCTAATTTTTCAAGATGGTGGCTCTTGCTGATTGGTCGAGTGGTACTCCAAAACCACCGGCCATCCCTACTAAGAAATATCTTTTCTCGAAGCCTTTCATTAAAGATGGGACAGTGAAGAGCTTTTGATGCTGTTGGCTGGTGAAGTAGTATTCTAACTCGTCACTTCGACCAAAAATGTAAAAAAAGTGAGTGAAGAGGTCCAAGATTGGAGCTACCGCTTCTATTTTGGACAAAATCTTAAAGCAAGCCACCGTCCTCCATTCATTCGGATGCAATTGATTAGGGGCAATTCCACAACCCCTAAGAATTGCCATCTCAAACACACTAAAGAGAAGCCTTATCCCTGCATCCAAGCTCCATAAGTGGCAGATGAACCATTCGTTCCTTTCATGGCCAAAAGACCCCTCCATCACTACTATGGAATCTGGAGAGGCCATCACTGACACTTCTGTAGGAAAATAATACTGAGAAGGAATTCTTACCACTTTTCTTCTGTAAATCATGAAGGATGCCAGAGGTTCCTGATTATTGTATTCTTCAAGAAAACTACTATCTATTGATTGGCTGTTTCTTGAAGCCATCTTTGGTGGAGGGGGATAAGTGAAGAATGTATATGATGAATGAGAAAGAAAAGCAAAGGGAGGGATTGTTTACTTACTTGGGTAATCATGTAAAACTCTTAAATCTTCGAAATTTGAAAACCAAGGATTGTTGCTAAGAGTTTCAAAGAAAATTTGGCAGAATTTTGGCAAAGATTGCTGGAAAATGAGCAAAACTCTCACTACGTTCACCTATTTATAGGCTGAAAGCTTCTAGAATACTCCAAGCGCCTCTCCACTGTATGAATGCCATGTGTCACCTATCCATTATTACATTACAGAGAATATAGCACTGCCCTTGACACACGCACAGGCATTAAATGCAAAACAACTGTCTGAAATGAACAAACGTGACTTTTTAGATTCGCGCCTCCTAAAACTTTAAAAATCCTGCCAAAAAATCTAATTCGCCCAATTTGACCATTTGTAGGGGGGACAAGTGATAACCACGAAAATGTTATTTCCCAAGGCCCAATCATTCGGCCCAATTGCATTCGAAGGGCCTGAAAGCCATTAGCAAAAAGGACAAAACATGAGCTGGAATATAAGATAGAAGAGGCTGATGTCCGATTGGACGGATGGGATGTCGTGTCCTATCAGTCCACTGACACAAGCTAGCGCCAATACCTCCCACCTACTCCCTATCACATAGTCTCTCACCTGCTCCAACTGCCAGTTATCATGCCCTAAGGTACTTAAGTACCCTCCTTTATCTCCTATAAATAACCAAAAGCGTAATGGCTCTAGGTATTGAACATCTGAGATTCTCTCTCTAAATATTATCTCTCTAGAAAGCTACTAACTTAAGCTTCGGAGTGCTAATGCCTGGGTTGATCAGGCACTTCTTCTTGCAAGATCAGTCATCCGATCGAACAACCTAGCTGCCACTTCTCTTTCTCAGATAAAGTCATTCCACGCTTTATTAGTGCTTATTGAGAAATCTTACTATAAAATTGCTCTAATGTTCTTTCTTTTCTTTATTTAAGAATGTCAATTTTTTTCCTTAAAGGAAAAATGGATACTATATGTAATAGGGCCAAAAATATTATAATAGTACAATTTACTGATGGGAAACAACATGGCATATACATGATGATCACGCAGTAGAAAATAATAAAAATTGATCATACATACCATGCAATCCACAACAAGAATCGAAAACATGCAATTTTAGGGTTTTGAAACTTACAATCTTAGATGCACTTTAAATCTTGATTTTGACGATGACCAGCAAATAGGATGAACTTATATGCTTCAGGTCTTGGTCACCAATGCCAAAGAAACAGCCTTTACTCCACTCCTCTCTATTCTCACACACATGATTACAAAGAAGGCTTAAAATCAAGAGTGTTAGCTTTATGTTTAAATATTTGGCAATGGTAATGGATTGAAGCAACAAGATATGATCTTGTTCTTCTTTTTTTAGGTTGCTATTGCTGCCCAAGAACATAAGAGAACAAGAAATAATTCTTTCCCCTTGTGTATTTCAGCCAAGAGTGAGAGAGAGCAAAAAAATGCCTAGGGTTTTTTTTTATTTCTTTTAGTTCATAAATATATATCACTTGTTTAGGTAAGTGTTAATGCCAAAATTTAATATCTTTAGGTAGTAAATTCAGCCTCCATCACTTCTTAATTTAGTGATATCTATTAATTCAAACTCCTTTTAATTTTAAATTCAAATTAATTTGAAATAAACATAAGACATTTAATCAAAACAAATCACTTTATTAGGGATATATATTGTTGCCGAAATTCCTTAGGATTCTACCTTGGATTTTCGGTCACATTATCTCCTATTTAATTAATTTATTTTGATTCAAATAAAATTTATGATTTAATACTCAATTAACTTAATTAATACAAGATAATTATATAATTGAAATTAAATCTACATAGGCTGAAATTCCCTCTCTCATGGACCAAGGTCCAATTAGCAATTTTAATACCCATTACATACATTAATTTGACTTTAAATAAAAGCCCAAATTAATGTCCAATATTTTATTTAAATATTTTAAGCCCAATACTTTGTGTGCGATCCTATAAGTCCGTTTAATATTGGCAATGAATTAATGAATTAATTCAAAGGCTATATATATTCTCTAGCAAGATATTATAGCATTCCAAATTAAATGAAAATGCAAATGGAATCTAATGACCTAATGCAAATTTACATAGTCCCTTACCCTTAAATATCAAATTAATTCCTTTCTTGATATTCCAGTGACACTGAACTCTCAGATAAATAATGATTACTCATTATTTCATCTCGGTATGGCCATACACTTCTCAGTTCACTGATCAAGTGGCCGATGATATTTTCTCTCTTATTGAGAGGGGTAATCCCTTCACTTCTCTCATGCTCTCTAACATGAATCAATGCATACCCAAGCATACCCATACTTGTCACCCTATTACGAGTACGTTTGGTGTATGTCAAAGTATACAGTAATTCATAAAGAGTTTCATAGAGATTTTAGGTCTAAGAACTCCGATGCAAAACTTGCACATGAGAAACACCTATGACTTGTACCATTTAGTGTTCTCATGAACGGATCGAATCCAGATATCATGTTCTAAACATGTATCTATGATCTCTAATTGACACTCTTGTCCTTATGATCCATAAGACAGAACTCAACTTATCAGAGAGAGCATACTAGCCTTAATTCATTTGTTATTCCCATAACAATGACTGGCTAGGGATATTTAGAATGAAGTCTCTATTGTTTCAAGGTCTTACAACCATGTGCCTCACACATGATAACTTAAACTGAAACAACATTCTTGGATAATTCTATTAATTAATATGCACAAGAATACAATAGATAAAATAAATGTCTCATTTATTAAATTAAATTTTTTATAACAATGTATTGGGGCTAGGGCTTACACTAACATTTACATCTATATACTAACACATTCAAATGAATTATATTTTCAAAACAAATAATACTTTCTAGATACTAGGATTTTAGCATTTTTCTATTTCAAGAAATGATTTTTTTTTGTTAAATCATGAAGTGTCTTGAGCAGACACTTAAACCATTATACTTAGATAAATCCATACTTGAGCTGGGTAGAACCACTAAGGTGACAAAACTCTTCCATTTAAGATGTAATACAACTGCATTCTCAGAATTAGAACTTGAAGTCATTGATTTAGTTAAAAGAAACCTTCACCATCTTAAGAAATAATTAATGATAATCGCAAAAAAAAGTAAGCTGAAAAGGGGAAAATAGTAATTTGGAAACATGTTTGTACAAACCTAAAGCCCTCAGTTCAGATATAATTAATTCTTCATTCACTACAAGAAAATGCTTCATTCACTACACGGGAGATTTAGGCTCCACCAGCCATCGTGGCATCGACCAGCATTGTTGGAATTGCACCTCTATTTCCTCATGATTTTCATCATTGTCCCAAGCCATGTCAATATGTCGATTTCACCAAAATAAATTCAGATCTTTCCTTCTCCAACCTATAATTGAACAATTCCATCAAAATCGCAATAACCCTCACTAATATTTTTTATTTTTACATTCATTTCAACAAGCGTGTTTGGTATGGATAAGAAATTCTATGCTGATTTTAGGTTGCCTTCTCTATCCTCTCTCTTGCTGCCTTATCTCTTATTTTTCTCTCTCTCATCGTAAAAAAACCATCGCCGGTGTCTCCCTTAGATATTTCTCTTTCTCTCCCCTCCCTCATTCTAAAATGCCCAACAAATTCTAGGCTTTCAAGCCCTGGCTTGCTTTTTTTCTCTCTCTCTTTTTCATCTAAAGTGAAATCCTTACTTCTTCGTTGACTTTCGTTCAATTTTCAATCAGGTAAAGCCCTAGCCTTCTTTTATGTTTTTGTGTATCAATACCCTTGCTCATAGCCTTATCTTTTCCTGTTTATGTATATGTATACATGTATACAACATGAAGATCGAGAAGAGAAATGCAGGTTTTTTCTTTAGACTTGATTCGTTTTAATGCTGTGAGATTTTGGTGTCTCCTTCAGATTTGGGAAGCTTATCATTAACTGTAATATTGACTGCTGATGTTATCTTCCTTATTTATGCATGTAGAGAATTAATTTCTTGATGATAAATTAAATATAAATAGAAATAAGCATTTTCATTCTAGACTTGAGTTAGGATTGGGTAACTCCGTATGATAGGTAAGCTTGGTCCATCACAACTAGAGAGTAATTAAATTGAAATTTAAAGGATAAAAAAATAAAAAGGTAAACAAATGACATGGATGAAAACTAAAAGAAAGGCAAATTTCCATGAATGTGATAAAAAAGATGGTTCGATTATGAATTTACTATAGAGGAACCTACATAGGTCAAATTTTTTAGATTTGGCCATGAACGAATAACTTTGCTTTGTTTGAACCGTAACTATAATAGAATATATTGCTTAGATTCTATAGAAAACTTTATCTCTTCTAAAACAGAAAAAGAGAGGACAAACTTTTAAGGGAAATGCAGATTAAGATTATTCAATTGTAATATGTTTGTGTTTGTCTTAGTACAACATTTTCGGTAGATGTTATATTCTTTCTTCTAATGTGAATTATGATACATGTAACACCCTTATCAAATACTTAGCTATAATCACTATATCTGATATCATTAAACTTACTTTGCTATGTTTTTATACCTACAAAAAAAATTTCAATACTCTGTCCATGTGCTTTGGCTATATATAAAGATATTGAACAAATCATAAAACCAATATTTATGTACTGTACTATTAAAACTTTACTACATACTTAAAAGACTTTTTGTCCAATTCAAGATTTACATCTATTAATTATTTTTACATTACATCATTTATCAACACAAATAATAACCTGGAAACCAAAACGAACTCAACAATAAACTATACTTCAACATATATAACTTCTAATCTCTCTTTTATATTGGCCATCCTACTGTAGATATCATCTCTGGGAAGAAAATCCTTTCTTTGCAACCTATACGGATAAAAACCCATACTAAGCTATAAAGCTTAGTGGGGAACATAAAACATGTAGATGTCCTCCGATGAAAATTGTCAAAGCACTCATATACATATAAACTTATCATTAAGCATATGACAAATCATGTTAAACCATAACAATATGAAATTATCTTTGCCAAATACTACTTAATATTCACTTCATACCTATTTTCAAAGTTCATATAATTAACTGTACCTCTTATTTAACAATTTTTAATGCTTATGAGTAATTACATATCTCATCTTTATTCCCCATGATCCTATATTTAAAACTTAGTTAATCCCTTTGACACACACACACATAAATATATGTTCACCTATCTATTAGGCATAGCAATATCAATTCCTGTTCATTTAAATGCCATTATAATTTATAAAATATTTATTTAATAAGGTAGATCTTTATGCGTCAAAAATAACTAATAATTTTCTATGTTATAATAATATGTGCAACAACATCTATGAGTCCAGATTTGTATTAATAGTCTTATTTATTAGCTATTCTTTTATGGCATTTCTCTCACTCATTTGTTATGATTTAAATTCCTTATGCATCGAATTATCAATTTACTTCTATTTCAAATATCAAATCATATTAAAATCACCAACTATAACTTAGAAATAATTTATGTTCTATAAGATGTTGGATATCATTGCCCAATAAAATGTATGATACGAGTAGCTATAAGGAAACATTTAAGCCAATGTAACTATCGAAAAACATCATTAAGCATAAACACATAAACATACAACCTTTGTTCCTAAGTATAGGAAACACTTTGGAGTTATCTCTAAGACTTCATATATATTTATATGTACAGTAACAACTATTTTTACACTTCATGTCATGTTCCTCCATATATACATAATTCAAGTAAAATGTGTATGACTATAAGGAATACATTTTCACTAATTTAATCATGGATAAAGCATCTAGTATGTACAAAGGGTACTATATACCATGTATTGATATAATTAATGTAACTTCATATATGAATCATGTTATCCATATACAATATATGAATTTTCATACAATAGTGATATGAAAATCAATGTAAAAACTTGTCATGTTTCTTTCATCTTTCATTTTAAAATAATGTTATTCTTACTTTGAATTAGGCCTGCACTTTTCTAGAGAAGTGGATAACGGGTTATACGATGGCATCCAAAGGTACTAGGTCACCCAAAGGCACCAAACTTTCTAACCAATCAAGCAGACCTAAATAGGGTCGACTACAATCCAAATGGGTTATTTATGATCCAAATGGGACCATGTCTATTTAGTCACCCAAATGGGGTTGAAACTATTTTGATGACCCAAAAGAGATCGAAACTATTATAGATGCAACGTACCCTTATAGGCATGCCTATCTATCCATACCCTAGATATAATGTAGCCAAATAAATCTCTTTACTTTGTCTTATTTATCATGTACATATAGGTATTCATGTGTATCTATCATCATGGTATCATATATATGTTCATGTATAAACTTTTTGCAAGCATGCTATCATGTACATACATTATTATTGTTATACTTGTAATCAATTCAAGATATGTATCTCAACATAAGCATAAAAAGCAACCTTTATCATCATATTACAACGAGTTTCTTTATTCATAAGGTGCATGCTAGCACATTTATATTTCAAGTTTCTCCATAAATATCATATGCTTAGTGCATTACAAAAAAAACTGTCAATTAGCGACGGAAGTTTTCGTCGCTAATTATCAAAATTTCGTCGCTAAATTAAATTAGCGACGTCGCGACGAACAGTCGCTAAAAGCCCAGTCGCGAATGTACTAGCGACAAAATCTAAAATCAGTCACTAATTTAGCGACGAAAAATTCCATCGCTAATTTATTTTCATAATTAGTCGCCGATATTATAATAATTTTTAGCGACTATATTTGTCGTCGCGAATTCCGTCGCTAATTATTATTGTATCAATAAGGACAGTTTGTCGCAAAAAACTCCCATCTCTAAATGTTAGCAACGAAATAGTAGTCGCTAATTATTTGAAAAATTCTTATTTTTACATATTAGTGACAGATTGGTTGTCACGAATTCGTCGCTAAATTATAGCATTCTTAAAATTTTTTTTGCCGTATTTATTAATTTTCATCCTGTATACAATAATAACAGCACACGTACACATATATATATTTATTCCAATATTCCAAAGCATAATGTATTCCAAAACACACACATATATATAAAACTGAAAGAAATCGTACAAAATGTTATCAATCTCTCTTAAGAGTACAAAAAATACTAATAATATCATCCTAAATAACACCAACAATGTCATCTAAATAAAATAATAAACCCGAATAAGAAAGTCATCTAAATAACATAATGGCATGAAGGTCCTTCGGGATGTAAATCCGAAAGCATTAGGTCGCCTTCCTTGATATTGCTTCATTCCATTTATGTTGGTTCGCTGGGCAGAGACCTAATGAAAATCATGATCCATCACCAGTCATACAGGAAATTTCAAAGAGCATCTAGCGCCAACAAGAACAAATGAAAATACCTTTAACTGACAGCCATGTAGTTCTGATTCATTTAACAAAATAACATTTTGAACAATATCAATCTCTATAAATTCGACATAAGCGAATTCTTTTGGTTGACCAAAATTCAGAATACAATCATATGCAAAAAGGATACAATTCATACCAACTCAAAGCAATCCAGATCATAGTGAACATGCAACAAATAGAGCAAAAAATGACTTGCTTGCATCAAGGTGCAAGTGCGAACATCAAGGTATGCAATTAGCTAATGAACAACACATATTACACATGTTTTAAATTAAGGAATTGGGATCTCATTGCATACCAAACTGCCCTAACTAAAAAGATTCATGCAGCTAGCTATATGAATATGTAGGATTAGAATGCTCATTTCATCCTACCCAGTTTGATCCAAAAGAGTCCGGACTATCCCTAATAAACTACCACTAAATAGGGGCCTACAAACTGTCAATAGAGGCATCAGCAAATCTAATTACAGATAAAATTAGCTTTTAATTACAGAAAGAGAAGATTATTATAGTTACATTTGCTTTTTTGAGGAACAATCAATTCTCATTTCTTCTTTAATAAAGATTCCTAAACAGGACTTTGGTTTACTAATTCTTCATTTATATTTTAACTCTGGTTGTGAAACATTTGTCCAGACATTCACAAACTGTGTTAGCACTCAGTTTATAGTATAATTTACCATAGAGAAAGAGTGTACTTTATTAAGCCTTAAATCTAACACCCTTTTGTGTCAAACACTTTTCACTTTTGAATCTTCATATCAATTAACATGATTTGATGGTCAAGAAAATAAAAAACAAAAAACATAGTAAATAGGATAGGACTTTAGTTTTGGCCAAAATATAGTTGAGTCCATCCATAGCATACCAAAGCAGCCACAATCATAAATATTGACTTTGCCATACATTATAGATAGTTTTTAGTTCCTGTAAGATGGATGTGAGCACTATTAGTATGCTGGTTTGTGCTAATCAATGGTTTTAGTTTAGGACTTTGGCTCTTCTGATAGGCTATAGCAATGTATGCATATTTTAATTGCATTAAGACTGGTTGTTTCAAGTATTTATATTTTCTAATTGCCTTCTTAAACAAAAGGGAAGATGTAACTTCACATGGCCATCACAAGTGCAGGACATGCCCAAGGTGTTATCTTATAAGATGTTTTCACCTCACATCTACAACAGGATGCCGCATGTGTGGGGCATACCATTTTACCCTGTCCACATGTTCGATTGAAACCTCCCAACAATGACCTACAAGTTAGTGTAATATCAGGAAGGTAAGCACAGATTATGCATGAAATTACATGATATGAAGTGAGATTGAAAAATTAAGCCCATTTTGTTAGCAGCAAATCAAAGGACTACCTTCCGATCTAGCAATTTCATCCACTGATCTCAATACATTTGTTAAGGTTACATTTTCCACTCCATCTTTTTCCAATTCTCTCGCTGGACTTCCAATGCTGCATGTGAAAAATCCCATATTAATAAAATTGCAAAATAATAATTGATAATTGAAGTATCAAATCAGTTTTTCTTTCTGGACATTGCAAACCATTAGTAACCATTTATTAGAACCATTACTGGACATTTATAGCCAAAACCATTAATGATAGATAGAGAATACTGTATAAAGAGTTAGAAATTTTCTATATAAACGCTCTAATATCTCTCTTCTCACTACAAATATTTTTATCAATAATGTATTAGTATATAACTTATATATGTCATGGAAATTGAGGTAATGGAAACCAAATAGCCATAAATGACAAGTTATTCACTCAAAAATCCATAAGAATATCATTCCTCGTCTAATAGTAATAGTGAAACCAAATAGTTAGTTATTTTGTTTTACTACAATGTAAAATATTTTCTTGTTCTGTAATTTTTCTATTTTTGCTACTGAAGATAGATTGTTAGAATTAGATTACTAGAAACTAGGTAATTTAAGAATGATTAATAAGAAACTACTTTAGTTTCTGACCAGCTTAGCCGGAGATTTGAGAAATTACCTCAGTCCAAACATCTAAAGCCAATACCAAAGTTGCCTACTAATAATTGAAGTTGAGTCAATTTTTGAAAAATTAAATTAAATCTTACTACTACTACTAATTACAAGAAAGAGAAGCTGCAGATACCAAAACATGAAGATGGAAGAGGAAGAGTAACACCAAGTAATTTCCTGCCTATGAAATAAGATTCCTCCACCGTCAATCCATCAGCCTTCGTTCTTGCATCATCATCATCACCATATACCAGTTTTCCTTCATCAGTTGTTAAAAAACCTCTGATTCATTAAATTTTCCTTCATCAGTTGTTAAAAAACCTCCCACTGATGATGTAAGAGTCTCCTAATGTTTATTCTTTGCCTTTACAAGATTCGGATGCTAATGATTTATTTTCCTCGCATTTCTTTCTAAAATTACATAATATCAACTACTACTAACTCATCTTTAACCCAAATACATGCATGTGCATAGACATATCTTTAACTCAAATACATGCATGTGCATAGGATATACTTATCAATAAAAGAAAATGAATGTCCTGATTAAAACCATGAGAAATAGCATGATCAGCTAGAAAAGCATCAAAGAAGTTAATGTACATACCCAGTCAACTATAAGAACCTTCTTAGCGCCAGAAACCTGAGAAGCTAATGCAGCAACTACTGCATTATTGTGGAGATAGAATCACATGGATTGTCTTATACCAGCATGATGCCCAAGGGGACGTACCTGATTCAACAATAGTTATAATTCCCTTAAAAAATACAGTATTTATGATAAAGTATTTGAACTTCCATACCAGATAAAATCCATTTTTGGCAGGTCCAGAAATACTTGTGGAAGCAAGATCAGCATGCAAACCTACTGCAAGTCTAGCAGCGAGAGCTGAATGTTGATTGGCATATCTATTAGGAGTGAAGTAACTGCCACAAAACTACCAATGAATCAGAATGTAATCAAATTTAGGAACACAAATGATCATTTTGTATCCTGCATATGGACTTCAAAAAGGTAACCAAGGAGCCAACAAAAGGGGTCACAGAGGTCAAACTGAAATAGAAGTACCCTCTTTCCAGTCACTTTTTAGAGAGACTAATTGTAGAGCAGCAAACAAGCTACGCTCCATCAATTCAGCTGATATATATATATATATATATATATATATATATATATATATATATATATATATGCACACACACACACACAAAAACATAGGCCTGACATTTATTTTCAAGGCTTCAAAGTTAATTATTTTCTAGTTAGAAAATAGAACTTTCCTGCATTGACTTAAGAAAATTGCATGATGGGGAGATTTGCCACTGGAAAAGATTAAAAAAAAATACTACAAACTTGAGATGTAGTTTCTATCAATTGGAAGCTATGCAAATTTTGCAATTTAATAACAGACTAACCAACATATCAAAGACAAAAGCTCGTTGAACTTTCAAAAACATCAACAGGATCCCCATTAATAATGAATTGGTATTGCTAGCTGGAAATGGAAAATAAATATAAAGCAATTATGGTTTAACCTTCATGTGTGTTGAATGTAGTGAGGAGAGTAAGAGGAAGAGAGCAAGAGCAATAGTGAGATAGTAGAAGGATACTGCCCATTTTGCCACAGAATAATTGAAAAGAATGTAAGAAAGTTTGTATAGGTTCAAATCACCAACAACAGAAAATAGGGCCTACAGTAGTCGTGGGGTATTGGCCTACAAAACAGCTCTCCAAATTACAAGGAAAACCAATGTACCTCTAAACCCAAGTTAGAAGGCCAGAACCACAGAATGCACCTTGCTTTATAATGATAAGCAGCTGCTAAAGAAAAAAGAAAACCTGGAACCTAAACAAAAAGAAGAAACCCAAGCAACAAAATAGCAACATGGCAAGACGCCCCACTAAGAAACAAACGAGCAAAAGAAGGTAAAACTCGAAGAAACAAATCCCAGTAACCCTAAACAAACCAATCAAAAAACCAAAGCCACACTCAACCTTTGAACAACCCGAAGCCCAGTAAAAACACCCACAACTGTCAGTCGGCGAACCCAAAAGAACCACGACTGACCACCATTATAGGTTTAGAGACATTCATTTACAGCATATGTCTCATGGTAAGAACACGATTTAACATCAAATCCACATAATCACCAAGTGCTAGGGTATATCATTTCCAAATATTAGAAACATAATTACATAATTTTAATAAGAATTACCTAGCTAAGTGTTAGATTCTTTAGGTGCATCCATCTCCAATAAGCTTGAGTTCCTAGATATATCAGTAAAAAATCATAGCAGCCTTAATATATCAATAAAAAATAGTCTTCTATACTGAAATACGAGCAAAATTTGCAAAACAAAAAAATGCCTCATTCAAACAAAACCAGAAGGGAAAGTGCAGAAATCCTGAACCAAACAGAAAATTAGAGTTCATTAGAAGACTAAAATATAAACCATAAGAGAACTCACTGTGACATATACAAACAAATACATTAGGTCGAGCAAGCTTGTAGATAACATGCATTCACTTAAAATGTCAAAGCTTTTGGTGAATGTATATACAAACTCAAAAGTAGAAGTAAACCATCAAAGCAAAATTTAGAGATATTCAAAAATTCAAGGGGAAAAAGCCAAAGAATCAAGTTTAAATATTCTCAATAGGCTTAAGAAATAATAATCAAAGTCTCAACTGAGAGCAAAGCCAAGATGAGTAGTCAAAACCCACAGTTGATAGAATTGAAATAATTAAAAATAGATCGAGTAAGATGTTTTTTTATGTTAAGACGGGTAGTTAGAAGGTGATTCAAACACAAACAGAAGTGCACATTTAATTGTGAATGGAGGAGGGAGTAGCTATTATAGATAGCCTTTATACCATGATCTAATACCTTTGCTGGAGAAGAAAAAAAATTTTTTAAATACAATACACAATGAACGTTACATTAGATAACAACCATTAAATAATTATATAGTTGAAAATTAGCAACATGAATTTATAAATTATCACATTGACAATCAACAAAATGAGTTCAATATCAACCCTTAATATACATTTGGTGTGGGACTTAAATTGACATATTTTATCCAAGCCCTTATTTCTATTACCATAGTGATAATTATTCAAGTATCTCTAGCAACATTATTCAGGTGGGTCTTGAGCATGCATCAAGCACATGGTACTTATATAATATTATGTAGTCTTCTCTAGCAATCTAAATTTTAATGAAGGAAAGGAAAGAATATTACCCATAATATATTATCAACTTAATAGCCTCCATTTAATGATTATGATCACAATAGGCAAACCAGTAAGAGGTAGATAGAGTACTATCAATATGATTAGATTAGAATCACTAACTACTTCAATCTAACTACAAAAATAGCTAACACAAGCATTTAATTATCAGAATGTAACAAAAAATGGCAATGCATTATAACAACTCAAATCAAAGCCTATATCCACGTTATATTCATTAAAAAAAAAGAGATACATCCAACAAGATGCTTTCTATCCATAAAATAAAATAACAAAGCTAGGTAACCAAGGAAAGAAAATTATAAATTCATTAGATTCGCAGAGCATTCAAGCCAATTAAAGAACCAACTTATCAACGAGGCAATAACTAAAGTTAAAAAAAAAAAGAAGTGTACCATACACAAGTGAAAAATCAAATTACTGTTTCTAAGTATAAAAACTACATATTTTTGTTTTGATAAGCTATAGTTTTATTAGAGAATTTGATCCGTGACCTTAAATAAGCTCCCCAACATCTAAGAATAACAATGCAGACCTCCAGCATGGTGAAGGAGACCTACTAAATGTCAGAGTCTATAAAAAATACAACAATAGGGTCTGATTCAATTTAAATTGCAGCAGAGCCTCTAACTAATGTGAGCTTAAATAACAGCACCAAAAATAGAATAATCGAATGAAATATGAAAAGCACACATGACATCACACCAGGTGCTGAAATTCATCAAATGATGCATTAGTTTATTGGATTGCAATTTGAAGAATTTAAAAAGTGAAAGTGAAAGCTTGTATTCAAGGTTACCTCCATCAAATTTTTGCACGATGTCGTTTAAATATCCCAAGCAATTATGATCTTTAGTATGCATGAAAGCAAAGGCAGTACAGGATGGAGAAAACAGGAATAACCCATCTTTACCCTGCAATTTCACTACAAAAAAACTACAGATTAGCGACGGAATTCGCTAAATACCATTTTTTCGTCGCTAATTAAAATTAGCGACGCCGCGACGAATAGTCGCTAATATATTAGCGATGGAATTCAAATTCAGTCGCTAATATTTTTCATCGCAAAGTTTTTTTCCGTCGCTAATTGATATTCCTAATTAGTTGTCAGTATTTTAATAATAATATTTGGCGACTACAATATCCGTCGCTAATTAAAAATTTACTTCGAAATTTAGCCGCTAAAACGGATTTCGTTAACTTTTAATTTATTGCATTTTAGCGACACATTGTTTGTTGCGAATCCATCGCGAAATTATAACATAATTTAATTTTTCATTTTGTATTTACCAATTTACTGCCATTATAATCAACAAAATAATTTATTGTATGCAGAATCATAATTTATATAATTTAATTTCTGTAAATAAAAATTCTCCAATACAATAATTTAAAAAATATAATATTACACATGTACATTAAATTGCATAATATTTAAAAAATTAAACCTAACAAAAAACACAAAAAACTAAATAATGTACTATTGCACTTGCAATTATAGAAGATCCAATATGTGTTTCCAAACAATTCTATGCTACACAATATTGATAGCTAAGAGCTTGCCTAATTATACATACTGGCTGTTAGCTCCAACTATCTTTCTTTTAATCCAATAGCTCTTTCTGACTTGATTATTTCTATCCATTTACTTTCACGTCTAGTGATCTACCCATGCTTTCCTGTTTTTATAGATATATACAGTAAGAATATGCAAGCAACAAGGCACAACATATATAATTGGAGTATTTTTTACATTAATTTTGATTCAATCTTACTGGTTTAGGATTTAATATATGAGAAAGTGTTAATCAAGTTTCAATTAATAGTAGATGATTTTCACTTAATTAAGAAATCATGTTCATACCGTGAATATATATATATATATATATATATATATATATATATATATATATATATATATATATATATATATATATTGGAAGAGATGAGACTAATCATATATATGACTTAGTAAACCACAAATAATTTCCATATATATATATATAACTAATTCCCTAAGATTATGAAGTTTTATTTAAACTAACCAGGAAATTCTAAGAAATTACTAATTTCTAAATTTAACAGTTCTATTATATTCCCTTCTTGTCTACTTTGATAACAAGAGCCAAACTATTGTAATTGCTCGAGTAAAAGTAATAATGAAATAAAATGGAAACCTTTCTCTTCTAATAGAATTGAGCAGCTAAAAGAATTGTAATTGCTCTAGTGAAAGTATCTAATTTTATATATTATTATCACTTATTAAGGCTAAAGCATTAAATATGAAACAATTAATATATTAATTATTCTTCATTTGACAACGCAAAATCATTAATTAAGAGTGAAAGTATAATTGTAACATAATTGTGTTTGTTATAATTGGATTTAGGTTAATAGGTTGGTACATTTTGCTATAGAGTAATTAAACAGTAATCAATTTCACCAACTAATAAGTTCTACAAGAGAGTGGCATCGAACTAGTTTTAGGTTCACTAGTCATGGAAAAGCAGAGGTTTTAATTTACTTGCAATAAATGACACATGGCACATATACTCATCAGATCAGGAATCAAAATTAAACTGTCCCAATCCGAATAAATGAAGATTTACTGAGAACATATTTTTCTTAGCATCATAGACTTAGTTCAAGGATGTTTCTAAAAGACAAATTTGAAAATTTCAAGAAAATTTCAAATAATATCCCCAAACTACTGAAAGAAAAATCTATATCCAGTCCTAATTTTTAGACAATGAAAACAAACCTAAGATCCCAAAGTAAGTTTAGCTAATTCCAGAATATCACAATCACGTTTACCACATGATCCATTAAAAAATCTCATTTCAGAATAAAAAACAAAATGTTGTAGAGATTAATCAGAGCATTTGCTTCTTTTATTTGAAACAACTAAATCTAGAGTTTTTCAACTTTCAAGAGACAACAAACTTCCAATTACCTATATCAAAATAAGAATGAAACAACAATTTGAAAAAAAATCATTTGAGAAACAAAACCAACAGCTGAACGCTTTTGCTGCATCACAGAAAAGTTCTCACAGCATTAGACAAGTTAAGAAATAAATACTTAACCCCCAAAAAAGGTTAAAAATCCAAATTTTCAAATAATAAATAACATCTTAATGTGAAAACAGCATTGTTAACAGTCCAATTCAACGAAACTCTACAAAAGAAGAGAACAAAACTAGAATTGTGAAACCTATTTAAGTATTGTAATAAACTGTTGGGAGAAAACATTTATCGATAGAAAGAACGAAATAGCAACATTCAAACTCCTATTTAATTTAAATCAGAAGAAAAAAATTTAAAAAAAAAAAGTTAAGAGCTTCAATTTCAAAAATGGGAATAAAATGCTTATGAAAATTCGCAAGTTCAAGAACAAGTTCACTTTAACAGAAACAAAGAGAAAACCTAGATAATTCAAATTAAAGCATAAGAATAAAATGAAAACCAAAAAAATCAGACCTCAATATCACCGAGTAGGAGGCCCATAATCTCCTCAGTCTCAGTAGACAATGTGTGGCCCATACCCAAGCAATAAGAGAATGAAATGCATACAAAGGCTTAATACATATACGAACTCCTGACCTCATGTTTATAATTCATTTAAAACCTAAACTTTAATCTGTTTAGCTTCTTATCATAATACTCAACTGTATAAAATGCAGGTCAGATGTATCATCTATACCTACAATAGTATTAAAATTTAAATGTTCAAATGAATTATAAAATAAAGTTCAGGTGTATCATCTATACGAATTAAGCCTAGTTAGAATTCAATGTACAATAATCAATTGATTCCTGAATAGAGTAATCTCACATTACCTGCTTCAGTTTTATTTCTTGCAGCAGTTCTGAAATCGACTACGTGGGGAATCTCCTGTGTTTTGAGCTAACGATGAGGAGGATATTCAGCTTTGGTGGTGCCATCAATCATTAACTGAGCTGCTATTCGTTTGTCAGTACTAGAAATTAGAGGCTGCCCATTCAGCTACAAATCTGTACAAGTTGGAATACAGTTAAAAATCCATGCTTATTTGCTGCTTGTTTCTTTCTACTTTTAATTAAAATCATGAATTCTCTTTTTTTCTTTAATCTATTCTTAAGTTGCATCATCATGACATAATATACATGTTTACAATATTCAAAGAGTATCTTAAATTTATAAAAACCAAAAAGGATAAAAATCATAAAAGCATTTGACATACATGTATTTTGACTGAATGAATCTAGTTAAGACTCAAGTGCATATATAAAAGCACAAGCAGTAAGATAATAGATCAATCAGAAAACATTGCGTTATTGAAAGATCATGAAAATGGCAACCATAGGCAACAAATTGTGAACTAAAACAAGCAAGTATTCTTTTCAAGCAATTGAAGACAATTTGTTCATGGCCAACAGCATACAAAAGCACACTTACATAGAGCCATATTGAAAGGGATGTAACAAGTTTGGGTAAAACTACACTCCACGTGGTGGTATGTATTTGACAGTTAAAATTTCATACCATCAGACTAACAGCTCTCACAAATAGGGACTCCACAAAATGAACAAGAAACCACCAAGAACTAATGGCAAATGACACGGTTTACATCATAAGTGAACATAAAAAAATTGCCACAGTCTACAATCTTGAAGTTATTGATACCTATTCCTCGGTGACGACAGTGTTTCATCATCACCCAATGCATTTGCAATCATGTAGCTGCATCTTTTATGTTCTTTGAACCTGAGAACAATAAAATAAACCCATAACTTATATATAACTTTCAGCATGGCTTCAGTTTTATACTGCTAACCTATTTTAGCTGTTATATTTAGAAAAAAAGAATCAAGAATAAAACAGAACTACAAATATAACACCATAAGCAAATAACGAATGAATTCTATGGGAATTATTATAAATTATAAGAGCAGTCGAGGAGAAGATCTAAAACTTGAGGAACTAATCCATGAAGAAGCCAAAGGATTGATAATTGAACAAACGCCACAAATGAACAAATGCAGAAAGAGCTTGAAATCACATGAACCCAGAAACCAGATCCTCAAAAAGTAGCCTGAAAAATAGATCTATGCCCTTTTGAACGAAAATTCACACTTAATAAAACACCAAGGCCCTGAAACTTGAAATCAGACACCCAATTTAACAAATGCAACAAAAACCCAGGGAGCTTTTCCCATCCAAAATCCAAATCAAGCTATGCAAACAATCAAAACTTAGTCAAATTTCAAATTCAACAGCTTCAAAGCACCAAACACAAAAAAAATGAAATGAAAACGAAAACGAAAACGAAAACCAAAACCCAGTCGACCAAAAAGAGTAACAAACACCAAAAATGGGAGGAAACAAAAAAGATTCCAGCTTTCCCTGTTACTAATTAATTTGGACAAAGAGCAAATAAATTTTCCTAGGAATCAAACAGAGTGAGAACTGTATATCTACCTTCTCCATTCTCTGAGGGCAAGTCCCTCCTCCGCCATATCTGATGGAGGCGGCAGGATCGGACCGTCTGATCCACCGTACCCTCCATTAAAACCCTTCCCGTTCTCCTCCAACACGAACTCTCCACCGGCGCTGTAGGTCGGAGTATGCGATTCATAAACATTCTCCCCTCCTTCGCACGAATCGAATTCTTGTTAGAGTGATGAATGGATAGGGATCGAGCAGATCTACTGTGTGATAGATACCAGAAGACGGCGAGAGTTCGGCCATCTTCGAGCTGTTTCCTAGCGAAGATTAGCCGCTGCTGATCCGGGGGTATTCCCTCCTTGTCTTGGACCTCGGCCTTCACATTGTCGATGGTATCTAAGGACTCAAATGTGTGAGGCTTGGAGACAGGGAGGGACTTTTAGGGTTTTGTCGGGTGTCAAATGTGTAAAAATTACGGATTCATCCATCTGTGAATTGTTTTGTTCTTTGTTTTGTTTAGTTTTTTTTCACTATTATTATTATTGCATATATTTAATTTATGTTATTTTATAATTTATTATAAAGAGTATTTTAATTTAAAACCATTTTTTCACTATTTTTATTATTATTGCATATATTTTAATTTATTTTAATTTAAAGAGTATTTTAATTATTTAAACATTTTGGATTTTAAATAATTTAATATTTGATTTAAATTTTATAAAATAAATATAAATTACAAATTTTTTTATTATTATTTTAAATGAAATAATAAATTTTATATTACTATTTTATAAATATTTATTTTTATTAATCTTGAACACGCAAATATATATTTTTATTAAAAATGTAATTTTTCTAAATAAATAAATTGAGATTTTGGTATAATTGATAAAAAATTATTATCAATTAATAAAATAATTTATAATTTTCAGTTACAAAATAAAATATTGATTTTATTTTGCACATATACTGTCAAAATACCGAGCCAAGGAGGAGAAGAGAAAAGGGCTGCTGCTGTTGCTGCCGTGAGGAGGAGAAGAAGAAGGAGAAGAAGAAGAAAGGGGCGGTGGCGCGACAGCTGCGATGGCAGCTCTCGATTCTGCTCTACTGAAAAATACATCACTGGTATAATAATCCATGTTTTAGATTAACAAAAATTATAGAAAATCAAAGCTTCTATAAAGTATAGGAATAGAAACGTATTTACTTATACTCCAAATAAAAATAAAATTTATCCAAAAAGATTCAACAACCTCTTTTTTGCAACAAAAATTGAACTTACAGACCTTAAAAACTAATCTTCACTGTTCAAAATTAACAACAAGTAGTTTTGAACGTACTTACCAAAAATCAGGCCAATCTAACGATAAATGATTTTTCGATCGTTTTCTTATACAAAACTGGTCATTACGTAAAAAATCCAGAAAAATAACCTATTTTTTGCAACAAAAACCAAACTCACAGACCTTAAAAACTAATCTTCACCATTCAAAATTAACAACAAGGAGTTTCGAACATACTCACCAAAAATTAGGCCGATCTAACGGCAAATGATTTTTCGATATTCTTCACATACAAAATTGGTGATTATGTAAAAAATCCAAAAAATAGCCTCTTTTTTGCAACAAAAATTGAACTTACAGATCTTAAAAACTAATCTTCACCGTTCAAAATTAACAACAAGGAGTTTCGAATGTACTCATCAAAAATCAGCCCAATCTAACGGCAAATGATTTTTCGATCGTCTTCGTATATAAAACTGGTCATTATGTAAAAAATCCAGAAAATAGCCTATTTTTTGCAATAAAAACTAAACTTACAGATCTTAAAAATTAATCTTCACCATCCAAAATTAACAACAAGGAGTTTCGAATGTACTCACTAAAAATTAGGCCAATCTAACGGTAAATGTTTTTTCGATCATTTTCGTATATAAAACTGGTCATTACGTAAAAAATCCAAAAAATAACCTCTTTTTTGCAACAAAAATTGAACTTACAAACCTTAAAAACTAATCTTCACCGTTCAAAATTAACAACAAGGAGTTTCGAACGTACTCACCAAATATCAGACCGATCTGACGGCAAATACTTAACCGTTGAATCTTTACTTACACTATTCCATATAAAAGCTGTTCAATTTGTATTTGAAGATCCAACCAAACTGTAAACATGCAGATTCAAATGGACTATATATTTGGATTTATCAGATAATATCTTAACTTATTTATTAATCTGGCCATGTTTAGAATTTCAAAGCCATTTCTCCATTTTCAAATAAGTAAGTTTTCTCAGTCTTCCATAATACTCAATTAGGTAACCGCGGTAGTGAAGTTAATTGGTAAGGATGAGTTTAGATAGAGCTTTGAACATTTAGAAAAATAATAGAAATAAAATTGAAAAGTGTGTGTGTGTGTGTGTGTGTATATATATTAGAAAATTTATTCATTTAGAAAAATAATAGAAATTAAATTGAAGAAATTAAATTAGAAAATTTATTCATTTTGACTTCTATGAGTTTAAGTCTTGGATTGAACTCTATTGTATTATTCAACTAAATAATAAATTAACCTTAAAATCGTGACATTATGCATCCAAATGCCCTCAAGTTTTCCAACTGGACCTCGACCGAGGCTAGGCCACGATTAAATTTTTCTGCTGTACCTAGCTATTCTTTCTTTTGTTCTTTATTTTCGTTTAGTTTTTTTTTCACTATTATTATTATTGCATATATTTAATTTATGTTAATTTATAATTTATTATAAAGAGTATTTTAATTTAAAACCATTTTTCTCACTATTATTATTATTATTATTATTATTATTATTATTGCATATATTTTAATTTATTTTAATTTAAAGAGTATTTTAAATATTTAAACATTTTGGATTTTAAATAATTTAATATTTGATTTAAATTTTATAAATTAAATATAAATTACAAATTTTTTTATTATTATTTTAAATGAAATAATAAATTTTATATTACTTTTTTATAAATATTTATTTTTATTAATCTTGAACACGCAAATATATAATAATCTTAATAATTAGTTTATTAATATTATTATTAAAAATGCAATTTTTCTAAATAAATAAATTTAGATTTTGGTATAATTGTTAAAAAATTATTATCAACTAATAAAATAATTTCTAATTTTCAGTTATAAAATAAATTTCTAATTTCTAAAAAAAATTATTTTTTACTTTATTTGCGACGGAAATTTTCCCTCATAAATTAGCGACTAAATGTTTCGTCGCTAAACCGTCGCAGAAAAAGGCATTAAAATTTCCCTCCTAAATTAGCGACTAAAATTTTCGTCGCTAATTTTTCTGGAACTAATTTTATGAATAAAAAATTATAAAATTTAGCGACGGAACTATTTGTCGCTAATTCCGTCGCAAAACATGGCGCGTAAGCTTCCCGCCAATAATTAGTGACTTTTTTTCATTCCGTCGCTAATTGGTCGAAAAAATAGAAAATATCCTTTCCACGACGGAATTATAAAACAGTCGCTAATCCGTCGCAAAATTTGCGACGAAAATTATGCCGTCGCTAATTGACAGTTTTTTTGTAGTGTTTCAGAAGCCTTTCCCAGTCTAAGTCTGTCATTCCTTACAAATTATGGAGAAGTGTGGTGGGCTCTTTGTACAGTATGTCCTTCGTATCCTATATGTCCTAAGAACAAGCACTACTAAAAAATGCAAATAGCGACGAAAAAGTCGTCGCTAACTGATGTTTTTTCATCGCTAAATCAGTTTAGCGACAACCTTCATTTTGAAACAAAAGTCGTTGTAACAGAATTTAGCTACAACAAGAAGTCATCGCCAAATTTTAGCAAGAACTAAGCATTGTCGTTATTTTGCTACGACAATGTTCTAGCTAAATTTTGCAACAATATATTCGTCGCCAAATTGCTACGACAATGTTCATGCTAAATTTTGCGACAACAGTATATTTGTCGCCAAATTGCTACGGTATTGTTCATGCTAAATTTTGCGATGACAGTATATTTGTCGCTAAATTGCTACGGTATTGTTCATGCTAAATTTTGCGACAACTGTATTTTCGTAGCAGTATTGCTATATTGCTACGACGTTGTTCACGCTAAATTTTGCGACAACAGTATTTTCATAGCAATATTACTACAACATTGTTCACGCTAAATTTTGCATCGACAGTATTTTCATCACAATATTGCTACAACATTGTTCATGCTAAATAACTACTGTTCAGACATGCTAATCACTTGCTAAATTGAAATTAATTTTTAATTTATTAAATTAATATAAAGATTTAATAATTTAAACAATAAACTACAAATGAAAAATTTATATTTATAGACTACTCACCATTTAATATAATATATATATATATATATTCATGAAAAAATTATTTACAAATAGATATCATTGTTAATTGTATATCTAAAATAATACATGCATATATAGCAATAACAAATGTCATCCAAAATGTCCTACTGTATACTTATAACTATAATGTGAATAGATGCATTTACTCCTACTCGAAAATTTATTGCTGCATCTCCATCTACTGCTGGATCTATCCGACCCACTGATCCATCTCTTGTTCAAACTCAACACAAACCTGTGTAATATGCTGCAAGTCATAATAGTGTAAAAACAAACCCTAAAATATGCCTACCATGA
This sequence comes from Excoecaria agallocha, assembly GCA_037975025.1. Lineage (NCBI taxonomy): Eukaryota > Viridiplantae > Streptophyta > Magnoliopsida > Malpighiales > Euphorbiaceae > Excoecaria > Excoecaria agallocha. The sequence continues at coordinate 30,550,955 of CM075817.1, read as the reverse complement.
TGTCTTCTCATTATTACTACGAACTATTTATATTTTTTCCATTCATAACAGTGTAAAATCATTATTGAGCATCAAAACATAGGTTAAATGACCATAATGTGTCTTTTGTAATCATGCAAGAAGCAACAAGACCAACCAAAGAATTTTAATCGCTAGATGAAGAGAAGTAGAGTTAATATGAAAATGCAGCACTACAACCCAGAGAAGATGCATTATTAATAAATGATAAATGGAGAGATTACTGACAACAATTAACACGAAAAAACAAATGACTATGTGAACTGTGTGGTGATTGGAAAAACTGTTAAAAGGAAACCCAAGTTATACTCCTTCAAGGATTGAAAAAGAAAAAGCAACTTAAAGATCACAAAGATTTTAAAGCTTTTTAAAACAATAAATAGTATCCAGAAATGGTTAGTTTAACAGAAAACACAAATACCACAGAGACTCTATTATGAAATCTATGGCAAGGTAATAATCATCTCACATTATAAAATCAAGGAAGAAATATCTTAATGGGGCGATCAGGTAACCCAGGCCATCAGTATCCAAAACTTGAGGGACATCCTCACAAATCTGCATCATATAAAATCATATGGAGTAGATTAACATTATAAACATAGAAAAAGAATATAAATTCTGACTGTTGCACAGCTACAAAAACCATATCAGAGAGACACCATGAGCAAAAAATAACTTCCCAGGACAGCAGATGCTTCAACAACGTAATTTGTAGAAAGATGTAAAGGACCACATAGAAAACTAATTCATCAGGTTCACCAGATTAAAGAACAACCAGAAGCATGTACAGGCGAGTCAAAACAAGGCTTAAGCCAACAACCCCCTGACAATGACCAAAACATGCTTTATATTCCATACATGCTATCTTGACTGCAGCAACTCATTGCCACAAGGGTAATAAGATGTTCCATAAATGCATAATTGAATACTGAATCAGATATTAGTAGCCGTAAGCATATCATGTAATCATTTCTTTCTAGCATGAAATGAAAGTCATCTTTCTTAACATGAAGCAGTCAATTTCATCATATGGTGGAAAACTACTGTTGTTAAACCACTAATTCTAGGACAATATTTATACCTTAGACAAAGCATCCATAGCACCTTCCATGTGATTTTGATCATTACCGTCCAAGCAGGTTACAAGAGCCTACAGCAGTTCAGGCCAGCCTGAAATTCCTCCTATTTGAACTACAACACTTACAATTGTTCCAACTGTGGACCTTATATGCCTATCTGCTGCTCCTAAACAAGGCAGCAACTCTGACTTAATGAATTGCTGGTAAGCAGGAGCCATTGTTTTATAAGCAGTTCTGAGGTTGTTTTTCAGCAGCAGACCAACAGCTTGGCGAATCTCCACAGATTTTCCCTTTAACAAGTATCAGTTAATAGAACAGAAAAAATATATTCAATTAGTGAAGGTTCTGCATCATGATGTAGCTAAACATGTCCGATGAATACCCAAAGGTGATAAACATTGAGCCATTTTCCATGTCCATTTTTGACATATGCATGCAACATACTTTACTCCAGTACATCTTGCACAAATTGTCTAAGGCATATCTGGAGTGATTTTGAGACACAGCAAGGTCACGTGTTTTCACATGATGAATCAATTGGTAGTTCCCATGATAGTGAAAGTCAAGCTTGATTAACAATTTTCATGTACTTTAACACACTTAGATTCCACAAAGCCGTAAACTCCAAAGTTGTATTTCAAGTGATTATCAAGCAATAAATTGAGATACTAACCACGCATTGCTGAACAGAGGACTGAAAATCAGACAAAAATCGAATTTCTTCTTTATGAAGATCTGAGTTGCGATCACCTGCAAATATATGGGAAAGCCTAAAGTGAAATCCTAGGGTTTAAAGGCATCAAAAAGTGAAATGAAAATGGAAAAGAAAGAAAGAAAAACCTGAGAAGAAAGAGGATTGAATAGCGAAAGCGAGAAGAGAAAAAAAAACAGCAAAGCATACCAGGTGGAGAATGGGCGGTCTTCTACTGTTACTGCTAGTGTTCTTATGAAGCCTCGTTTGCACTTTACTCTTAAACTAAACTTCACTCACTGTAATAGAGACAGACTTCAAAATTGGCTCAAAAATTTTATCCCGCCAACACTAATTTTATCCCACAATTAGCTACAGCATGCATGCCTCTCTCAAAATTGGCTACTACATTTTTAAAAGCTAATTTTGTGAGAGCTATTTTATTCCAATTTAGTTATTGTATTGTATAATTTATAATAATTGATTATAATTAATATTATTGAATATAAATATAATAATTAGTTTAGTTTAGCTAATTAAGTAACAGCAATTTAGATTATTTAATTTATCTAATAAATAATGTACTAGATAAATTTATCACAATAAATGGTTTAACTAAATGTAAACAAAATTTAAATATTAAAAATCAAAATTATATAAAAAGCTAGCTTTGTTTTAAGTGTAAACAACTTTCTTTCTCTTATCTCGGCTATATGAATGTCCTAATTTCATTTCATCACAATTGTTTTCTTTTTCTATTTTTTTTTTAAATTTTCGATTTGGATGATTTTGATTTTATTTCAATTTTTGGATTGTCTTCATCCTGCATAGATTATATTATAACTGAAGAATTATAATTTTTTTTTTGCACCTTGAAAAGAGTTATTATGATTCAAAAGCTATGAACATCACATAAAAAGAAAAATTAGGAAATAAAATTAAATAGAAACAGAGATTGCAGAACCAAAATAAGTAATTGCGGTTTGGCTGAAATAATGCGTAAAATGCGGTTTAGTTTTGTTTTAAATAATATAGGCAAAGGTCCACTAACCTGTTTTTGCAGTTTTATCACATTGTAATACTAATTATGCATCATTTCTGTTTTACTCCTTTCTCAATTAATTTCCATCAATTTTCTTTCTCATGCACCAAAATTCTATTTTAATGCCTAAAGTTCATTTATTTATTTATTTATTTATTTTTATTATAAATGGAAAAATTGTACGCGGAGAGACTTTATAGTATCCACAGATTTGGTAATCTATCACAGTTTCTTTAGTTCTGTTTTTATTCTATTCTATTTATTTTTTGTGAAAAGAATTTCTAAATAATGAATTAAAAATCTATTATGAAAGTAATTGTATTGTTATAAAATAGATTTTAATTTACAAAAATAGAATAAAACTTAACTTCTTGTCATAATTAATCAATGGTCCATTTATGGAACTGTTTTTCAAGCTTTAGCTGTCAAAGAGTTATTAAACTAGTGGGGTCAAAAAATGGTATGTTGGTCCAGGAATTAGAAAATTAAATATTTAAAAAACGTTAAAGCATACATTATTATATTAATATTAATTAAATGATTGAGGTTATTAACTTTAATGATTTGTCATTTGTGTATAAAAAAAAAATTAGAATCATGATTATAAAATGGGCAAAACCACATCAATGTGAATATGAAATTGAAAACGCAGCCGTTGTATCATTCTCATGACGCGTAATTAACTGCCAAAATAGTATAGAGGGAATATTAATTCGATTGAAATTAATGTTGTTAATTTGAGCATAGTTTAAAATTAAATCTGATAAATGAATCGAACCAAAATAAATCAAATTAAAATTGATCAAATTATAAATAAATTACTATAATAAAGTTGAATTTAAAACTAATTAAATTGATTTCGGGTTGCTATTTAAAAAATATATATATATATAAAATCTCAAAAATTAGAACAAAACTCAGAAATTAGAATCGATTTCTTACTTTGAGAGCTTTAGATTTCTTCTACCGTAGATCTCTTGCAAGAACCTTGGAGAGTCCTGTGGAACTTCAATCTCTAATTTTTCTGCTCAATCAAGAAGTGCTGGGAAAATAATTTCAAACCCAGCAACCATAACATGTAATTGACTGAAAATAATCCAAAGAAACAAGAAAAATAGGATAAATGAATGAATTCTAAGGAACCGAAACAAGGAATATAAGAGTTGCCAGAATTGAGAACTGAAATTTCGTCTAAAACAGACACCCATTCCGACCCAAATGTTGAATCTCTTTCAAAATCGTCCAATAATCTAGCCCAAAGAATCGATACCCACAAATAAACCAAAACAAATCACAAAATTGAAACCAAAAATAGAAAAAAAAGAAAAAGGTACCAGAGAAAAAAATAGGGAAAGAGCATTAACACGGAGCAATATATAAGAGAAATAAAAGAAATTGTCTCTCTTACGGGTCCGTGTGGAGAACGTCATGGAGCACTTCGCCTCAGATCTGTCGATGGTGGAGCAGGTCCGTCAATGGAAAGCGGCACTGGTATGGAGTCTTAACATAGGTGAAACTGAAGACGTGTTAGGGCACAGGGAGTTTTGCTAGAGAAGACATCAAATGACCAAGCTTTTGTGAAAAATAGATAAAAGGGTTTTTCTTTTATCTGGGTGCCACTTCATCCCGTGCAATTTTTCTATTTTAAGAACCGAAAATTAATTATTTTTAGGACTAGATTTTTTCCCCTCACATCTATTACAGGTTAGATTAAAAATTAATGACCATATAAAAAAATTAGTCCTTATTAGTATATTTTTAAGCACTAGAAAATTGACTGGTCCTAAAACTGTGATCTTTAATAAGCCTTTTTCTAATATTTTTATTGAAAAATTTCAAAATATATTTTAATAATTTCATTAATTTAATACATTTTATATATTTTAAAATTTTAAAATAATTAAAAATTATATTAAAAAAAGAAGAAAAATGTCAATTTATACTTGATTAAATATAGAGTATAATAAGATTACAAGCAAATAAAATACAATTATCATATAATACGATTGCAAGTGAAAAAAGAGATGCAACAACTAAGGCCAAACAAAAAAGGAGAAGCAACAGGGGAGGAAAACTCTAAAAGAAATTTAAAAATGCGAGAGTTGAGCAAAAAAAGGTGGAAGGAATGCCAGGGATGAAATTTTAGTTATCCAATAAATATCTCACTCCAAGCTTCTAGAATCTAAACGTCTTCTTAAATTATTATTATTATTATTATTATTATTATTATTATTATTATTATTATTATTATTATCCAATAAGAAACTTAAATCTTATTATTATTATTATTATTATTATTATTATTATTATTATTATTATTATTATTATTATTATTATTATTATTTTAATTATTTTAATAATTATTATACATTTATTTGTTTTAAATTATTTGTCATTAGTTCTTTAATTTTTGCTTTAAATTCAAATTATCACTTTAAAATTTTGAAATTATGCAAACAAATCAATCCTAGAACCAATATCAAAATACTGTACACCTGTATTAAAAGTGCCCTCGTACGATTTCAAATTTTTGGAACATTACAATTAAGTTTGAATAAAAATAATTTAATTATAGAACTAGACATTTCAATTATTAAAAACTGAAGTTAATTCAATTAATTAATTTTTATTCAATTAAATAATAAATTAAGCTTAAAATCATATATGCATTAAATTAAAACGGTGGAAAAAGGTGAGGAGAGAGAAAATATTGTTTTAATATGTAGGGTAAATTTTTGAAATTACTAAAATGCCCCTACAAAATTTCATCATTTTATCCTTGTATTCAATGATAATTTTGTAAATATATATAACTAAAATTTTTTAATAATTTAAAATTTACTCAAAATTTTAACAAAATAAAAATAAATTATAAAATTTTCATAATCATTTTAAATGAAATAATAAACTTTATATTATTATTATACAAATATTTATATTTATTATTTTTCATAATATGACTATATAATAATTACTTTATTATTATTATTAAAATGTAATTTTTTTAAATAAATAAGTTTATATTTGGGGATTATTGATAAAGAAATCAATATAATTTATAATAATTTAATATTTGATTTAAATTTTATAAAATAAAAATTAATTATAATTTTTTTTATTATTATTTTAAATGAAATAATAAATTTTATATTACTATTTTATAAATATTTATTTTTATTAATCTTGAACAAGCAAATATATAATAATCGTAACAATTAGTTTATTATTATTATTAAAAATGTAAATTTTTTAAATAAATAACTTCAAATTTTGGTATAATTGATAAAAAATTATTATCAACTTATAAAATAATTTATAATTTTCTGTTACAAAATAAAATATTCATTTCATATGTTATATATTAAAATTACTTGAAACTATACATAAATCATGTGAGTAAAATTAAAAAGTATTACTTTTTAATTTATTTGCGACGGATTAGCGACAAAAATTTTCGTCGCTAAATTTTCTGGTACTAATTTCATGAATAATAAATTATAAAATTTAGCTACGGAAATATTCATCGCTAATTCCGTCGCAAAACATGGCGCACATACTTCCCGCCAATAATTAGCGACTGTTTATTCATTCCATCGCTATTTCGTCGCAAAAAAATAGAAAATATCCTCCCCTCGAAGAAATTGTAAAATAGTCGCGAATCCGTTGCAAAGTTTGTGACAAAAAGAAGGCCGTCGTTAATTTTAGTCGCTAATTGGCAGTTTTTTGTAGTGATGTCTCATTTGAACATGCTTATAATTTCACATTTGCACAAGCTTTATACTATCATACTCCTCTAAGATATTCTTATAAAAAGTATAAGTTCATAAGCATACTTTAAGCGTATTATCATTTCATAAACATATCTTTACTATTCTCCATGTCCATTTTCCATGCATCTTTATACATAATTACATCATCACTTTAATCGTGCGTAATCATTATATATGCATATTATTATTTGTAATTTACACTTCATTACACACACATACTTTCATGTTGTCATACATTTGACATATTAACATTTAGGCATGACATAATCATAAATTCAATGTATATACCCTCTTTTTATGTTGATTCTATGATAAGAAATGCTCAAATTATATTAAAGAAGGTTTAGATAAACTTTACTATCAATTTGGGATTCTTAGGTAAACTTTATATGAAATAGGAAAAGGTCACAGTCAGTACCTAATTGCTACTGATCATCACATAGGTGCACTTTCGATTCTGGACTGACCTCACGGTCAGTGCCAATTTTCCTACTGACCATGACATATATTCTGCATAGTGGCAGACTTCCAGTTTTTTTTTGTGATTTTTAACCCTTTCAAAATCATTTTTAGGCCAAATGGCCTCTACAAACTTATTTCCCTCTATTTCTAGTTTCTAAAACATCAAAAATCACTTTAATATCTTATCTATAACTCAATATATTCAAGGAAAACCACAAGCTGTTCACAAAACCGGAACCCATATTTGTTACCAATTGGAAAATTGCTGGAAGAAAATGGGTACCGAATTAGACTAATTTTTCTTCATGAAAGTTGTGTTACTATATGTCTAGTTTACCCATAATTTTTAACATAGCATTTTGGCCCTTATACAAAGATTTATACCCCAAATACTACATTCTATTCTTTGATAGTAAACAACAGTTCACCACGAGATTCAAGTTAATATTAATGATAGTTAGAGGCATTTTCAAAGGTAGGTTCCTCCTACAAAATTATAAATCAAATTCTTAGGAGGAAGTATGAACTGGAATCATTCAAATTTCTGTCTTATAACTCAAGATATTGACAAAATAGTGCTATTAGGTCAAGTGAACCTAAATCTAGAATTTTGAAATTAGCTTGCATGTAAATTTAATCTTAGTAAATGTTGCTTCTTATGATATTTCACCTCACATATATGTTTATACATCTTTATATCTATCAAATTTACTTAAAATCACTTCAAACATGCTTCAAATAAAAGTTGTACATTTTTTTAATTCAAATAAGCCTAAGAAAATCCACATGCAAAGCCAAAATTCAATTCTCATGATTATGAACAATAGCACCATCTTCAAAGACATTCATTACACAATAAATCTACAAAAATAGCAACTTGCAAAATAGATAAAGTTCCCAAAACTGCCATTGTAATCTTCATTCTTCTTCAACTCCTTTTTTCCTTTCTATTTCTATTTTTCTCCTCCTACCAACTTGCTTACTGTTGCGACCCTAGCAAGTATACTAGATCGACAAGTAATAAAGTGGGCTATAGTTAAGACCCGCAAATATCGAACCTAAGGGATAAGGGCTATTTTAAGCTAGATATCTAGAGTTGAGCGAGTTAATCTGAGATAAATTCTTAAGTTTTTAATTGAGAGAGCGTTCTAAATCTAATAAAAAAATAAAATAAAATAAATAAATAAATAAAAAAGATAAGCTAATTAAACTAGAGATTAAAACATTAGTTAAAACATTGTTCGGGCTCACTTATCCATCCCATACCCAATGTGAATTAATTTTACCTAAAAGCATACATGAATGAATATGAGATAACCCTCCTAACCCAAGCGTCCCATTTTGGAGCTAGCTATTCTTGTTGCTAAACGTCCCATTCCGGAGCCAGCCTAACAACTAACCTAAGCACGAGTCTAAATCCTAAGTTCGGTTTGCCGTCCCATTTCGGAGCCAAGCAACCCAAAATCCATCTATTTCACTTTACACTGTAGTCTTAAAATCACAAATACTGCACATCTAGAATCCCATTCTGGAGCCATCCAAAATAGACAACATTCATGATAGAAAAAACTGAGCAAAATCATTCATAGAATCCAATCCATTAGGCTCAATACCAATCAAAGATATATGATAAAAACCATTCATCCATGGATGAAAAATAACTTAATAGATCAAAAAACCATGAGATACAAATAAACAACTGTGAAATAGACCATTCATTCATATAAAAATCAAAATATGTTCAAGATCCACATTATGGGTAGGGGATTCAAAGATCCCCAAGCAACAAAACTACAAATTAAACATAAATAAAGTAAAAAGAGAAAGGAAAAAGGAAACCCATGAAGCCATTTGTAGCTTGTGAAGCTCCAATCCGAATCCAAGTCTCCTCCTTCAAAGCTCCAGCAAAATGAAGAACACAGCTTAAAGTAAATGCAGAAAATTGAATCTAACTCTAACTTACATTGGAAAATAAATCTAATCTAAAGTTTACATTGAATTAAATCTAACCTACAACATAAAATGAAGGGAAAACATAAGAAATTTGGAGAAAAAAACCCTAGGTCTAAGTGTGGCAGCTCTCCTCACTTCCCCCTCTTTTTCTGCCAAAATAACATAGCTTTTATAGAGATCTGCTGATGGCCACGGTTGAGACAAAAGTGTCCCAACCGTGCCCAGTCAGGTTAGGCATGGTTGAGACACTTTTGTCACAGCCATGTGCACCTTCTGGACTAAAAAACTCGAGTTCTGCATTGGCCACGGTCGGGACAAAATGGTCTCGACCGCGACCCCTTAGAGAAGAAAAACTAGTCCTATAAATTTATAAGTTTATGAATATTTCACCGTTAGATCGAGCTAAAATTTTAACCATAGTTTTTCAACATTTTGATCTACATTTTTAACGGTGGAGATTGGATTATGATGTCTACAGGTCATTCCAAAAATGAAATAGTGTGGATTAGGGATTCTTCAATGGGCACAGCTAGGACCATTTTGTCTCAGATGTGCTCTTGCCTATTTTTCTGCACATAAGTCAAAATTATCCCATTAAACATACCAAAATATTGTAAATATCAATATAATTTCATTTGGCATAAAAAGAGAAAGTTATTACATAAAACACTGAAAATCATACAAAATAAGACATAGATACAAACAAAAATATACTGAAATTAAATAATAAAATTGGAGTTATCAAATACCCCACACTTAGCTTTTGCTCGCCCTCAAGAAAATGAACAAACCACATTCCCATATACTCAAACTCAAAGAAAGAAAACACAAATTTAGAAAAAATAGAAAAACATTTTAGTAGAAGTCACTAAACAAAGTATTTAATCGAAAAGACTCAATTAGACCATACTAGCAAATCTCTTCATATGTGTGTGCTAGGCCAAAGAAAGAAGAAAAAATTAAAAAAACTTTTAAAACCAAAAATTTCTAGTGCAATCCAATAATTGAGAAAAGAATTTGTGTACAAAAGATTGCACACTCGATTTCGCTCTCGAAACTCTAGAGACGCCATAGGTCTCTCCTTTAGCACTGAAACCCAAAGATCATCTCCACACATAACTCTCAATAAGAAAAGATCCTTAGGACTTAAAAGGTTATAATGTGGCTAAGGTATGGCTATCAAGAAAAAAGATTAAGATACACAAGTTTGAACTGCCATTTCTACCTCAACTCACCCTTTTTCTTCTAAAAATAAGACGTCAACTCTACCTTTATTCACTCATCATCATTGCCAAGCTTTAGGTATCAAAAATGTAGAACATTTCTCAAGGAAATAGCACATGAAAGAAGAAGAATCCTCTCTAAATATTTTACCAAGATTTTAGCTCAATTGACGTTTAAAGAGCTTAGAATCCTTCTCCTCTATACATAGAGTACTCTACACTTAGATGAAACCAAGATTGCTAGCTTTATTCTTCTTCTTTTTTTTTTCTTTTTCTTTTTCATTTTCTTAATAGCTAAAACAATCGATTTTACAATTGATAAGTAGGGACTCACAAAAATTCTTTTTAAAGGGGAACTACATTCTGAAATTTTTCAATCTCACTCGATATTGGCAATGTATGCCCAATACTATAATCTAACAATTGAAGAACAACCCTTTACTCACTAGCACTTTTCAAGAAAAACTTATCTCACCTACTTCTAGAATGGCCAGTTTAAAAAAGGTAAGACAAAGGCTTTTTAGGCTTAAGGGATCAAAATTTAGGTATAAGCAACAAATATAAAAAAACACGCATTTAGTATGCTTAAATAGGCTCAACGGGGCTTGCAAGGGATATAATAAAACAAAGGTTGGTCAAAGGTCTTTTCAAAATTCGATAAAAAAATTATCTAAGTCATTTTTAATCTCATTTTTGAGTCATTTTATTGCTTTGAAGGGTGATGAGGAAGGTTTTAGTGCTCTAAAATTCCAACTCAATCAACTTCATGCACTGGTTTTTATTTTTTATTTTTAAAAAGAGCCAAAGTGGATATTTTTTAAGAGACTTACTAGTATTGATCTAATTGAAACCTACCGAAAAAGAAAAAATGCGTTCAATTATCAACCACTCTCTTGCTATTCCAACTAATCTAAATAAGACTTTCTAATTCTAAGTTCAAGATTGTTCACAATAGGAACAACTACGAGGGTAAGCTAACTAAGGTGCAAAAGCATGCAATAACAACAACAAACAAAAACAAATATCACAACTAAGCTAAAATCAAAATATAAGTGAAAGTTAAACTAGAAATAACAAAATAATAACATAAATCTTAAAATTAAAATTAAAACAATAGTACAATAAATGAAATACAAAAATTAACATAAAACATAGAATCACTAGAAAATAAAACTCAAAAATAGCTAAATGAGGTGAATTCATGCTCATCGTGCCAAAATTGATACAAATGCAAACTCATTTTTAATCTTATTCATGCAAAAATCACTATTGCTAAAATGAATTACCAAACATTTAACAAAAACACACACAAAACTAGAAACTTAAAATAAAAGCAAGCAAAATAAACAAACTAATTAAAGAGTAGAGAGAGAAATAGTTCTGGTTTAATGAGTCCCAGCTTGACTCTGTTACTTTCAGGCGGTCGAGTTTGTGACCCAAATGTTGGTCTCTCTGGACTCTGCTCTTTGTTTTCCCCCGTTAGTAGGAGAAACCTATCGAAATTCACCAAGGTAAGTAATACCATGTCTTCGATGAAGTATCCCTCTACCTCGGGTTGTTCATACACGTACTCCTCCAGCTCTTCTAGCCTTAATAAACTCTTTAAGTGGATTAAATTTAGTGATTCTACTTAAGAGTTAAACAATTCTAGCTCTTTTGGTGAAACACCCTTCACAAGAGATTGGAATTCATTCTCTAAGCTACAACTCTTATCTTTAACAATGATTGGTCCCTTCTCCAATGCATGCACCCCACACTTGATTTCTTCATTATCTACTGGCTGTGCATGACTCAATTTCTCCTTATGACCATCACCTCGATTCTCCATAGAATTACTCAAGAATTCCAACTTAGATTCCAGACTTTTAAGTCCCAATTCTTGATCTCTCAGTAGATGCTCTTGAGTCTTCAACAAATTCTCTTGATTTTGCACTAAAGCCTTTTGATTTTTGATCTTTTTCTCTTGAGAATTAATTATGGCCATCCATTCTTCTCTTTCAGCTCTTAATTGCCTATCCTTACTTTCAAGCAATTCAATAAGGACTTGAACTTTGGAGGCACATGACTCTTGCGATAACCATTGTGAACCAAGATCTTCAAAAGATGGCAATGAGCAGAATGTTGAAGGTTGATGTGAGTATTGCATTTCTCGCATTTCTCTCCTCAACTCTTCCATTTGTGCTATTAATAGAACTATTTCATCATCTTGGAGAGAATCATGCATCATTTGAAAGTGCATCATAATCGTCCTGCAAAGAATAACACCAAATCAAAATCAAAGAAAAATAAAATCTCAAACTAAGCTCAAATAAAGATATAAAACAAACAACACTGTTATCCCCGGCAACGACGCCAAAAACTTGTTGCGACCCTAGCAAGTATACTAGATCGACAAGTAATAAAGTGGGGTATAGTTAAGACCCGCAAATATTGAACCCAAGGGATAATGGCTGTTTTAAGCTAGACATCTAGAGTTGAGCGAGATAATCTGAGATAAATTTGCAAGTTTTAGATTGAGAGAGCGTTCTAAATCTAATAAAAAATAAAATAAATAAATAAAAAAGATAAGCTAATTAAACTAGAGATTAAAACATTAGTTAAAACATTGCTTGGGTTCACTCATCCATCCCGTACCCAATGTTAATTAATTTTATCTAAAAGCATACATGAATGAATCCAGGATAACCCTCCTAACCCAAGCATCCCATTTCAGAGCCAGCTATTCTAGTTGCTAAACGTCCCATTTCGGAGCCAGCCCAACAACTAGCTTAAGCACAAGTCTAACATCTTAAGTTCGGTTTTTCATCCTATTTTGGAGCCAAGCAACCCAAAATCCATCTATTTTACTCCACACTTTAGTCTTAAAATCAAAAATACTGCACATCTAGAATCTCATTCCGGAGCCATTCAAAATAGACAACATTCATGATAGAAAAAACTGAGCAAAATCATTCATAGAATCCAATCCATTAGGCTCAATGCCCATCAAAGATATATGATAAAAACCATTCATCCATGGATGGAAAATAACTTAAAAGATTGAAAAACCATGAGATACAAATAAACAACTGTGAAATAGAGCATTCATTCATGTAAAAATCAAAATATGTTCAAGATCCACATTGTGGGTAGGGGATTCAAAGATCCCCAAGCAACAAAACTACAAATTAAACATAAATAATGTAAAAAGAGAAAGGAAAGCGAAAACCCATGAAGCCATTTGTAGCTTGTGAAGTTCCAATCCGAATCCAAGTCTCCTCCTTCAAAGCTCCAACAAAATGAAGAACACAGCTTAAAGTAAATGCAAAAAATTGAATCTAACCCTAACTTACATTGGAAAATAAATCTAATATAAGGTTTACAGTGAATTAAATCTAACCTACAACATAAAATGAAGGGAAAACATAAGCAAATTGGAGGAAAAACCCTAGGTCTAAGTGTGGCGGCTCTCCTCACTTCCCCCTCTTTTTCTGCCAAAAAATGTAGCTTTTATAGAGATCTGCTGATGACCACGGCTGAGACAAAAGTGTCCCTGCCCTATCCAGTTAGGTTAGGCATGGTTGAGACACTTTTGACTCAGCCATGTGCACCTTCTGCACTAAAAAACTCGAGTTTTTCATTGGCTACGGCTGGGACAAAATGGTCTCGACTGCGGCTCCTTAAAGAAGAAAAACTAGTCTTATAAATTTATTAGTTTCCAATTATTTCACCATTGGATCGAGTTAAAATTTTAACAATATATTTTCAACATCTTGATCTACATTTTCAACGGTGGAGATTGGATTCTGATATCTATAGGTCATTCCAAAAAATGAAATGGTACGGATTGAGGATTCTTCAACGAGCACAGGTAGGACCATTTTGTCTCAGCCGTGCTCTTACCTATTTTTCTGCACATAATTCAAAATTACCCCATTAAACATGCCAAAAAATTGTAAATATCAATATAATTTTATTTGGCATAAAAAGAGAAAGTTATTACACAAAATACTGAAAATCATACAAAATAAGACATAGATACAAACAAAAATATACTGAAATTAAACAATAAAATTGGAGTTATCACTTACTTCTTGAAGACACCATTCTCTAAGATTTTTTCATAGGCATTTTGATTAAAAAGAAGGAGAATCCTTGAGTGTAAAGTTTGGATTTTACAAGAAAAGAGAGGAGCAACTTTATGGACTTTAAAGAGAGAACGAATAAACCTATATGAGAGAGAGTAGACAAAAAAATCTGGTTTTCTCCTTGGTGTGGCCGACCAAGCCACCTGTATACTCTTAAAAAAAGAAATTCTCTCTCCTACATAGAAGGCACCAAATTGTAGAGTGGGTGGTAAAATCTCCTTTAGCTCATTCAATTATTTGCATGTCAAAAGTCTATTCCCACTCATTTATTTTAAAATTCAATCCCCTCAATTACTTTCTCTTATAAGATTAACCCCATCTAATCCTTCTTTTAACATTACCCCAAGATCTCTATCCTCTTTTAATTTAGCCCACAAACTAATTTTCAGTTTTTAATTATACCCTTATAAAATCATACCTTATAATTCACATACACAACATATCATAAAATTACCAATTAATCCCACTTATATGCCAAATGATCCTTTAACTATATTTAATTTTAATTATGCACTCTTATATACCACAATGCTAATAGACTCTCTAACTCTCTATCACATAAGACTGTTAATCCACATGGTCTTAACTTTTAATAATTCATCTAATTAAACTTGATTGAACATTATTAACATGATAATGCCCTTGAATTCTACAAGGGCCTATTTTGGATCCTTACAATACAATTCTAAAAACCTTTCACTTAGCTTTGTAGTTTGAATTAGAATTTCTGAAATCACAAGGAGAAAACTGATTATGCGAAAGATATTCATTTGGACCAAGTGGTACTACAATTTTTTTTAAGTTAGCTGTGATTTTTTTTAATGCATGCACGTTTGAGAAATTACTTGTACACATTCATTTGTTTCAGTAATTTCTTAATGTATAGAAAAATATTATCTAAATAATGTTATCTTGCTACTCTGGCTTTATTGTTCCTCTTTTTACTTGGGGTTCTCGAGCAATCTTACTTGTTGGGTCTGCATATACTTGTTAGTTTTCTAAAAGATGTGTAACTTGTCATGACTCTTGCTTCCATGGGTAGGCCTATTTTATAGCAATCTAACTCTGATATTACTTTTTATATATTGGTTTATATTTGAACTAAAATAGCTAAAGAAGAAGGGTTACGAAGTTTTGTTCATGTTTGATGCTATTGATAAGTATGCTGTTGGTCAAGTCAAGGATTTTAGGGGAAGAAGCTCGTCTCTGCAACAAAGGAAGGTCTAAAAATTGATAAAAGTGAAGATGAGAAGCAAAAGAAGGAACAATTGAAGGAGAAGTTTGTAGGGCCTTGCAAAGTGATAAAGGATCTGGTGCTTCTGCTGTTTGAGACTACTTTGCTGACTTCTGGGTTTAGCATGGATGATCCCAACACTTTTTGCAATAGGATCCACAAGATGTTAAAACTAGGATTGATCATTGATGAGGATACTGGTGAGGGAGATGCTGATATGCATACCTTGAAGGAGCGTGATGTTGATATGGAAGGAAGTAAGATGGAAGAAGTTGATTAAGCCACTACCCTACTTACTCATCTGATCCACTATTAATTATTAGGTGCCTCTTTTTATTTATTTTGAGTTGTGGGTTGCTGTTAATAGTGATTTTGGATATTTTTTGGAACTGCCTTTTATATGGTTTTAAATTTTAACATTATAGCTTAATTTTTATTATAACAAAATTCTCTAATCTGACCGACAAAATGATTGCTATAAAATATATTGGTTTATATGTTAATGTACCATGGTGGAACATTAAGTAACATTTTGATCAGTGGAGTGGATTTTTAAGTGAGTCAATATATGATTTTTTTGCTAATGCAACAGAATGCTAGGGAACAACTTGAGGAATCCCTTCTCGGAACGGAAGGTGGTAGAAATTCAACTATGCTTAGAAAATAATAATTAAAAAATTGTAATAAGTTTTAGTGACAGAATGATGATGGATGGCACCGTTGTGAATTATTTTTATTAGTGGGTGAATTTTCCAATGGAAATTGTAAATTTCATTGCTAAATTTAGCAACGAAAATCAATTCTGTTGGTAAAAATTAGCAACGGTCAAATCTACAAGCACTTCTTTTGTTGTTAATTTTAGTTGCTAATTGAATATTTTCTTGTAGTGATCAATGCAAATAAAGAAACAAACTCTCAAAGTCAACATGGGTCTCTTTATTTATATTTGTATGAACATACTCCATAACCATATTTAAAATTTAAAATATCTCATCCTAACTGACTTAGCACGAGCGTAAGGACATTTTTAGAACATCTTTCAACAAACAATTCTTATAAATCCCTCATTAATACTGTGAAACCCTATATTCATTCATAAATCTGTACATTATGGGTTTTTATTGATGACATTTCTTGGTTACACAAGTTAATTATCCTAAAATTTCATTGATTAATGACTAGTTTATTAACAACAAATTCTTAATTTCACATTTAAATTATCAATTATGGACACCATATTTATTCTTTCATTATTGATCAATTTGATTTTCGTAGTAATTTCTCTACTTTCGGTTCTAGTTTCCATATGTTTACATGGTCATTGGTTGTTAATTTAATTAATCGCTTTTGTTGTCGATTAATAGCAAATCTTTAACCCTTGGATTCTAATTTCATTTTAGCGTTGTGAGGTTACTATTCACTTATTATAAATTTTGGCAGTATGACGGTTTATATTTCATGCTACCCAAACTTGTAAATGATCAAAATCACACTTCCAAATAGCAATTTTCATCTCCTATACTTCAAAGAATTCACAACACTTCTAAAATTCTTCTAAAATTCAACCACAACTCATGGTTACAACACATTCACAAAATTTCCATTCACAAGTATTTTTATACAGATTTTCCTTACTAATTAACATCCACAAATCAATGTTATATATTACATGCCGATAATTCAATAACCTAGTTCATAAAATAGAATGTCTAAACTCCTTATCCATAAGGACAATACATGTACGTACCATTTCGTGCTTCTCACCTCAAGTTCCTAAATTGCTTATTTCTGCATGTAGTCAAACAAACCACACGTTGTCGTTGCCTAGTGGTGATTAAATTACATAAAATTTCATCAAATAAATGAATATAAATAGAATTGCCATTTTATCTTTAATGTTATTTTTAATAAAATTTTCTAAAATTTGTTCCTTTAATACCTTAAATCGTCATTTATATCTTCTTTTACTTATCTTCTTATCTAAAACTCTTCCTTAAATGGACCAAAACTTTTCCTTTTCACCCTTTTATATTAATTTCCTTGAAAATGTGCCATTTTGCTCACTTTTAAATTTTGTACCAATATTGCTTACAATTTTCCATTCTGATCTTGTCTTTCCTTATGTGATGGTAAAATACTGTTTAGTCCCCGAAGTTTCCTTTTTTCCCTATATATTTGTCAAATTTACTCTAGTGTTATTCTTTTAGGTTCTTTTTACTTTGGTTCCATTTTTAAATTTAAAATTTATAGTTTAGTCCTTGTACCTTTCCATATGATGGCATATTATAATTTAGTCCCTAAGCCCTTCCTTCGACTTTTATTTCATCTTAAGTGAAAATTTTTTCCTTTTAATTTACTAAATTACCTTTTTACCCTTAATGATACTTTTTGTTAATTTAATTTATTTAACTTCTTTAATTGTCCAAATTTACTACTTAAACCTTTTTACACTTATTATTCTTGTTACATACTACATAATTTCCACTTGAATAAAAATTATGGTTAGGTCCTTAAAATTTTTATTTACCATGTTTGACCATGTTTAACTTCCATTTTGACCCCTTTTTACTTCCTTTGACCTCTAATTTCACTTAGATGGAAAATTACATTTTGATCCTCATGTTTACTCATAAGATGATAAATTACATTTTGATCCCTATATTTTTTATTATTTACAATTTTGCCTCTTTTATCCTATTTGATTCTTTTTAACCTTTATAATCACATTTTTTTATGCCAAATTACTGTTTTACCCTTAGCTTATTGCATAATTACATTTTTACCCTTTTTAAACATATTCATCATGTTCTTCCTCTTATTTCTTATTTAACCACACTTGTGATAACTTTTATACAAAATTTATTATTTGATCCCTATCTTTTTGCATAATTACCATTCTACCCTTCCTGAACTATTAACTACACTCTTTACATTATTTTTTATTTTATCACCTTTATGACATCTTTTATGCGTAATTTACCATTAGGTCCTTGTTTACCTGTATAATTATAATTTTTCTCCTTCTAAAATTGTTAATCACATTCTTTTATAATGTTTCACATTATGTTATATTTTTACACCAATCCGTATGTTATTACCATTATGTATCATATCTAACTTATACATTTCTCATAGATTCATCAATACTAAATGTGAATTCATAATGTACATAGTAAATAATATCTAAACAGGACAAAATATTGCATCATCAGCAAGTACACCATTTGATCTCAATGCGATATTAAACATACAATGTGTTTTCTTCTTTTATTTCATGCCATATATGTTTCTAAGATCAAATTACTCATATGTACATCTGTATATACTAACTTGTACCCATTTTACCTTAATATTTCTTTGTTACTTATATGTATACCCTTATGTACACATACTAACTCTTATGTCCATACATTATTTTTAGCTTGAATCAACCATTATATATATATATGCGTGTGTATATTCATTATTGTATTACTTAATTTATGCTTAACATGCCATTTACCATTATATTATCCTATTATACTACATAGTACATAATTTGGCCACAATATGATCACCTACATTATGCTTGATTTCCTTCTCATTTCATGTTTATTACATGTTAAAACATCATTTTGTAATGTTGTATTAAATTATTTCGCATTATTCTTTAAGTTCATATTTTTATATCATTTTTTTTACTAATCGCATTATGTCAAAAATACTACATGCCATTATAGTGCCCAAACATGCTTAACAATTACACATTCATCGTATATACATACAATATCATATAAAAGTAATGAAGGCATACCATTATCTTGACATGTATAATTCGGTTTCAATATGGTTTTATAAATTTAATGCAATTCTTCCTTCATTTACATACTATATATGTTCCTAAGGTCATGTAATACATTTATATGATATTACATATTCAATTTACATTACAATTCCTAAATTATCTTTAGGTACATCATTATGTTTAATGATGTTGCATTCTTTATACATCATACTATGTAAGGGGTGCAATTCTGAAAGGGCACTATTATGTTTAATGATGTTGCATTCTTTATACACTATTATGTTTACTTAATTTTTTTATTCTAATTAATTATGTTGCATTCTTTATACATCATACTATGTATTTTCTACAAAATATGTCATCAATTATCAAGATATGCCATATTATGCTATTATTCATAATTCGGCCCACATGAGTTTTCATTCCTATTTTCATATCTTCACTAATTCATGTTCATATCATGTTAATTTATCATTCTGTTATGTTATCTTGAATTATCTCTCTTTTTTATGCAAAAATATATAGTTACATAATGTAAACTCTCATAAAATTCAAGGAAAATAATTGAACTAAAGTGTAAGATTGAGTCTACTCACCTAAAATGAATTGAATCATCCCTTTTCACCTTGTTCCTATCTTGCTCCACTTATTTTCCCTTGAACCTTAAATTGACCTAATTCTCCCTCTTTTATTTCTTCAATTCCTCCTTCTTTCTTTACATGATTTTCTTTACTTATTCAATTCAAAATGAACTTTAGAGGTGGATAGGAATGGAATTAGGACTCATAAGTTGTTTATAATGAAAGATGGGATAGATTTACCTAAGAGAGAGATGAAGAAAAATGAAAGAATGGAAGGCTTAGGGGACGACTGGAACAAGTGAGAAACTGGCTGATTTCTCTAGATTTTTATGATTTTTTTCCTATTTATGCTCATCCTAATTGGGATAAATCAGGTTCAACCACTTTGGTCCAACCAAATGGGCCTAATTTTACTTAATTAATCCATTTTGTCCTAATTAGTTCTTTTACCAAATCCCTTGCTCAATTTTTTGTTCCAATCCATTTTAACCAAATTTATTATGATAATTATACCTTTGAACCAATTAAAAATACCTTTTAATATGGTTAATTAAATTAAACTCGATTTTTACCATTTTTTGGAAATGAGGGTTTTACTCATCAGAATGCTCTAAAAATTTTCCCCACATGTCCAAACATATGTAAGAGAGTTTTTATAAAATTTTAGCTCATTTAGAGATCATTTTTATATAGTTTCAGCTTTAGAAGAAAAATCAGTCTGTCAAAAACCCAAAAATTAAAAATTCATAAAAAAATTAATTTTTACTTTCAATTCCTAATTGAAACTATTTCTAGTAAAATTGAGCAATCGAAATAATTTTTGGAGGTTCTTGAAATATTTTATAGCCCGATCAAACTTTCAATCAACCCTTTCTATGGTACCGAATAAAATCTTCACTGCCTATTTTTAAGGGCCTATTCGAGCTCAATTTTTACTCAAATTATACCAAAGAACTCCATTTAACAACTATTTTATTATTCCATTACTAAGTTAAATTTTCCATCAGGTCATCCATCCTCGAATTTTCCTAGCTTGAGCACATTTAACAATTGTTAACTTTTAATTTTTTTTATTATTTTACTATGATTACCACAAAGGGTTACTGTTCATGCTCTATAATGTACCATACATATCTGATACAAATTTAAGGGTATTACAAATACTTTTGAGAGGCATTTGACTAAGTTTTAGTGTGGATTGGCATCTACAAGACCCCCCTTGATACCTAGAATAAAAAAATCCTCTAAAAATACAACCTTTTAACTTCTATAGGAAAATAACTTCAAGCATATCTCAATATGATTCCTTTATCTATTTTCTCTTAGAAAGCTTCTTCTATAGGATATTAAGTGTATTGATTTTATTTAGGACAAAGGTGCAAATCGATCCTTAATGTTTGGCAGAAAGGGCAATGTAGTCCTTAAAGTTTTATCTGGTATAATGTCACCCCTAATATTTCAAAATTAAGGCAATTTAACCCTTGAAATAACAGTTGATGCTTAAAAATTTGACACATGTCACTCAATGATTAGATCAATTATTTTTTAGGGGCCAAATTGCTTCAATTTTCAAATTTCAAAGGTGACATTGCATCAAATTAAACTTTAAGAATTATATTGCCCTTGTTGCCAAATATTAGGGACCAAATTGCATCTTCAACCTTTTATTTATAAGCTATGTTTATCTATTGAGTATGTTGATTTTATTGTTTTCATTCATTCAAATACAAAGGAAGCACTATGATAGAACACTATAAAAATCATTGAACTTGTATTTAAAATGTGATTTTGTCTTTTTAGTGTGGAGATTCAAGTTTTTACCTAGTCAAACATTGTGTTATTTTAAAGTTACTTCTCTTAGTTTTGATATTTTGTATGTTAAAATCTTATTATTATTATTATTATTATTATTATTGTTGTTGTTGTTGTTGTTGTTGTTGTTGTTGTTATTATTATTATTATTTAATAATAAAGCTAGTTTAGTTTGATAAAAAACTTTATGGCATTTAGAGTCCTAATGGTATGCAAATTCTTAACCCTATAAGTAGCTAAATCAACTATTTACTCAGTCATAATTTTTCCTTTTTTACGTGATTCTCTCTATTTTTCATGATTTTTCTATGGTTTTCCCTATTTGAAGGAACTTAATTGACCATCGGAGTAGTTGTAAACTTTCACAGGTCCTTTACTCTCTTTTGTAAGTATCAAGTTGGTGGGTTGAGATTTTTAGAGAATGTTATATTGGTGCAGTGAGAGTGGAACACCCCTTCACCTATTCTCATCGTAATTTTTGACATCTCTGTATGATAAATCAACGTTGCTTCAAGGGGTAATGTCTTAGAAATGTAGAAATCCTTGTTGTAGAGGTTAAATCATTCAGAATAATGGATAAGCTATGGTTTATAAACTAATTCTATCCTAGTGAGAGATCAAGATTCTTTTGAAGATCTTTTATTCAAATTCCTAATCCCTCTTTAAATTGTAGTAGAGCATTAAATTGCTCATTTTGTCATTAGAGAACCTAATGTTAGCTAAGCCATTAGACTTTGTGTAAAAGATAATTTCTCTGCATGATCTACTGTTGGACCATCTCTCCTTCTTATGTTTGCAACATTTGCTTTTGTGTTACAAATTAGATCTTTGATTGTAGAGAAAGAGCTTAAACTATACCAGGTATTGAGTATAATAAGTCTTTATGAATCCGCAAATTGGTTGTCATGGATCATATGGGATAGAATACTTGCTTAGATTTCATCACTTTTGCTCATTCTATTAGGAATGACGTTTCGGTTTGACTTCTTTAAGAAAAATAGTTTTGCAGTTGTGTTTCTTTTATTTTATCTTTTTTAGCTAAATATGATTGGTTTTGCCTATATGTTGTCAACATTCATAAGCAATTCATCTCCAACAATAACAATTGGTTTCTTTATATTCATTATTGGCTTTATTACTCAGCTTGTTACCTTATTTGGTTTTCTATATGATGCTCAATTTCTTCTTTTAAGGGTTATCTACTGCCCCTTCCTGTTCAGAATATAGAGAATGTGACTATACTAAAACCACATAGCATGTAATTGAACATTCAACATGATGCATTATATATGTAACATAATTTGAGCATGTAAACTTACATACTTGGTTTATCTCAATGTGTGGTCATTAATTATATCCCATCTTCGGAGGGCTTGATGATGTTGAGTCTTTAACAAACCAAACATATCATTCTCTCTCAATGAATTTAACAAATATCAAGACTTTTGCCTCTGGACTTCTTTTTCCCAAGGGCCACATTTGGCCTGTTGATACAAGTTTTTACTTGCTGCCATATAATTCTTTTATCTCGGATGCACACAAGTTGGGGCTACAAGTTTTTACTTCAGAGTTTTTACAATGATGTTCCATTTAGTCTCAACCATAACTATGATCCAATAGTTGAATATCTATTGTTAACAATGGTGACTTCTCTATTGATAGCGGGTTTTTTGCCTTCCTAATAACTCTATCAGAAGCAATGTAAGGCACCAACTTTAACCCTAGTAGAAAATGCATGACTAAATGATTTATATTTGATTAATATTTAATTAAAGAATTGAAATTCAAATTAGGGTCATAAAAGGGCAAATTGGTAAATTTATGTTATACTATTTTTATGAATGATTAAATATGTTAATGTTAAGGACATAATTAAAAGAGGGAAGATAAGTTTGGGGTCAATATTGAAAGAAAGTTTATATAGGGTAGATTTTAAAAGAGAAAGAAATGGAAGAGGATTAAATGAAATATTTTCCCTTCCACTTAAGTTTCTAAATGCAACATGTAAAAGGGAGAATAGCTGATATTAGAGGATTTAAGTGTCTTAGTCAACAAAGTCAAGAGAAAGCATACATTTTCTCCTCTCTCATCTCTCTTTAAAGATTTGAATGTTCTCTCTCTTTAACCCTCAAGAAATTCTACTGCATGTGGTTGAGAAAAAGGTTTTTGAAGTGGGATTAGTAAAGGTAATGGGTTCCCTACATTATATCCTTCATCTGCATTTTTATTTTGGTGATGCATTCCAATGGAAAGGAAATGTTGGGACATAATGCTTGTGTGGATTTTCTATAGAAGGAGAGGTGATCGAGAATAGGGGAAAAGAAATGATTAAAGGTTGAAGAAGATTGTGGGTTTTGATCAGCTAAGGTATGGGAACTTGGTGTGTTTATTGCCATGCATGTGTGATTACAGTTGATTATGATGAATCAAGGCTAAATTAGGAGAATGAGATAATGATTTTTGCATATGTTCATACAAATGGACTTAATTGATAAGTGGAGGCTAAATCCTTAAATTAAAACATAAGAAGAATATCGCATGCAAGGGAAAATTTGAAAGGAGAATGTGTTAAAGTTAATTTCTATTAAGATGAACTTCAATTTAACTTAAGTGCTCCAAAAGTTTGAGAGATCACTAATATTTTAGTAACTTTGTCAATATTTCAATAGAACATAATGCTATGTTATATATATATTGAAATCAAAATATAGAACTTGAATTAGAGATCTTGTTAATGGATTCTTTAATGAAATTCATGTAAAATTATAGTTTTTAAAATTAATTTTAAATAAAGTAATTGTTAGGCAATATATTTGTGGACACCGGGTCCTGAGGTGGCTCCTAATCAGAGTTACCTGATGAGAAAATAGTTTCTCATAAATGGATAAGGATCAGAGGCGCCGAGCTTTATCTCTGGGTTTTTTTGTTTTTAAAATGATTTTTAATCTATCTTTTAGGTTTTAACTATTTAAAAATCCTTTTTGGGATCTTTCCCTTTCAAGTAGTGCAAAACGAGAAAATTGGTTTCAAAACTTAGAGCAGTCTGGAGTTTTTCAACTTTATCTCAAACTAAAGATCTAATAATTATATAATTCAAAAGCCATTTAAATCTTAATACATATACTAAGACTTTAATGAAGACACCTAAATCCAGTTTGGCCCTTAAGATTCTCGAAATTAGACTCGAACATAGGTGACCCGAATCTGCCCCTATACCTAGATCAGTCTATAGTATTCCGAATATAACTCCCTTTGTAGAGCTCTCATTGATATGAATCTAATTTTTATAGAAACTAGATTCAGTTTTGAGAAATTTGTATGAAGAGAGTATGATCTAATTCTGAACCCATTGTTCCCAATAAATTTTCAAAGTCAAAATATCAATTCTATCCTCAAAAATCTCTGAGGAGCAGTCATCAGTATTTCGTCCATAAATCCTAATCTATAATTCCAAATTAAGTGATTTTTGATTAATTGGAAAAATAATACATAGGGTAATAAATATCTAGAAGATGCTAGGTTGAAAACATATTATCGCCATACCTAGAAATGATAAAATATTTTGAGTTAGAGGTCGGTCGGCTGAGAAAAGAGAAAAAAGTCAAAGTTAACTCACGGATCAGACCAGTGAGTTGACTCACAGACAAAGTCCATCAGTTGACTCATGGACCAGGTCTATGACTCACCCCAAAGCTGTAATTCTACACTCAGATTTAAGAGAAAATGCTTGGGGAAAAAATCCCCTTAATCTTATCCCATTTGTGATAGGTTTTGTGGGTTTTCTAACCAACTTTTTGGCCTAATTATGACCATCTCTCTCCAATTAATTGTCTTCTTCCTTTCCTTTTTTCTTTTTCATTTCTTTTCTTCTTCCTTTCTCCCATGAAAAATCAATAATTTTCAACTTAAAAAATTCTAAAAATCATATAAAATAGGAAAAATCCGTAGAGCATCAAATCCTTGTCCTGTGACAAATCGATATTTAAGGTAATATTCTCGAGCCCTAAAACTCGTAAATTTAAATAACTAATTTTTAATTAATTATGTAAATATTATTTTCTTTATTTATTATTTGTTAATTTTGTAGATCTATTGTAATATGTGATTAATTTCACATATTTGTAATTAATTATTGATTAATTGTATATTTAATAACTAATTTTGTCAATTAATTTATTATATTAGTTAATAAATTAATTTTTTATCATCTAATTTGGTGTGTATTTATTAAGTTAATTTTATTATTTTATTAACTTTGTTAATTGAGAAAAATGACACTAAAATATTTCTACTTATTTAATTTGATTTTTCTTATAAAATGGACCAATGTCCGATTTTGTTCCAAAAATCATACAAAAGAATTTATAAATATTCATGAAGCAACCAATGTTCCTTATTCAACTAATGGCATGATTTATGCATGTCCTCTTTATTATTATTCTAATGCTCTTTTTTATTGTAAATAAATGATTTTTCAAGCAATAAAATAAATATCCATTTAATGATTTTTTATACAAATTTGGTTGGGATTTTTCTATAATAAAAGGGACCAATATCTCGATTTTCATCCATAAAATTACATGTAAATTAAGAAATTTCTCTTTATAAATACAAAAGATTTTCTATTTAAAATTGACTAATAGGATTCCTTTTTTTTCGAAGCCGTAAGGGATCAACTATCCTTATTTTACTTGAAAATACACCAAAATGGTTGCCTTTTGTAAATGTGCATGCGAAGACCAATGTCCTCATCAAAATAACTCAATTAATTGCCTAATTTATGTATGATTTTATATTTACTTTGTTCTTACATTCTTTAATGCTTTCCATTCCATGCTTTATCGCTTTCTAACATGCTTGAATACGCCTTTATTTTTCTGTGAATGATAACTTGAGTGAGAAAAGAGATGAAATATATTAATCGCTAAACGCATTTATATAACATTAATCAAGGGTATAAATAAGAGCGAATCCGAACTCTCTCAGGTTTTGGAACTTTCCAAATATTCTATTAGGTGGCAACTCGATAATAGATGCCTTGTGATGCTTAATAGATGTCTCTTAAGTTGTTCATTAGTAAATGAATAAGGATACTTCAGTGCACTGTCTCATGCCTTTTCATAACAAGAAAATCAAATTTTAACGACCAAATTTAGCAAAGGGATGAAAATCCGATTGTAAAAATATACAAGTAACGAAGAAAAATTAATCTGGTCGTTAGTTATTGTATATTTAACGATTGGTTTAGATTCGGTGGTTGAAACATTATAATTTCGATGGTTACTGCTCTAAAAAAATTTGCTAGACTTCAAGATGCTTTACCTCCAAAATAACCCTCTATTATTTTATAAAAATAAAACAAAAAATTGCGATACCCACACAAAATGAAAAAAAGGAGAAATGGCAAAAAATAGTGAACCCAGAAGATGAAAAAATAGCAAAAAAATGCAAACCCTTCTTTGTCTGCGAAAAATACAAACCCTTTTTTATCGATCTTCCAGACCTAAACTAAACTAAACTAAACTAAACTAAACTAAACTAAACCTAATAGAAATGGCAGTAGTAGAAGCCTCCGTTGCTCTAGACCTCGCTTGGATTATCTCATATCTATGTCAATTTTCTTGGTTTTGGAAGATTCAGATTTAATTTTTGCTGGTTCAATTGGTCTAGGACTGTGTGTAATTGGTGATTACAGGTGAAAAATTAAAGAAACCCTTCTTTCTATCTTGATACCATATGAATATCTCTCTATTTCTAATCTTCTTCCCGTGGAATAAGAAAATAGGGCATTTCTTTGTGATTAAATTCAATTTTGTGTCTTTTTGATGTTTTAATTTTTTCATTTAAAAATCGTATCTACTATTTGCTAGGTTTGCATAAACATCTATGTACATTGAATTTTCGCTTTGATTCTTAGGTTTCGTTTATAAGTATCACTTTAGAGATTTTTAGCTTCGCTTTTGGAGGGTCCACTGATACACAGTGTAAGGATCTGATGGCAACTGCGATGGAGAATCTGAATACGTGGTTCGGCATCGCCACGTTTCTGCCACTTCTTAGAGCGGTACAATCATTTCTTTATATATATATATATATATATATATATATTTCCCATTAATTTTTAGAAAATCTTTTACAACATCAGACCTTATGTTTGTTGAATTGCCTGCTCGAGTAGGATGGTCATACTCAAATACAACTTCTGATTACACTACTGGAGATGGAAAAATAGGTACATGACAACTACTCTCACTTTCTTTCAACTAATTTAACGCGTCATTAACAATGATATAAAATAAAACTAAGGGTTTTTGGCTTATGGTTCATTTTGTATTCATCTACGGTTTCTTATTCTTCACAGCCAATGATATGCTTATATTCTTATTGAAGTGGTATGAGAAATTCCCAGAATTTAAATCCCAAAACTCTTTCTTACAGGAGAAAGCTATGCAGGTGCGAAAAAAATGGTTTTCGAATTTCAATTTTTTTCTGTTTTCTGCAATTCTTCGCTTCATTTATTTATCCTCTTCTTAACTACTTAGTTCATTAGTTTTATAATTTTTCTCATATTTGAGAGTATTGATAGTCTTCGTCATTCTTTTGACATCATCCTGTGGTTTCACTTCTCCTCATTCGATGCTTAATCGATTATTTGGAAGCAACAATTACTTGACCACTCAGGAACTCTGGTTCAATCAGACTCTGGACCACTATTCTCTTTGCGTAACCTTTCATTTCAAAGTCTTTAGTCTATAATTTTTTTGTTTTTTTTATTTTATCTGGGTTTTAATTATTTATTGGGTTGAGAAAGATTATTTTAGCTCAACTCTGTTTATTTATTTGCTTTTTTTCTTTTTGTGCTTTTTCGATGTGTGGTTTTGTTATTTACATGATCATCGTAAGTTTAAGCAGTGGTATTATGGGTTTCTTGATTACTTTAGAGTCCCAGATGGACCCATTTTCTTAAAAATTTATGGTGAAGCTTCGTGCAATGGGATTGCCAATGATTATATCAGTGTAAGTTTTTATCTCTTCATTAGTGATTTACTTTAGCCTTAGAATGTGCACTTTGTTGGAAGTATCTGATCCAGTTTGGAGTCTAATTTTTATACTTTACTAAGATTAAACGAAAGTTCCAATTTTGTCATGCTATGTGACTAAAAATGTAGTATGGGTTCCTAGCATTTTTTATTTGTTTTAAAACATTGATCCCTTTTGATTCTTTTGAATTGAACATTATAGGTAAAAAAGTTACATTTAATGCTTTTTGTAATACACAGGTTTTGGCTAAAAAGTTTGGAGCTGCTGTTGTTTCTCTTGAGCATCGATATTATGGTAAAAGCACGCCTTTTGAAACATCAGAGACTAAGAATTTGAGATATCTTTCATCTAAACAGATGCTATTCAACTTGGCTATTTTCCATCAATATTATCAGGCAATCATAATTAGAATTCCTGCATTTTTGTTTGAGTTATGTGAGTGTCTTTCCCATCAACTTTCTATTCATCTCAACAAACTAAATGGGCATCTGTTTAGATACAAAAGATGTAAAAATGTAGATACTTGTGCCTACCTAGAAGTTTAGAATTCCAATAATTTGTAAATGAAGGCCCTAAGTGTAGAGAAATGAGGCTCACTTCTTCAAGAAGTTATGTGATCTATTCCTATTTTGGCCTGCAGCTTTAGGCTTTAACAGTGGCTTTCCAAACTATTGAAGATGATTCTCTGATTTTGTTTTTTCCCTTTCCCTCAATGAGGAGCATAGCTATCCCTATAATTCCTTGTGGAATCCAATTTTTGGTTTTGGTTCTATTCAATTTTTCATTTTTCTTCAACAATTTTTTCTTTTGTAGGACTCCCTGAACCTGAAGCTCAATAGAATGGATATGGAGAATCTATACTTTATTTTTGGAGTCTCATATTCTGGAGCATTGAGTGCATGGTTTCTTCTTAAGTTTCCTTATATTTGAGCAGCAGGTGAATATAATTTTGATTTTGTAGCATTGATTAAGTATTGTAGTTTTTTAGCTTACTTTTTTCACCTTTTAAGAGATGCTTTTATATCAGAAAATTTTTTTGTTTCTCTCCTTTTTGTAAGCCTTTGATGCCTATGTCCATGTTTTACCAGATTGGTGAATTGGCTGGTCCTGAATGCAAAGCTGCACTATAAGAAACTACCCGCCTTGTTGAAGAAAGGCTGGCTTCAGACAAAAAATCGATGAAAACATTATTTGGTACAGCTGAGGTTTGCTTCATTATCATGATTTTATTTCATGGTCTTGGAACTAGAAAAATATAATAAACTAGACACTTGATGAGGTTTAAACTTGCATTTTTCTTGATTAAAGAACTAACTCTAAGATATTTTGAAGATTTGAGAATCTGTACATAAGGATGATTGTGGTAAGCACTTTAGTTTTATTTGGTTCTAACTTCGAAATCTAACCCCTGCTAATTATTTGGATTTTTCTTTTTGATATTTTATTTTTTTTTCATTTCAAAATAGAATCTGCAACTTGTTGGGTCTTTCTCTTTTCTTCCTTTGTCTATATTATTAGATAAATTTATATGTTTTTGTTTAATTTTGCTATAGATTTTTTTGGTAATTGCTCTCATATTTCACTACAAGAAAATTGCAGAATAGCGACAAAATTTAGCGAGTACAAGAAAAATCGTTGCTAAATCACTGATATAGCGACAAAATTGCGACGATAAATGAATTTTTGTCGCAAATGATGGTGGGATGCAAATGAACATATATTTTGCAACAACATAGCGAGAAAATTGACAATTTGTCGCTAATTTGGGCGCCTAAATTTTGGCGCAAAATTTAGCTTGAATTTGGTGAGCACAATAGTGAAACAAACTGATTAGTTTAGCATGAAACAATAAGTCCTCGCTAATTAGCAAGAAATTTCATCCTCGCTAATTTAGCGAGAAAAATTGTCCTTGCTAATGCTTAATTCATGTGGCATGTAAGGTAATTAGCGAGGAAAATATTCCTCGCTAATTCTTAGTTAGGTTGGCATGTTACATGTGAACTAAGTAGCGAGAAATTTTATCATCGCTAATTTAGCGAGAACAATTGTCCTCGCTAATTCCAAATTTAGCTATGAATATGTCTCTCGCTAATTAGCGAGGAAAATGTTACATGCTAATTCTTGGTTAGGATGTTAGATGTGAGCTAATTAGCGAGAAATTTCATCCTTGCTAATTTAGCGAGAACAATTATCCTCGCTAATGCCTAATTTAGCTACGAATATATCTCTTGCTAATTAGCGAGCAAAATCTTCCTCGCTAATTCTTGGATAAGTTGGCATGTTACATGTGAGCTAATTAGCGAGAAATTTCATCATCGCTAATTTAGCGAGAACAATTGTCCTCGCTAATTCCAAATTTAGCTACGAATATGTCTCTCGCTAATTTAGCGAGAACAATTATCCTCGCTAATGCCTAATTTAGCTACGAATATGTCTCTCGCTAATTAGCGAGATAAATATTTCTCGCTAATTCTTGGTTAGGTTGGGTTATCGCATGTGAACTAATTCGCGAGAAATTTGGTGCTCGCTAATTTAGCGAGAACAATTATCCTCGCTAATGCCTAATTTAGCTACGAATATATCTCTCGCTAATTAGCAAGGAAAATCTTCCTCGCTAATTCTTGGATAGGTTGGCATGTTTCATGTGAGCTAATTAGCGAGACAATTGTCCTCGCTAATGTCTAATTTAGCTACAAATATATCTCTCGCTAAATTAGCTAGGACGAAGTTCCTCGCCAAATTAAGCACAAATTAGAGAATTATGTTTTAATTATTTTTATATAATTTTAATTTTTAATATTTAAATTTTATTTACATTTAACTTAGTAAATTTAGTTAAAATATTTTTTAACAAAAATTAAAAAAATATTTTTTAAGTAGTGTGAGTTTTAACCATTTAGCGAGGAAATAGTACTCGCTAATTTAGCTTGGAATGTAGTCCTCGCTAATTTAGCTTGGAATGTAGTCCTCGCCAATTTAGCGAGGACATATCCCTCGCTATTTCCTCACTGATACTTAATTCATGATACTTAATTATATTTAATTTTGTAAATTTAGTTAATTTAATTTTTTTTAGCAAAAATTAAATAAACTAAATTATTATTAATTAAATTAACTAAATTAAATTAAATTATTTTTATATTTAATAATATTAATTATTAATAATTATATAATAAAAATAACTAGCTGTTTAAGGCAATTAACTGTTTAAGTTTTTTGCCTTAAACAACAAAAAGGATTTAGCTGTTTAAGTACAACAAATCAGCCCCTGTCAAATGAATTAACCCAGCTCTGCTGCATTAAATTCTAACTATTTTTAATTATACAATTTTCATTTTTAATATTTAAATTTTATTTATATTTAATCGGGCCAGCACTTAAATTTAATTAGACCATTTAATTTAGTAAATTAATTAAAATGAACTAAATTATTATGTTTAAATTTAATAATTTTATTTATTATTAATTATATAACAATGGAACTAAATTGTGAGGATACGGTGCTTGCAAAATCAGCTAGAAAAAAAGCTTCTCGCCAACCTTCCCTGAATTTTTGGGCGGGACATAAAAATGTGATGGCGGGATTTATTCTTTTTAATTCCTAAAACCTTCTTCCCTCATGTACTGTTGCCCTTTCCCCCACCCCCGCTCTCTCTGTCTCTCTTAAAGCGTGATATGGCCTGTAAGACCACATCCAAAAGAATCCATAGGATCCAAATATGGACTGAGATTTGACCATTTCTTCGTGCCATTGAAGATATGATGAGCTTTTGTGTAAAAAGAAGGGTAATAAAGTAAACTATCGGCAAGAGACCACAAAAGAACTTCCAATTGAAGATGCTAAATCAGCTAAAGGAGTATCTAAAGAGGACTCCGAGGATGAGTTTTATGATGTGGAAAGATCAGATCCAGTTCAAGAGACCCTTTCCAATGACAGTGTCAGTGCCTCTGGGGCAGCTGCATCTGCCGCTGCTGCTGATTCAGCTCCTCTGGAATCTCTCTTCCCTTGGAAAGAAGAGCTAGAAGTCCTTGTACGTGGGGGCGTTCCAATGGCACTCTGGGGTGAGGTATGCTTTGCACTCTTTTTATTTTTATGGTTTGTTGCTTATTTGACATAACTACTTCTCTCCCGTTGGTTCTTCTACCATCAAGAGGAACAATGGATTAATGTAGCAGCTGTCGTAGATTTCTAGTTCATGTTTAGCTTTATATTCTCAAAACAAGATTTCCTTGTCTATTAAGTGCTTACTACTTTGGGTGCATATACAGGGCATTATTGATGACTATTTTGATGGTTATTATTCGAAGGAAGTGATAGAGTCTCAGGTACTGCTTATTATAGCTTTGCTTTTCAATCTCATTTCGGTTCTTTGTTCGAAACATGACGAAGTTGAAATACTCGATGTTCTGATTAATTTTTCCATTTTGTCAGGTTAACCAACTTGTTTTTGAGGAGTTGGTGCGGGAAAGATTTCCTAAATTAGGTTTTTTGTTTATTTTTCTCTTAAAAAAAATTCGGTGGTTTTGGTTGTTTCTTCATTGTTGTCTAAATCGAATATGTTCTGGTAATGCTAATTTTGGATCACTTCTGGTGCAGTAAATCATCTGGATTACCTGGGAGTGCAGGTTGCATGGGTTACTGGACCATGGTTCCTTTCTATAAGTGGTCAGGTTTTACACTTTTAAGATGCGAATTTAAACTTATCTAACATTGTGTGATAAGTTTACTAGTAAATTATTGCTTTTGGTCTGGTTTCTTGCAAATCTATTTGGGTTAATCATCTAAAGAATCCCAATCTTTCTAGCATTTTGTGCTTGCGGCACAATCTAATTTCTTTTAAGGCATATAATATTCTTAAAAGTTTCATTTGCAAAATTAGCTACTGTTTGACTCTGTTCTACTACTTATACTGATATGGTGCCTTGGAACAAAGAAAATAATTGCTAAAATTCAAGAATTACTTCAAAAAGTCATGAAAATTGAGGCTCTCTTTTCCGGCTAGGATTCTTCAGTGTATCTATTGAATTTTAGTTACATTCTTTTTCATTACAGTAAGTCATATCATCTTTAGTGGAAGATTCTATCTGGGTACTGGTTTTGATATGAAATTGATGGCATGTATGCATACGAAAAAGACAAGGTAAACTGGGTACTTGTTTCGCTGCCATTAGCAGTTTGGTGATGATGTTACAGTGCTTGATGCAATATAAGAAATAGCTAAAGCTCAAAATTCAGGTTTGCATTCTTGACATATTACAATTTGATTTGATGAGGTGCTTTAAATTTGATGAGCAGAATGGCTCTCTGGTCTCTCCTCTTTAAAACATCTTGATATGGGATTCATACAAACAAAGAGTGCGAAGGGTGTTTGGTTTAATGACATCAATAGTATCTCTTCTTTCTTGGAGTTGCATTTACTTCAATGTGAACTTCAAGATATTCTTGTCACACTTCCTTTTGTTAATTTTACCTCACTTTAAGTTCTTGATGTTTCAAAAAATTCCTTCAACTCTTCAATACCTAATCGGCTGTTTAATCTTACAAGCCTTACCAAACTCGATCTCAGCTCCAACTCATGCAGCGGTTCCATTTCCGATGAGTTTGCCCATTTGGTATCTCTTCAAGCCCTTGATTTACCGTTGAATATTTATATTGGAGGTCAGTTATTACCTAGCTCCTTCAGTAATCTTTGCAAGTTGAAAAACTTAATTCTTTCAGCAAACAATTTTACTGGCGAGATTACTGAATTGCTTACTGGTTTTTCTGTCTACCTTTCTACAGGTTTGGTGTCATTTGATCTAAATTCTAATGGATTCACTGGCCAGTTGCCTGATTCATTTTGGAAGCTAAAGAAGTTGACAATTCTCGACTTTGCCTATAATTCTTTTTGGGGTTCAATTCCATCAACTATTGGAAGTTTATCATCTTTGGAAGTTCTTTACCTTCACTCAAACCAGTTTGTGATGAATCACTATCAAAGATTCTGAATTAGGTTTGTTTATTTATTTGTTCATTATTATTTTTTTATGCATGTTCACTATCAAAGATTCTGAATTAGATTTGATTTTATTTCTAGAGTCCCGGGTGAATTGGCTTACTGATAATGCAGTATATATTTGCTTGATACAGTCCCAGGTGAATTGGCTTACACAAAGCATATGCTTAGATATTTAGTCTGTAATTATTATGTTCTTCACTTTTTTCATATATTGTATTTAACTTTCAATTTTCATTTTAATTTAATTTTTTCTTATAGCAGATGGATAAATTAAATTAATGAGAGGTTTGCATAAAATGCATTCATGTCCGTGTTTGAGGCTGGTATTTTGGTAGTGTTTAGCAGGTCTTATGATCATGCTGTGAATGTTTAAAATTTGGCTTTTTTGTTCTGGTTCTCCCCAGTTGCAGGGTGCCTTGTTTCATTTAAAATTATATTATGATAGGAAAGCTAGTTGAACTTGTTAGCTTCATTTTGTAGTTGTATGTTGTTGTTCTTTCATTGTTATTTTACGCTTATCAAAGTTGTTGCCATTTATTTACTAAAATCCAATTCATAAATAAGTTAGCTTCTACAACTTTAACTTTCAAATCTATGTTTGGTAAACAAGTCCCTACAAAATACTGCTAAGTATAAATACTATTTTTGGTAGGTTTTGCCTTATTTAAAATGCAAAGTAGTTTGTTGTTTCTAGTCTAAAAACTAGGAGGAGAAAATGGGGCAGTTGATAAAGGATGTGTAGAGTGCGAGATCTTTTTCGCGACTTAGACATCACTAAGTTTGTTATAGTGACAATTCCAATGGTATGCTCTTTGATAACCTTTTGCATATTAAAAGTAACTTGGGTATAGAGCTCGTTTGGTATAGAAACCAATTTCTTGGTAATATATTTGGTTCAGTACTAAAGAAAAGGAATAAATCAATGTGTGTCGATACGTGTAAGCAGATTGATCATATTTGAGT
Organism: Excoecaria agallocha; assembly: GCA_037975025.1. Lineage (NCBI taxonomy): Eukaryota > Viridiplantae > Streptophyta > Magnoliopsida > Malpighiales > Euphorbiaceae > Excoecaria > Excoecaria agallocha. Next base: position 30,515,173 of record CM075817.1, on the reverse strand, counting down.
ATTGCTGAAGGAATCATCATTTTAATTAATGACTTGCTTTTATTCTCAATTTTGACAAATTCAGGTTATAGCCGCAAAAGAATTATCAAGGTTATGCTCGAGAAAGGAAGGTGTTCCTGTTAGGAGACTTATAGTCAATCAAGTTTTACCTTTAACTTATGTACCAATAGGAAGAAATTCCTGTTTGAAATTCAAGTCAATCGTACAATTTATGTACCAAAATCTATTTGGAATTCATGGCTAGCTAGGGATGTAGGGCCAGCTAAATATGCATTTGTTATTTTTGATATGCAATTAACAATAATATATATCTGTAAATAACTATTTTTGATAAGCAATTAAAAATGATATCATTTTTTGTAATTTATTGTTAAAATGGTATAATTTTTATTAATTTATTTAAGCAAAAATAATATTAATTTAGCGAGAAATTATCATGATCAAATAATTGTTATTTAGCTACAATTTAATCGTGACAAAATTCAAGCTAATTTTGCGAGGATCTAATAGCGAGTATTTAGCGACAGATATTTTGTTGCCAAACAACCATGGGATAGAGAAAAAAAGAGTAATATGGCGACAAAAATAATTCCTCGCAAAGTATAGCGACAACATTTTCGTCGCAAAATTCATGCCAGAATTTAGCGAGTACAATTTTCAAGCTAAATTTAGCCATAAATATATTTGTTGCAAAAGTGCACGCTAAAATTTAGCGAGCAACTAATCATTAGCGATGAACTTGTGTTCTCGCTAAAAATTAGCGACAAATGGTTTACTCGCTAAATTCTGCTAGGACGACTTTCGTAACAAAATTTTTTTCCTCGCTAAATTCTCGCTAAACATATTTAGCTACAAAAAAGCATCATTTAGCAAGGAATTTTTTCCTCGCTATTTTGTATTTTTTTTGTAGTGTTTGTTTATTTTAGGTGTTGATAGTGATCAATCATGCTTTCTTTTCTGTTGTTTATACTCATATTGCTACTGTTGTACAATAGGAGAACTCAAGATTCTGCTTACCTAATGCACTTTTCTTATTTAACTATAACTAAAATACCATTTCTTTTTTTATTGAATTGTTTGTGGTGTGCCATTTTCTTTATAGAGCACTTGCTCTTTTATGCTGGTGAGAAATATCCTTTGAAGGATAGTTATTCGAATAATTATTCATCTGTTATGAATACTGGTTTGGGTGCTGAACACTGTTATACATCTATTATGAATTTGGTATGTTTCTTTTACTAGCCATCAGGATTTTATCAGTAGGATGCTGGTAATTCCGTTTGTAAGCAATGGCTTTGGATTTGTGATAGTGGTCACTCTTGTACTCATGTTTAGCCTCAGAGCTTCATTCAATTTGCAATAATAAATATTTCTAGCTTATCAAAAGAAAAAGGATAGTTATTTGAAGTACATAGCAGAGTTATCTGTGTGTAGAGTCCCAAGTCATTTAAGAGAGGAGAAGGTGATTGAGTGTGTTCACTATGGCTGTAAGGGTTGTGCTAGGGGGACTTGATTGTTAGAATTTTGTAAAATTCCTCATTTCAAGGTGCATAATTTCCTCTTATTCAAATATTATCTTGAAGCATTTGTTGTAGCTGATTGAGGTATATAACTATCAAGAATTTAGTTTGACAGAAACTGAATGAATAGAGTCTATATGTGGACTGTTGAAACTCATATATATATAATGTCAATCTTTAAAGCGTTTGTTGAGAGTTTGACTAAAATCATATTAATTAAAACACCTAAATGGCTTATATTTCTCCCATTTTCCATAGAGAACAGTAGTTTCTAAAGACGTCACTTCATATTATATGACAGTATGTTGCTTGTAATGTTGGCTTTAATTTACATCTTAGATGGATAGCAATAAGATTGAGATTTCTATAGACTCTGGCATTTTATTGTTATAATTGTTGATTGTGATTATTTTTCTTTAGCTTTAACTTTAATTATTGGAAATAAGACTTAAGTGTTATCCAGGTTTCTTTGGAGTGAATTGTGAGGAATGAACTGGTTTTATGTCTTCTGTCGTCACATGGTTTTTGGCAACTTGCTGAGAATGTCTAAAATTTTGATCAGTAGACTTTATCTTCAAAAGTATTCTGCTTGAATCAAGGATATTTTGCTGTCATCTTTGGGAAAATCCATTCAATTTAACTATACTAGTTTCACCTTCTCCTTTTATACCAAGTACAACTACCACTACAAAAAAACTGCTAATTAGTGACGAAAAATTCTGTCACTAATTACCAGAATTTTGTCGCTAAATTAAATTAGCGATGTCGCGACGAATAGTCGCTAAAAGCCCAATCGCGAATGTACTAGAAACGAAAATCAAAATCAGTCGCTAATTTTTTTCCGTCGCTAATGTATATTCATAATTAGTCGCCGAATAATAATAATAATAATATTTAGCGACGAAATTTTCTGTCGCCAATTATAAATTTACCGTAAAAGTTAGCGACGAACTATTTGTCGCTAATTATTTGTTAAATTCTAATGTTTACACAGTAGCGACAGTTTCTGTCGCGAATCCGTTGCTAAATTATTGCATAATTTAAATTTTTCTTCTGATCAATTTTTAAATGTCATCCTGTACACCGTAAATAACAATCTTATATTATAAAATTCAAATATAATAGATGCAAATATAAATAATAATCTTATATTTTCATATATATAATTTGTAATGAATTCATTATAAATATAGAGTTAACATAAAAAACAATATATGAAACGAAGTATTATTTATACAATCAATTTCCCTAAAAATATTATCAAGAATATTCTAAAAAGATTTAACCATCCCCATTTGCTTGTACACATTGTATAGCCATGGTAACCTTCACATTTAAAGATCAATATTGATATGAAAATAGGAGAATATAAAGATAAAGCAAACATAAAAGTGCATAAGCAGAAAAAACAAAAATTTTACAGCTTGCCAAGCACGAGTATCATAGGCATAATGCAGCTAACAATAAATGAGTATTAAGAGGAGAACTGTAGCAAAATAACATGATGTCTGTGAGATAATAAAGTATTACCCTAATATTATCCAAGACAACCTCTAAGGTGATTATTAGAGAATCCAAAAAAATATTATAAGTTGAATTCAATGAGAATTTCATGAAGCCACTAGGCAGAAACAAAGTTTCTTATGGAAAATGCATGATTTCAATTTAGTTTATTACTTTTTTATTTGCAAAGAAGGCAAGAGGGACATCAGAAAGGGTTGCAATCATTGACTCATCTCCTTGTTTTCTTACTGCAATAATGGACACCAATAATTATGTCGACAACAAACTAACCGAATCCATGGATGCAATAATGGACACCACACACATAACAAGAGCCATTTTCCATTCGAAGATATTGCACAAAGTATAGAACAATATTTTAGATGTTTTGGCAAATAAGTAAATTATAATAAATACATTCTGTTAGAGAGAAAAAATCAAAGCAAATACTTGAAAGTAAATCCAAGCTCAGGTCATGAAGCTTACAAGAGAAAACACAATAACCAGTAATATTGGCACTACTAAATCAAGACGAGAAAAATTGTCATGTAAATATCATCAATTTATTTCATAAACATCTCATACACAGTAAAACAAAACACCAAGTCATGAACTTTAAGCTTCTGAAGGATAATACAATGGATGCACGTACACAAATACAACCAGTGGATAGCAATATTTAGGACAATGACACATATACTGAAATGTAACAACACAGTAAAACTAAACACCAAGTCAGCCAAAATTGTATAGAGAAAAAATCAATTAAATCTCCGTTAATCTTCAAAGAGATTCACTTGTTAGGCTCGAATTTAATAAAGGTATATTATATATTTCACATTGGCTACTTCAACCATAACAAAAATGTATTATCCTTTATATATAATGGTTTCGAAAATTCTCACCGTCGTGATTTCTCAACTGATTAAAAAATTATCTCACCATCTTCCATCAGCAAGACAATTTCCCATGTTAACTCATGAATTACATGATATATAATTTAACATGAAGTAAAATAAGAGGAAGTGATATATGAAAAATAATAAAAGTAATCAATTTTCCACATAGAAAAGGAGAAATTCAGGTCGTAATCATAGATTAGGTAGCGACTTGTAAACCATTCAGAATTAGCTTAATAAGTAAACCTAGAGCTAATTTTAACGGAGAATTATGTCAAAATTCCTGTAGGTAAAGAATATCAACGTGAATTCTGTATTGCAATATTGGTAAATGATGTATTAACATTGACATAGTAACTGTCAATACCACATTATTATAGCAATTGCCAAAGAAAGCTCTCGGTAGTTGGTAGCAAATTTAGAGCTTATTACAAGGAACAACCATATTATTTGTTCACAATTTCAAGCATACAATTAAATTATTTTCCTTAGGACCATCTAGAGGAGTTTCAATAGTTACAACTGTAAGGCCCCTAACATGACCTTAATTTAATTTTCATATTTTTGTGAATAAGTAAGGGGCTAAATTAACATGTTATGTTAATTGCATGAAAATAAAATAAAGAGTATGGTTTAATATCAATTAAGTGCGCAATTGAAGTAAAATGTATTAATTTGGGGTAAATTTGTATTTTTGGCATTTTAGTGGCCAATTGTGAATAGAAGCATTTAATTCAAGGTTAATTTGAAAGGATGAATAAATTGTTAGGTTGATGTTTGAAAAAGAGTTAGTGGAGGGGTTAAAGTCTAACATGCAAAAAGGTTTGTGGCATTTTTGTGACATGCAAGATGTTGAGGGATTAAAAGGGAAATTTTGCCACTTATATAAATAGAAAGAAGTTAGTGGAATGTGGAGGTGGCTGTGTGAGACTTTGAGATCGGCAATTGTGAGAGAAAAACCATAAAAATTATCTTCTTCTTCCTTTTGATTTTCATTGAATGGTCTCAAGCAATTTGATGATAATGTTGTGGGTTAATCAAGAGTATAGTGCAGTAAACTAAGGTAATTAAACTCTTAATGTAACCTTTCATCATCTTCATCTTCTTCTTCTTTTCATGTTGACTGAGGAGAATGTATTTGTACTGGAAATTTATGATGATGATGATGGTAATTGTGAAGGAGAAGAGGAAGGAAGAAGGAGCAAAGGAAAGGATATTGCTAGAGGTTGAAGATATAGGATTTGTCAGCCAAGGTATGGGAATTTAGGCTGTTCATAATGCATGTGAAATTGATTGCTGGAACTGGGTATGATTTACATAATTCAATGTTACGTTTTGCTGGTTTTTAACGATGTGAGGTTGAAGAAGATTGTCCTTGCCGAGTCGTGAATGTCTTCATGAGTCGTGAACTTTTGTCCGACTTGTGAAGCTCTTCACGAGTCGTGCATCTTCTTCCATTGTTGGGTTCACTCGTGAAGCTCTTCACGAGTCGTGAACATTAGTCCGACTCGTAAAGCTCTTCACGAGTCGTGAAGTATATATGCCTTTGTTCTCCACTCATGAACTCCTTCATGAGTCATGAGATTTATCCTATTTGCTTCACTCGTGAAGCTCTTCACGAGTCGAACACTCCTTCACAACTGAATGACCTACCTGGATTGTTTTGCTCATAAATTGAGCTACAGAACAACAAATTGAGTGATTCTTTTTGCATTGAAAAATAGACTTCCATGCCTATATTTCATATGAAGAAACCTAAACTTAAATCTGTCTCTAAGTACATGGAATCTAGGGTTGAATTCGGACTAGTTTCCTAAACTGCTCACAGAAACAGAATTTACATTAATGTGCATATTTTTGCTGCACTTGATAATATGATTTTTAAGTAATTGAGACAAATAGTTGTTTATGTGATAGTAAAGTTAATTGGATAAGGCATGTAATATGACTATCAATGAAGGATTTATATGCATACATATGCATTTATTTGTGTATATGAATAAAGACTAGTGATGAAATATCTAACCTATACATGTAAATAGTCTTGTGCATGATTGTCAGATGCCAAATTGATATATATATACACAAGTAATCCTATGACATGATAGTACACATTTTGACATGTACCTATGCTATGAAATAGGGACTATAATAGTACGACCTTGGCATGTGTATATGCCCATGTGAAAACATGTAGATATTTTGTATAGCACATGATGTGAATGATGATAAAGACATATATATATATATATATATATATATATATATATATATATATATATTGGTAACATGCTCATAAGACTAAGTCAACTATATGCGAATGTACCCACAGGTATGTACATTTATGATTATGTATATGAGTATTTGAGCATGTAATTGCCCTATGAGATAGAAGATGTTTTGGCATGACTACGAACATGTGAAATGCTTAATGAGAGCATGATCAAGTATATGATATGATGATTATATGTCATGCTTATATGTTATGATGCAAATTGTAAAGTCATACAGATTTGAATAGCCAGATGTATAACTTGGCATATGAAATGTGCATATGTTTGATTATGCACCAGAGAACTTATAGTATTACAAGACTCTGGATATGTGCAACAGTATACTATGAATACAATATTAATATGTGAATTGAACACGAATATAGTTCTGCCTGCGATAGAGTTTTAGATGTGGATAGATAGGCGCCTATAGGGAAATTGTAGCTGCCATAGTTTGGCCTAATTGGGTCCATAGTATATATGATCCCGTTTGGATCATGATCAGCCCCGTTTGGGTTGATAGGCGACCCCGTTTGGGTCTGCTTGACCGGTCCACAGTCCAGTTTAGCCCCGTTTAGTTCTATAAATCCGATATCTTCGGATATCCTTCTTTTGATACCGATGTGTATCCATAGTTCCCGTTATCCACTGATAAAGCTAAGGCAGGCTAAACATTATTCATAGTAATGATCAAAATTAAACAGTTAAAGTTATTTGACTAAAGATTGATAGTGTGGATTACATTATTGGTTTACCCACAGGGATTATGTTTCATTTGAATATGTTTACATGAAAAATGGTCATCTATATGAATTATGAAAATGAAATATGTGTTTCTCTCTTGGGTACAAGGTTTATGTACATGAGAATATGCTTTATGCCTAAAAGTATATGTTATTATTGCCATGATATGTGGTACATGTTGTTTATAGTATTTATATATTGTATATGTATGTTTTGATGACCTTTGTGAGTGGTCATCCATCTTTAGTTATTTCCCCACTAAGCTTTATAACTTAGCATGGGTTATTTATCCGTGTAGGTACGGTTAGCAAGACCTTTGTTGAGGGACGATCTCTGCATCAGGAAGGGCCAACCATCGACTTATAACCTTGATGTAGGATGTTTTGTATTACAACTATCATATGTTTTGTATAATGGCCAGTTATCTTATGATATGTATATAACCTATGTGGAATATTGTAACTCACTAGTAGTAAAGCTACGTAAGAACATGTGTGCATGTTATATACATGAAGTAATATTCATATAGTTTAGTATGCATGATACTAGGTATGAAATGAAAAACAGGAATAGACTTGTAGCACGAATATAATCATATGAAACCATATGGCTAAATGATAGTTAAATGAATATGAAGTATAAGTATGATTAGTAGTATTCATGATACATGTGTAATAGGGTATTTGCATAGAGGGCACTACAATTTTTGATATCAAAGCCTAGGTTTAGCCTTTTCTGGGTAAAAATGACCTAGGATTTTATAGTATGATATAGTATTTTGTTGGCCTGATGCAGAAGTCCCTATTTTCTTATAGATAGAAAATGGAGAACTCTAGATATGCTTTTAAGGAATCGACTGTAAGTAACAGGACGGTTAGAATCAATCCTTTCAATCTGGGATCTTCATCATCCAATCCAAATGAGGTTCCTGCAGCCATCCTGCAGAAGCATTGTTAAAAATATCACAGGATATGGCTCAAATTCTTCAAAAAATGACAGCACCTAAAGCTCCAATATCTGAAATTAGAAAGCATGGTGCCGAAGAGTTTTTAGGCACTAATCTGGAACAGTCTGAAGAAGCTAAATTTTGGCTGGAAAGGCTAGAGAGAATTTTTGATGAAATTCGTTGTCAAGTGGGTTTTAAGGCATCTTGTGTTGTGTCTTTATTACAGGGAGCAGCTTATGATTGATGGAAGTTGGTGTTGAAGCAATCCCAACTACCAAATCCCCTTACATGGGAAATTTTCATAGCTGAATTCAAGAAAAAATATGTTACAGAGGCGTATAAGCAAGAGAAGTTAAAGCAGTTTCTCAATTTGAAGCAGAGAGTTATGTCTGTGGCTGAGTATGAGAAAGAATTCAGTCACCTGTGCAAATATGCTCCTGATGAGATGTTAACTGATGCTTTTAAATGTAGACAGTTTGAAGATGGGTTAAATGATCGTATCAGAGAAAAGTTAATCGGATTTACATCTTTGAATGTGGTTAACTTCACTCAACTGGTTACAGCAGCCTTACGAATTGAAAAGAATGAGATTGCAAAAAGGGAGAAAGAACAGAGAAGGAGTGGGTCCAAGGGTGGATCTTTCACAGAAAAGAGAGCTAGAGTAGCTTAAGGAAATCTGCCAGCTGAGTCTGGCTATAGTTCTGCAAAAAGGGACAGGAGACAAGAATCTTCTGTAGTGTCTAAGTTGGAAAAGGGAGCTTTAGGGAAATAGAGTGGGGGGGTAATCTCCAGTGTGTCCCCATTGTTCTAGGCAACATTGGGATAGTTACAGGAAATTGACTGGGGATATGGGCAGAAATGAGTCTATTGTACATGAACTGGAATATGATATATGTGTAACCAACCCTTTGGGTCACAGTGTTGTTGTTAATAGAGTGCATAAACAGTGTCCTATTGTAATTCAAGGGAAAGAATTTCGTGCTGACCTTATTCAGTTACCATTTCGGGAGTTTGATATTATACTGGGTATGGATTGGCTGTCTAGACATCATGCAGTGATTAATTGTGAAGCTAAAACTGTAACTCTTATTGGTGCTGATGGTAAAGAAATTATAGTACAGGGCATTCGATCTAAACCCATAGCTAATGTAATAACAGCTATGCAAGCTAAGCGATTTTTGAAAAAAGGATGTGAATCTTTCTTAGCACTTGTGCTTAATTCAAGAAAAGAGAATGTGAATCTTCAAGAGATTCCAGTGGTGAAAGAATTTCCTGATGTGTTCCCTAAAGACTTGCCTAGTCTTCCACCTGAGAGGGAAGTTGAATTGTCTATAGACATTCTACCTGGTATAGCTCCTATTTCGAAGGCACCATACAGGATGGCTCCTTTAGAATTGAAGGAACTAAAGGTACAGCTACAGGAGTTGCTTGACAAAGGCTTCATTAGGCCTAGTACATCACCTTGGGGTGCACCGATTTTATTTGTGAAGAAAAAGGATGGGTCTATGAGGATGTGCATAGATTACAGACAGTTAATAGGGTAACAGTGAAAAATAAGTACCCTTTACCTAGAATTGAAGATTTATTTGATCAGTTGAAAGGTGTAGGAGTGTTTTCCAAGATTGATTTGCGATCGGGTTATTATCAACTTCGGGTTAAAGATGTAGATATTTCCAAAACAGCCTTTAGAACCCGATATGGACATTATGAGTTTCTGGTGATGCCATTTGGGTTAACAAATGTACCGGCTACATTTATGGATCTTATGAATAGGGTGTTTAGACCCTACTTGGATCAATTTGTTGTTGTGTTCATAGATAACATTTTGGTGTATTCGAGAAATGAAGCAGAACATGCTGAGCATTTGAGAATTGTTTTACAGACTCTAAGGGAGAATTAGTTGTTTGCTAAGCTAAGCAAATGTGATTTTTGGCTTAAGGAAATTTCTTTCCTGGGTCATATATTATCTTTTGAAGGCATTAGAGTGGATCCAGCTAAAATAGAGGCTATAGTGAATAGGAAGCCGCCTCGAAATGTGATAGAAGTGAGAAGTTTTCTGGGCTTAGCAGGTTATTATCGTCGTTTTGTGAAAGGCTTTTTAGTTATAGCTGCACCACTCACTAAACTATTGAGAAATGGTATAAAGTTTGATGGGACTGACCGGTGTCAAGCAAGTTTTGATCAGTTGAAGAAATTTTTGACAGAGGCTCCAATTTTGACATAACCAGTTACAGGAAAGGAGTTTGCTATGTATAGTGATGCTTCTAGAGTTGGCTTAGGTTGTGTGTCAATGCAAGATGGTAAAGTAATTGCCTATGCATCTAGACAGTTAAAGCCGCATGAACAGAACTATCCAACCCATGACCTAGAGTTAGCAGCAGTAGTGTTTGCCTTAAAAATTTGGCGACATTATTTGTATGGGGAAAAGTACAAAATCTATACAGACCACAAGAGTCTCAAATATTTTCTCACTCAAAAGGAACTTAACTTGAGACAGCAAAGATTGTTAGAACTGTTTAAAGATTATGATTGTATAGAGGATTACCATCCAGGCAAAGCTAATGTGGTAGCTGATGCCTTAAGCCGTAAGATGATGGCTGCTATGATTGCACATCGCTGTAGATGGATGATGGAATATGACATGGTATGAATGTGATGATAACGCAGCGGGAAAACAAAAATTTTTCATCATACATACCATACAAATCCGAAGCAAAAAACGAAACTTGCAATTTTAGGGTTTTTGAAACTTACAACTTTTGATGCCTTTTAAATCTTGAATTTGGTGATGACCAGCAACTAAGATGACTTTGTCCACCTTAGATCTCGATCACCAATGCCAAGGAACAGCCTTTTACGCCACTCCCTCTATTCTCACACACATAATTGCACCGTCGGCTTAAAATCGAGATTGCTAGCTCTCTTTTAAGGTATTGTGTAATGGCTATAGTTTGAAGCTACAAAATTTGATTTTGTACTTCTCTTAGGTTGCTAATACTACCCAAGAACACAAGAGAATGAGGAACAATCCTTTCTCCTTGTGAAAATTGGACCAAAAGAATTAAGAGAGAGTGAGAGAGGAGTTCACGCCAAAACCTAGAAGAATTAGGGTTCACGCCAAAACCAACTCTTAAGTCTCCTAGGGTTTTATTTCTTTATATATCATTATCTTTTTGGCAAGTGTTTGATCTGAATTTACTACCTCAAGATAATTAATTCAACCTCAATCACTTCCTAAAAATAAGTAATATATTTTGAATTAAACTCCTTTGAATTTAAAATTCAAATTTGAAATAAAACATAAGACATATTAATCAACTAAATCACTTAATAAATATTAAGCATGTGCCGAAATTCCTTTAATTTTTCTCTAGGAATTTTGGCCACTAATATTCCTAATAAAGTGATTTAATTTGATCATAAGTCTTTTAGGCTTTAATACTCAATTAATTAAATTAATGCAAGACATTTAATTAATTGAAATTAAACCTTATGGGCTGAATTTCTCTCTCTCATGGACCAAGGTCCAATAGCAATTTTATAACCCATTACACACATTAATTTGACTTTAATTAAAAGCCCAAATTAATGCCCAATACATTATTTAAATATTTTAAGCCCAATGCTTTGTATGCGATCCTATAGGTCTATTTAATGTTGGCAATGAATTAATAAATTAATTCAAAGGCTATATATATTATCTAGCAAGATATTATAGCATTCCAAATTAAATGAAAATGCATATGGCATTTAGTGACCTAATGCAATTTCGCATAGTCCCTTACCCATAAATATCAGAATTAATATAAGGCATGGAACTAGTCATCCTTATATATATTAATTCCTTTCTTGATATTCCAGTGACACTGAACTCTCAGAAAAATAATGATTACTCATTATTTCATCTCGGTATGGCCATACACTTCTTAGTTCACTGATCAAGTGGCAGGTGGTATTTTCTCTCTTATCGAGAGGGGTAATCCCTTCACTTCTCTCATGCTCTCTAACATGAATCAATGCATACCCAATCATACCCGTACTTGTCACTCTGTTACGAGCACGTTAGGTGTATGTCAAAGTACACAGTAATTCATAAAGAGTTTCATAGAAATTTCAGGTCTAAGAACTCCGATACAAAACTTGCATATGAGAAACATTTATGACTTGTACCATGTAGTGTTCTCATGAGTGGATCGAATCCAGATACCATGTTCTAAACATATATCTATGATCTCTGATTGACACTCTTGTCCTTATGATCCGTAAGACAGAACTCAACTTATCAGAGAAAGCATACTAGTCTTAATTCATTGTTATTCCCATAACAATGACTGACTAGGGATATTTAGAATGAAGTCTCATTTGTTTTAAGGTCTTACAACCATGTGCCTCACACATGATAACTTAAACCGAAACAACATTCTTGGATAGTTCTATCAATTGATATGCATAGGAATACAATGGATAAAACAAATGCCTCAAAACAAATGCCTCATTTTATTAATTCAAAGTGTTTTATTACAATGCATTGGGGCTAGGGCTTACACTAACAATGGAAACTTGCATATGATGGTGCATTAATAGCACAGTTGAAGGCTAGACCTTGTATGCAAGCAAACAGTGATTGATGCACAGAAACATGATGAAAAGTTGCAGCAGATTTTGAAGTCTTCACATGAAAGAACCCAGTCTGAGTATTCAGTGAAAGAGGATGGGGGTGTGTATTATCAGAATAGATTATATGTTCCTGATGACAAAGAATTAAGAAGAACAGTATTGAATGAGGCTCACAATACAGTATTACTAGCACCCTGGTGGGAATAAGATGTACCAGGATTTGAAACAAAGTTATTGGTGGCCTAGCATGAAGAAAGATGTGGTAGCATATGTCTCCAAATGTTTGACTTGTCAGCAGGTAAAAGTAGAGCACCAGTTACCTCTGGTTTGTTGAACCCATTCCAATTCCTCAATGGAAATGGGAGGATATTACCATGGATTTTGTAACAGGATTGCCCTTACACAGAAAAAGCATGATGTAGTTTAGATTATAGTTGACAAGCTGACTAAATCAGCTCATTTCATACCAGTTCGAATGGATTACCCTATGGATAAATTGGCAGAACTTTATGTAAATGAGATTGTTAGATTGCATGGCATTCGATGTCAATAATCTCTGATCGAGACCTGAGATTCACATCGAGATTTTGGCAAAGTTTGCAACAAGCATTGGGAACTCAGCTTCATTACAATACAGCATTTCACCCTCAGACGGATGGGCAATCTGAATGGGTTCCAAATTCTAGAGGATATGATGAGAGGATGTGTTTGGATTTTGCAGGAAGTTGGGATAGATATCTACCCTTAATGGAGTTCTCCTACAATAACAGTTATCAAAGGAGCATCGAGATGGCACCTTATGAGGACTTGTATGGCCGGAAATGTAGAACTCTTATTTAATGGACTGAATTGTCTAAGCGTAAAGTTATTGGTCCTGATATTGTCAAAGATATAAAAGAAAAGGTACAAGTTATCAAGCAGAGATTGAAGGAAGCTAGTGATAGATAGAAGTCATATGCTAATTTGAAAAGAAAGGATATTGAATATCAAGTGGGTGACAAAGTGTTTTTGAAAGTGTCCCCTTGGAGAAAAGTATTGAGATTTGGTAAAAAAGGGTAAACTGAGCCGAGGTTTATAGGCCCATATGAGATTCTTCAAAGAGTTGGGCCAGTAGCATATAGATTGGCTCTCCCTATGGAACTAGCCAAACTTCATGATGTGTTTCATGTTTCTATGCTTCAGAGGTATCGTTTAGATGAATCTCATGTGATACAGTTCAAGACGTGCAAGTACAGCTGGATTTCACTTATGATGAAGAGCTATAGCAATTCTGGCTAGAGAAGTTAGACAGCTAAGGAATGAGCAAATTCCACTTGTTAAAGTACTCTGGCAACATCTGTTAGTGTAAGCCCTAGCCCCAATGCATTGTAATAAAACACTTTAATTAATAAAATAAGGCATTGTTTTATCTATTGTATTCCTGTGCATATCAATTGATAAAACCATCCAAGAATGTTGTTTCAGTTTAAGTTATCATGTGTGAGGCACATGGTTGTAAGACCTTGAAACAATGAGACTTCATTCTAAATATCCCTAGTCAGTCATTGTTATGGGAATAACATATGAATTAAGACTAGTATGCTCTCTCTGATAAGTTGAGTTCTGTCTTACGATCATAAGGACGAGAGTGTCAATCAGAGATCATAGATACATGTTTAGAACATGGTATCTGGATTCGATATGCTCATGAGAACACTATATGGTACAAGTCATAATTGTTTCTCATATGCAAGTTTTGTATCGGAGTTCTTAGACCTAAAATCTCTATGAAACTCTTTATGAATTAATGTGTGCTTTGACATACACCTAACGTGCTCGTAACAGAGTGACAAGTAAGGGGTATGCTTGGGTATGCATTGATTCATGTTAGAGAGCATGAGAGAAGTGAAGGGATTACCCCTCTCGATAAGAGAGAAAAATATTATCGGTCACTTGATCAGTGAACTAAGAAGTGTATGGCCATACCGAGATGAAATAATGAGTAATCATTATTTATCTGAGAGTTTAGTGTCACTGTAATATCAAGAAAGGAATTAATATATATAAGGATGACTAGTTCCATGTCTTATATTAATTCTGATATTTATGGGTAAGAGACTATGCAAAATTGCATTAGGTCACTAAATGCCATATGCATTTTCATTTAATTTGGATTGCTATAATATCTTGCTAGAGAATATATATAGCCTTTGAATTAATTTATTAATTCATTGCCAACATTAAATGGACCTATAGGATCGCACATAAAGCATTGGGCTTAAAATATTTAAATAAAGTATTGGGCATTAATTTGAGTTTTTAATTAAAGTCAAATTAATGTGTGTAATGGGTTTTAAAATTGCTATTGGACCTTGGTCCATGAGAGAGAAAAATTCAGCCCACAAGGTTTAATTTCAATTAATTAATTATCTTGTATTAATTAAGTTAATTGAGTATTAAAGCCTAAAAAAATTTAAATTAAATTAAATCATTTAATAATAGATGAAGTGGCCGAAATTCCAAGATGGAAATCAAGGAATTTCGGCACATGCTATTTATTTATATTAAGTGATTTCATTTAATTAAATGTCTTATGTTTTATTTCAAATTTGAATTTTAAATTCAAAGGAGTTTAATTCAAAATATATTACTTATTTTTAGGAAGTGATTGAGGTTGAATTAATTATCTTGTGATAGTAAAATTCAGATCAAACACTTGCCAAAAGATAAGGATATATATATGAAATGATATAAAACCCTAAGTGACATAAGATTGTGGCGTGAAACCCTAGTCATTCTAGGTGTGGCGTGAACTTCATCCCTCTCTCTCTTAATTCTTTTGGTCCAATTTTCACAAGGAGAAAGGATTGTTCCTCATTCTCTTGTGTTCTTGGGTAGTAATAGCAACCTAGAAAAGTACAAAATCAAATTTTGTAGCTTCAAATCAATTGCCTTTACACGATACTTAAATAGAGAGCTAGCAATCTCAATTTTAAGCCGTCTTTGTAATTGTGTGTGTGAACATAGAGAAGAGTGGCATAAAGGATGTTCTTTTGGCATTGGTGGAGAATATCAAAGGTTGATATATCACTCTTGGTTGCTGGTCTTCATCAAACCAAATATTTAAGTGCATCAACAGTTATAAGTTTTACAACCCTAAAATTGCATATTTCGTTTCTTGCTTTGGATTTGTATGGTATGTATGATGAAAATTTTTGTTTTTCCGCTGTGTTATAATCTCATTCATACCATGTAATATTTCATCAGTGGTATCAGAGCCTAAACATGCTTATTTTAGTGCTTTAGATGCATGAAAAAATTAATTAAAAATCGTCATTATGAAAACATGCAAATCTGAAATTTTCTGTTTTGAGTTTTTTGCATTGTTTTGGTGTAAAAACGATTTTAATTGATTAGATAGGTATTATAATTAATATGACATGTTAATATACTGTCCTAATATGTTCTAGGAGCTATTAATGGTCAGATTTAATTGCTAATACCTAATGGTATATGTTAATATTAAAACTAGGTGCATTTTGGCATGTTAATTGTAAGTTTAACAACTAGTTTTAAATATTAAATGTAAAAACGTTTTTGGAATATTTGTAAGTGATTTTTAAAGATTAAATATCAGGTCTGAACATGTTTTCAGTTTGGTTTTAATTCTGGTCCATGACAATTTAATTGATTAATTTTAAAATCACTTAAAACTATGACTAGTTTGTGTTTGTTACATGTTTAATCAACATTGTTTGTTTTGTTTTGATTAAAATGTTAAACACACATTTAGATCAAATTGGTACAGAATATTAAATCAATATTTATGACCTTATTTAAATTATTAAATGACTCATAAAATAGATTTAAATGTTTGTGCATTTTATGGCATTACATAAGCATTAAACAACTAGTTTTGTTGTTTGTTTGTTTTTTATTTGTATGCCGTGTACCATATATATATGTTCTTCATAATTTTGTGTTTTAATTCATGTTAGCACATATTATATGTATTTTTAATGTTTATGGGCTGTATGACATAAAATTAAAAATGGCAAAATTGAAAATTATACTAGAGTTGATTTATAGCACAAATCTAACTAGTTTGTGTTTTGGGCTTTTAAGAGAACTTATTCAATAAGAGGATTTAGTCCATTGAGCTTCGGCCTAGGTCCATCACGGGGTCATCTCTTAAAGGTTCAAGTACACAATTTTCATTAATGGGCTTGGCTAAATTAATTAAAATTGGACTTTATTTGATCCATGAATGCTATGTATATTTATTTGCTTGTTTGGTGTGATGAATGGATACGCATGGTGCATTCATGGGTCCTGGGTTTTTGTAATTAAATATGGCCTACGTGCCATTATATTTTATTGTAAAAGTTTCATTTATTTCTTAGAATAGAATATACTTAAAGACTTTGTAAATCAAGACGAAGCCCACCGGAGTGGAGAAGCCTAACTCGAAGATTCTTATGTAATAATATAAAATCTTAGTTGTAGGTTTTTGGGCCCATGTTTGTCACGCTTTACTTTATGCAATTATTTATATATGCATGCTATGTATGAATGACAAAGCGTATGCCATGTAAGCCGTAATAAAATGAATCCCTAAAATAGTAAGTCACAAAGTTGCCTTCCTAATTCGAAACATGTCAAGGCATCGATCATCGGTCACGTAGACTAGGAGTCCTAGATGCGCCCAATTATCTTTGTGAGGCATGGGTTGTGGATGTAGGTTGGACTTAACATGGAAAGGGATGCCCGAACTTAGGCAACTAATAAATGGGTTTGTGCTATAACATCTTAAAATGTTAGCCAATTTGATCCAAGAGTCATGTACGAGACATGATTGGAGTTGTCCTACCTAAGTAACTTAACTTATTAGGTGTACAAGCTCAGCTTGACTAATAAGTTGTTGTGAAAAGTGGATCTTAGCCCACATTAAATCACTAACGCGAATTATTTAAAGGGATATTAATTCGGTTTGTGGGATCATAAATAAGACCTCATTTAATCTTGCTAAATTTTATTGTAGATTGAAAATGGCATCTTCAAACAACAATTTCTCATTGCGATCGGTCCTTGAAAAGGACAAATTGAATGGCTCCAATTTCATAGACTGGTCTCGAAACTTAAGAATAGTTCTTAAGCAAAAGAAAAAGTCGTATGTTTTGGATGCACCCTTGCCTGAAGAACCTGCTAGGAATGCCTCTGCGGTTCAAAACAAAACTTTTGAGACCAAGAAGAGCGACTCCAATGATATGACCTCTCTGATGCTGGCCACTATGGTGCCTGAATTGCAAAAGCAATTTATGGACCAAGAGGCTTATGCGATCATGGTGCACCTCAAGGAGATGTTCCAAGAGCAAGCTCGTCACGAGAGGTTCGTGATAACAAAGGCCTTAATTTCTTGTAAGATGGTTGTGGGTACTCCTGTTAGTACCCATGTACTCAAGATGAAAGGGTATCTTGATACTCTTGAGAAGCTTGAGGTACTAGTGCCAAAGGAATTGGCTACTGACTTGATCTTAGGTTCATTGACTGATGATTATGATCCATTCGTGATGAATTATAACATGCATGCAATGAACAAATCAGTCACTGAGCTTCATGGGATTCTTAAGAATGCTGAAGAGAACATTCGAAAGACTAATCCCGTATTGATGGTTCAAGGGGGCATTAAGAAGGGACCCGCTAAGGGAAAGGGAAAGGGAAAGGCAAAACCCAAGAATGACCTGGCTCAGTTCAAGTCAAGTGGGAGTGCACCTCAGGCCCAATCCAAGCCCAAGGCATAGAAACTCAAAGAGAGTGAGAGCACTTGCTTCCATTGCAACAAGATAGGGCATTGGAGGAAGAATTGCGCTCTCTTCAAGGAAGAATAAAAGAAGAATGGAGCCAAGGCATCCAGTTTTGATATTTTTGTTGTTGAAATTAACCTTTCTATTTCTACCACTTGGGTATTGGATACCGGTTGTGGTTCTCACATTTGTTCAAATGTGCAGGGGCTAAGAAATAAGCGGTTACTTGAAAAGAATGAAGTGGACCTCCGTATGGGGAATGGAGCACGAGTTGCTGCCATAGAGATAGGCAATTATCACCTCACTTTACTTTTCGGACTTTGTATTGTTTTGAATAATTGTTATTATGTGCCTGCTATGAGCAGAAACATTATTTCAGTTTCATGTTTGGATAATGATGAATTTGATTTTGTTATTAAAAATGGCAATGCTCATATTCGTCGCCAAGGCATTTCTTATGGCAATGCCATGTTGCAAAATGGCCTTTATATCCTTGATTTACAAAATAGAGAGTCCATATACAACATTAATACAAAGAGGGTTAAATTAAACGAATTGAACCCTACTTACTTCTGGCATTGTCGTTTAGGACATGCAAATAAAAAATGCATTTCAAGACTCCACAAAATTTGAGTGCTTGGGTCATTCGACTTAGAGTCTTATGACACATGCGAGCCATATTTGCATGGAAAAATGACAAAGAGTCCTTTTAATAAAAAAGGTGAGAGCACTTATGGCTTATTGGAACTAATACATACCAATGTATGTGGACCTTTAAATACACATGCTAGAGGTGGTTTTAGCTACTTCGTGACATTCACAGATGACTTCAGTAGATATGGCTATGTCTATCTAATGAAGTACAATTCTGAAACTTTTGAGAAATTCAAAGAGTTTAAGAACGAAGTAGAAAACCAACTTGGTAAAAGTATAAAAGCCATTCGATCAGATCGAGGTGGCAAATACTTAAGCCAAGAGTTTGACAGTCATCTAAAGGAGTGGTATTATTTCACAGCTCACTCCTCCTGGAACACCTCAATGGAATGGTGTGTCCAAAAGGAGAAATCGAACTCTGCTGGACATGGTTCGATCTATGATGAGTCAAGTTAATCTTTCTATCTCTTTTTGGGGTTATGCATTAGAAACTGCTGCGTTTCTATTGAACCGTACTCCAACTAAAGCAGTTGAGAAGATACCATACGAGGTATGGACTGGGAAAGAACCCAATATATCTTTTCTCGGGATTTGGGGCTGTGAAGCACATGTTAAGAAATTAACATCTGACAAACTAGAGTCCAAATCCAGTGTCTGCTTGTTTGTGGGTTATCCTAAAGAAACAAAGGGATACTACTTTTACTCACAAGCCGAGAACAAAGTATTTGTTGCTCGCAAGGCTGTTTTCTTGGAAAAGGAGTTCCTTCTCAAGAAAGACAGTGGGAGTAAAGTAGAACTTGGAGAAATTCAAGCGCCACAAACTCCTATAGAGGATGAGTTGGAAATGGGATCAAGTTCACAACCAGTTGTGGAACAAGAACCCATTACACAAGAACCTAAAAGGTCCGATAGGGTACGTCAGGAGATTGAGAGATATGAAATTCTAATCACTGACAGTGACACTATTGAGTTAGTAGATCATGAGGATCCTACTACCTACCGAGAAGCTATTGAGAGCCCAGACTCGGAAAATTGGCTTGAAGCCATGAAATCCGAGATGCAATCAATGTACGATAACCAGGTTTGGACCTTGGTTAATCCACCGGAAGGTGCTAAGATAATTGAATGCAAGTGGCTATTCAAACTTAAAGCTGATAAGACCTACAAAGGTAGACTAGTAGCAAAAGGTTTTCGACAAACTCATGGTGTAGACTATGACGAGACCTTTTCGCCTGTAGTCATGCTCAAATCCATTAGGATCTTGCTTGCCATAGCTGCATATCATGATTATGAGATATGGTAAATGGATGTCAAAACTGCTTTCCTCAACGGAAATTTACTTGAGGATGTGTATATGACACAACCTGAAGGTTTTGTCAATCCCAAGCATCCTAAGAAGGTTTGCAAGCTTCAAAAATCCATTTATGGATTAAAGCAAGCATCCCGAAGTTGGAATCTTCATTTTGATGAGGCAGTCAAAGAATTTGACTTCATCAAGAACGAAGATGAGCCTTGTGTGTACAAGAAGGTTAGTGGGAGCATAGTAGTATTTCTGGTCCTATATATGGATGACATCCTTCTCATTGGGAATGACATTCCAACATTGCAAAAGGTTAAGCAATGGTTGGGAAAATGTTTCTCAATGAAAGACTTAGGTGAAGCCGAGACAATACTTGGTATTCAAATCTGTAGAGATAGATCGAATTGGCTCTTGGGACTAAGTCAAGAAAAGTACATAGACAAAGTACTAAAGCATTTTAGTATGGGAGACTCAAAGAAAGGATACATACCTTTGCCTTTGGGAGTTCCTTTGACTAAAGAACAGTGTCCTAAAACCAAAGAGGAAAGGGACAACATGAGTAGAATCCCATATGCATCTGCTATTGGATCTATCATGTACGCTATGTTATGTACTAGGTTGGATGTTGCTCATGCACTGAGTATAACCAGTAGGTTTCAGCAAGACCCTGGTGAAAAGCACTGGTCTGCTGTAAAAGGAATTTTGAAGTACCTGCGAAGGACTAAGGATCACTTCTAGGTGTATGGTGGTCAAGAAGCGCTCGTCATACAAGGTTATGCTGATGCTGCTTTTCAGACCAGCACTCAAGATTCTAGATCACAATCTGGATTCATTTTTGTTTTGAACGGTGGTGCTGTCAGCTGGAGAACTCAAAGCAAGAGACCGTTGCCGACTCAACTACAGAATCTGAGTATATTACAGCAAGTGAGGCTGCAAAAGAGGCTGTTTGGATTAAAAATTTCATTTCTGGATTAGGAGTGGTCCCAAGCATTCTAGATCCATTAGAAATTTTTTGTGACAACAACGGGGCCATCGCATAGGCAAAGGAGCCCCGATCACACCAGAAATCCAAACACATACTCAGGAGGTACCACCTGATTAGAGAAATCATTGATCGTGGGGACGTCAAGATTAGCAAGATAGCAAGTGAAGACAATGTAACAGATCTTTTGACGAAACAGTTGCGTCCAAATCTGCACGAAGCTCATTTGAGAGCGTTCGGTCTTAGGGCTATGCCCAATTAGGACTAGTGCTAGTGGGAGATTGTTAGTGTAAGCCCTAGCCCCAATGCATTGTAATAAAACACTTTAATTAATAAAATGAGGCAATTGTTTTATCTATTGTATTCCTGTGCATATCAATTGATAAAACCATCCAAGAATGTTGTTTCAGTTTAAGTTATCATGTGTGAGGCACATGGTTGTAAGACCTTGAAACAAAAGAGACTTCATTCTAAATATCCTTAGTCAGTCATTGTTATGGGAATAACATATGAATTAAGACTAGTATGCTCTCTCTGATAAGTTGAGTTCTGTCTTATGGATCATAAGGACAAGAGTGTCAATCAGAGATCATAGATACATGTTTAGAACATGGTATCTGGATTTGATTCGCTCGTGAGAACACTATATGGTACAAGTCATAAGTGTTTCTCATATGCAAGTTTTGTATCGGAGTTCTTAGACCTAAAATCTCTATGAAACTCTTTATGAATTAATGTGTGCTTTGACATACACCTAACGTGCTCGTAACAGAGTGACAAGTACGGGTATGCTTGGGTATGCATTGATTCATGTTAGAGAGCATGAGAGAAGTGAAGGAATTACCCCTCTCGATAAGAGAGAAAAATATCATCGACCACTTGATCAGTGAACTAAGAAGTGTATGGCCATACCGAGATGAAATAATGAGTAATCATTATTTATCTGAGAGTTTAGTGTCACTGTAATATCAAGAAAGCAATTAATATATATAAGGATGACTAGTTCCATGCCTTATATTAATTTTGATATTTATGGGTAAGGGAGCATGCAAAATTGCATTAGGTCACTAAATGCCATATGCATTTTCATTTAATTTGGATTGATGTAATATCTTGCTAGAGAATATATATAGCCTTTGAATTAATTTATTAATTCATTGCCAACATTAAATGGACCTATAGGATCGCACATAAAGCATTGGGCTTAAAATATTTAAATAAAGTATTGGGCATTAATTTGAGCTTTTAATTAAAGTCAAATTAATGTGTGTAATGGGTTTTAAAATTGCTATTGGACCTTAGTCCATGAGAGAAAAATTCAGCCCACAAGGTTTAATTTCAATTAATTAATTATCTTGTATTAATTAAGTTAATTGAGTATTAAAGCCTAAAAGAATTTAAATTAAATTAAATCATTTAATAATAGATGAAGTAGCCGAAATTCCAAGATGGAAATCAAGGAATTTCGGCACATGCTATTTATTTATATTAAGTGATTTCATTTAATTAAATGTCTTATGTTTTATTTCAAATTTGAATTTTAAATTCAAAGGAGTTTAATTCAAAATATATTACTTATTTTTAGGAAGTGATTAAGGTTGAATTAATTATCTTGAGATAGTAAAATTCAGATCAAACACTTGCCGAAAGATAAGGATATATATATGAAATGAAATAAAACCCTAAGTGACATAAGATTGTGGCGTGAAACCCTAGTCATTCTAGGTGTGGCGTGAACTTCATCTCTCTCTCTTAATTCTTTTGGTCCAATTTTCACAAGGAGAAAGGATTGTTCCTCATTCTCTTGTGTTCTTGGGTAGTAATAGCAACCTAGAGAAGTACAAAATCAAATTTTGTAGCTTCAAATCAATTGCCTTTACACGATACTTAAATAGAGAGCTAGCAATCTCAATTTTAAGCCGTCTTTGTAATTATGTGTGTGAACATAGAGAAGAGTGGCATAAAGGCTGTTCTTTTGGCATTGTTGAAGAAGATCAAAGGTTGATATATCACTCTTGATTGCTGGTCTTCATCAAACCAAATATTTAAGTGCATCAACAGTTATAAGTTTTACAACCCTAAAATTATATGTTTCGTTTCTTGCTTTGGATTTGTATGGTATGTATGATGAAAATTTTTGTTTTTTCACTGTGTTATCATCTCATTCATACCATGTTATATTCCATCAACATCATGATATACAAGAAGTTACTTGAGAGCTAGAAACAGCTATGAAGGAACAATATCCTCATTTATTCAAAACAGGTATGAATTTTGGGGACGAAATTCTCAAGGGGGAGAAAATTGTAAGGCCCCTAACATGACCCTAATTTAATTTTCATATTTTTGTGTATAAGTAAGGGGGTAAATTAACATCTTGTTATGTTAATTGCATGAAAATAAAATAAAGAGTATGGTTTAATATCAATTGAGTGTGCAATTGAAGTAAAAGGTATTAATTTGGGGTAAATTTGTATTTTTGGCATTTTAGTGGCCAATTGTGAATAGAAGCATTTAATTCAAGGTTAATTTGAAAGGATGAATAAATTGTTAGGTTGATGTTTGAAAAAGAGTTAGTGGAGGGGTTAAAGTCTAACATGCAAAAAGGTTTGTGGCATTTTTGTGACATCCAAGATGTTGAGGGATTAAAAGGGAAATTTTGCAACTTATATAAATAGAAAGAAGTTAATGGAATGTGGAGGTGGCTGTGTGAGACTTTGAGATCGGCAATTGTAAGAGAAAAACCATAAAAATTATCTTCTTCTTCCTTTTGATTTTCATTGAATGTTCTCAAGCAATTTGATGATAATGTTGTGGGTTAATCAAGAGTATAGTGCAGTAAACTAAGGTAATTAAACTCTTAATGTAATCCTTCGTCATCTTCATCTTCTTCTTCTTTTCATGTTGACTGAGGAGACTGTATTTGTATTGGAAATTTATGATGATGATGATGGTAATTGTGAAGGAGAAGAGGAAGGAAGAAGGAGCAAAGGAAAGGATATTGCTAGAGGTTGAAGATATAGGATTTGTCAGCCAAGGTATGGGAATTTAGGCTGTTCATAATGCATGTGAAATTGATTGTTGGAACTGGGTATGATTTATAGAATTCAATGTTACGTTTTGTTGGTTTTTAATGATGTGAGGTTGAAGAAGATTGTCCTTGCCGAGTCGTGAATGTCTTCACGAGTTGTGAACTTTTGTCCGACTCGTGAAGCTCTTCACGAGTCGTGCATCTTCTTCCATTGTTGGGTTCACTCATGAAGCTCTTCACGAGTCGTGAACATTAGTCCGACTCGTGAAGCTCTTCACGAGTCATGAAGTATATATGGCTTTCTTCTCCAATCGTGAACTCCTTCATGAGTCATGAGATTTCCCCTATTTGCTTCACTCGTGAAGCTCTTCACGAGTCGAACACTCCTTCACGACTGAATGACCTACCTAAATTGTTTTTCTTATAAATTAAGCTACAGAATAGCAAATTGAGTGATTCTTTTTGCATTGAAAAATAGACTTCCATACCTATATTTCATATGAAGAAACCTAAACTTAAATTTGTCTCTAAGTACATGGAATCTAGGGTTGAATTCGGACTAGTTTCCTAAACTGCTCACAGAAACAGAATTTAAATTAATGTGCAGATTTTCTGCACTTGATAATATGATTTTTAAGTAATTGAGACAAATAGTTAATTATATGATAGTAAAGTTAATTGGATAAGGCATGTAATATGACTATCAATGAAGGATTTATATGCATACATATGCATTCACTTGTGTATATGAATAAAGACTAGTGATGAAATATCTAACCTATACATGTAAATAGTCTTGTGCATGATTGTCACATGCCAAATTGATATATATATATACACAAGTAATCCTATGACATGATAGTACACATTTTGACATGTACCTATGCTATGAAATAGGGACTCTAATAGTACGACCTTGGCATGTGTATATGCCCATGTGGAAACATGTTGATATTTTGTATAGCACATGATGTGAATGATGATATATATATATATATATATATATATATATATATATATATATATATATATATATATATATATATATATATATATATATATATATATATATATATATATATATATATATATATTGGTAACATGCTCATAAGACTAAGTCAACTATATGCGAATGTACCCACAGGTATGTACATTTATGATTATGTATATGAGTATATGAGCTTGTAATTGCCCTATGAGATAGAAGATGTTTTGGCATGACTACGAACATGTGAAATGCTTAATGAGAGCATGATCAAGTATATGATATGATGATTATATGTCATGCTTATATGTTATGATGCAAATTGTAAAGTCATACAGATTTGAATAGCCAGATGTATAACTTAGCATATGAAATGTGCATATGTCTGATTATGCACCAGAGAACTCATAGTATTACAAGACTCTGGATATGTGCAACAGTATACTATGAATACAGTATTAATATGTGAATCGAACACGAATATAGTTCTTCCTGCGATAGAGTTTTAGATGTGGATAGATAGGCGCCTATAGGGAAATTACAGCTGCCATAGTTTGGCCTAATTGGGTCCATAGTATATATGATCCCATTTGGATCATGATCAGCCCCATTTGGGTTGATAGGCGACCCCATTTGGGTCTGCTTGACCAGTCCACAGTACAGTTTGGCCCCGTTTGGGTCTATAGATCCGATATCTTTGGATATCCTTCTTTTGATACCGATGTGTATTCATAGTTCCCGTTATCCACTGATAAAGCTAAGGCAGGCTAAATGTTATTCATAGTAATGATCAAAATTAAACAGTTAAAGTTATTTGACTAAAGATTGATAGTGTGGATTACATTATTGGTTTACCCACAGGGATTATGTTTCATTTGAATATGTTCACATGAAAAATAGTCATCTATATGAATTATGAAAATGAAATATGTGTTTCTCTCTTGGGTACAAGGTTTATGTACATGAGAATATGCTTTATACCTAAAAGTATATGTTATTATTGCCATGATATGTGGTACATGTTGTTTATAGTATTTATATATTGTATATGTATGTTTTGATGACCTTTGTGAGTGGCCATCCATCTTTAGTTATTTCCCCACTAAGCTTTATAGCTTAGCACGGGTTATTTATCCGTGTAGGTACGGTTAGCAAGACCTTTGTTGAGGGACGATCTCTGCATCAGGAAGGGCCAACCATCGACTTATAACCTTGATGTAGGATGTTTTGTATTACAACTATCATATGTTTTGTATAATGGCCAGTTATCTTATGATATGTATATAACCTATGTGGAATATTGTAACTCACTAGTAGTAAAGCTACGTAAGAACATGTGTGCATGTGATATACATGAAGTAATATTCATATAGTTTAGTATGCATAATACTAGGTATGAAATGAAAAACAAGAATAGACTTGTAGCACGAATATAATCATATGAAACCATATGGCTAAATGATAGTTAAATGAATATGAAGTATAAGCATGATTAGTAGTATTCATGATACATGTGTAATAGGGTATTTGCATAAAGGGCACTATAACAACTCTCTCCAACTAAACCAAATTCATTGTTCAATAGTATTCCATGTCCTGAACTCCTACTCATCATTAACAACTAAAAAACACACCAATAGTAACAAATAAAGGGCAGAAATACCCGAATCAGTATCTTCAGTAAATGATGAAAGAGTACTAGTTGGGTTTGTTGAATCTGTATTTCCAGATGGCTCTTTGTTATGACTCAAAGCAAAGCTATTTGAAGGGCTGCTACTAGTCCTGTTACCCTGATGAGAACGAAAAAAATATTTGAAATATTTCAGAATTGGCTGCTGCATCCTAAAGCTATCTCGCAAAATTAGAAGAAATACAAGAATAATTATGAAAAAAGAACAAAAAGTGTACTATCTTTACTTCCAAGTAGTGGACAAAGACTATATGCATCAATTCCCTGCAGCAATCAACCAAACTCATAAAATCAAACATGAGAACAACATGTATATATAGCAGCAACATATGAAATAGGATTTATAGTCAAAGAAAAATAGCTTATACGCATATATCAAATTGCCAATTAAAATGATAAAAAAGTTAGAACTTCACAAATTGAGAGAACATGAATAACAACTTTAGAAAATAAATAATAGACCTAGTCCACTTATAATTCCCTTTTATAAGGATCTTATGACACCGTAGCCCAATTATAAGCAAGAGATTTTTAAAGTTGGGAAAGTTGAGAGCCAAAAACCCCAACAGGCAACAACTTCATCTCATTTGCATGATGATAAAAAATTATCTTCTTAAATCTAGCATATCTCCATCTACATGCAGTACAAAAATATAAAGATGGCATGAGGTTATGTTTATCAAATCTAAAGATGCCATTAGACAACTCTTCTAAGCAAGAAAGATTCATATTTTGATTGAAAATTCATCTAATGTAAAATGGATGCTTTTATTCATGGTAAATTTACTCAACAATGAAAACCCAAAAGCTGAAACAGTGAAAAGGGCAGAGAAAAGATCATAATTGAAGGAATGGAAAGGCATATAACAAGAATAATAAATAAACGTCAAACAATACTAATAATAGTATTCATTGCATGAGAAACTCTTCAGCATTCTACCCAAAATAAAGGCATATAACAAGACTAATAAATAAACGTCAAACAAGATCACAGTACTATAATGCTTGGTTCGACAATCTAACTAGAGATACAAGTTCGATAGAACATAAAGACATTAAACATGACTATTTACACAGCTAGGGAAGCTATTCAGCATGCAGTTTGAAAACTGAATGCCTAATAAAGAGAACCATATTGATTTAATTGCTGCAAATATTTTTTTAAAGTTTGATTGTATTGTAATTTCTCAATTCCTTATCTGGAAATTATAGAGTTAAAAATCAGGCAATGCAGATGTAGTGGTCCATGTGTTATGCTGAGATTTGAATTTTGAACTAAATTACAATACTACACACGTTTCAAAGTGAGTCTATATTGGTTAAGTCCAAAATTGAAATTATTGTTTTTTTTTTCATAATTCACGGCATGTGAGGTTGATCTAGTGTTCTGAGCCACAACAGAAGATAATCGGGCAATTATATAATATTAACCACAAGATAAACTTTCATTCAGAAGAATAGAAAATAAAAATATCTAGCAATGGATTTATTTAACAGTCTCAATGGCATCCACATCATCCATAAAGAAAGGATCTTTTTCATATCAATTGATTAATTACATATGATAGAAGTCAAAATAATTGGTTAAAAAAAGAAAAAGAAAATAGCTGTTTGTCTAGACGATGGGAAGCAGATATTGCAGTAGATAGGGAATTCTAAGAAATATATTCGTGAAATGTTTAAAGAAAAAGAATTGGGATTATTATATCTGGAAACTAAGAGAACACATGCATGTCATACTTTTTCAGCTTAAAAAGGAAAAAAAACATATTTTAATTAACAATGTCTGGTGAGCATATGCAATCAATAAAATAAAAATGAAATCATAGTTACAGATAACAGATAAAAAATTATATAGAAAAAATAACACTAACCAAGTCCAGATATGGTGTTCCTGTAAAATAAAATAATGCTTTAAAATGTACAAAAGAAATTGTTAGTATCATTTCGAGTAAAACTTCTAAAAATCTCAACTTTATATTAGCAAGATATAGAATTAAAATAGATCAAATACACTTACCAGAGTTTGGAAGTGATACATAACTCCCCCCGCTTCACTACGCCATCACGCTAATTTCAGTCGCTATTTGGGGGGTATTACAAAGATCCAGAAATTGAATCATTCAAACTGATAAAAGAAGAACATGGAAATCTAAGTGTGTAAGTTTGCATAAACATCGGTATTAAATATAAAGAGCTGAAAGAAGCGGAGAGGGCTAGGAAGAAACCTGGAGTAAGAATCGGAGGTGGAGCTGTAAGAATCTGAGGAGTGGTGATGGGGTCTACGGCTTTTTTTGGAGTGGGATTTATTACTCTTATTGCGGATCTTAAGAGTGTCTCTGTTTCGGTCTCGACATTTGCGGTGTCGGCATCGATGACGAGAAGAGGAAGATTCCGATGATGATGACGAATTGGAGGTGTAAGAGGAGATGGAAGATGAAGAGACCGCCATCAAATTGAAACAAAGGAGAGACAAGGGAGACGAGGGTTTTGATCTTGGATTTTGGGAAATCTTAAGAGCAAATGTTTGTAATCCAGTGTGGACTTGCTTGTTGCGCCCGCATATATATTATTAAAATGGTCCAAATATATACACATTACATCACATTTCCTTATTTTCTGCAGCCCAACTTGATTTATTTATTTATTTATTTCATTATTTTTTATTTTTCTAACGAATATTTTATTTTTTTTACAAAGTAGCTTTATATTTTTCTCTTTGAGAAAAAAATAAAATATTTCAGTCACTTGAAAATACCATTTCAATATATTTTTAATAAAAAAATATTCTAATAAAAAATATTTAATGTCCAATAATTGTTGATTCCTTAATTGTTTTCATGTAGATTACATAGTACACAAAAAAATTCAGTAATAGTAATGTTGAATATTATTATAGATCATATTAAAAAAAAATTTAAACGAAACTTTTGAAAAATTTAAAAATTTGTAGAAAATTCTTGAAAGCGTTTAGAAGAATTGTTCTAAAATAGAGTGAGTTTGATAATTATTTTCTTAAAAATAGAGAGCTATATGGTTTTGTTGTGAATTTTTGGTATTTAAATTAATATGAAAAATTGAATAAAGTTAGAAATTTTAAAATACAAACTCCAAAATAATTTTTAAAAATCTTTGAGTACCTCCATAATTTTGTCTCTATAAGTTAAAATTTTTAGTATAGAGCATGCTCATTTTGATTGAAATTAAACTCTTGAATAGAAAATTTTGAAGTAATTTTAAGTTCTGGACGTATTTAAAAAAAACTTCTGAAAAATAAAATAAATTGGAGCAAAATAAAAATTTTAAGAAAAAGACTGAAACTTAATTAAATTTGACTCAAAGTTGAAGCCATAAAAAGTTTAATTCAAATATCCCATGAAAAAAATCGAATAGTTCAAATGTCTCGCAATATATTTTTTCTTTATAATAGTTGATCTCTATTTAAGGATATAATTTGTTATTTATCATTAAAGGAATGAATTAGAGTTCTCCTTTTAACTATGTTTTGAATTTAAGTAAGAAGTATAAAACAATTTTATTTTAAAAGTGAGTTTTTACTTCTTTCCTAGATTTATTATTTAATTGAATGATCACTTGAATTTAAACATAAGATAAATATACTATAAAATAATTATGATTCTTAGAATTCTTTTGAATCAACTCAAAAAAAGATTTAAATCAATCTTAATAAATCACAAAATTTTATAGAGATGAGAAATCCTTATCTCATGATAGATGAGAGGATAACCTAAGAACAGGGGTAGGATCCGATCAGGTCGCCTTGAAAGGAACCTGCAAAAGGGGCTTAGCCCGGCTGTCCCAGACTTCAGCACTCCGACGCTTAAGTTAGCTATCGGGATAGAAAATTAGAGAGAGATAGAGATAGAGAGCAATTTACTTATGGAGAGAGAAAGAGTAAGCGCCCTTCCTTAGAGGGGAGCTCGTTATTTATAGCGCTAGAGAGCTTGGGTCAGTGTGCACAACAGTGTCCTCTCCTACAGCAGGTATGGCCTATTCTCTTAGGCAACAGCGATTGACCGATGGCATGTATCACAAGATTTTACTCTGTCAGTGAGATGTTAAGTCCGATCGGATGGCCTCAATCAACGTGTTTGCCTCCTTAGCTGGTGCATGGGAGCTTAATGGACCTTTTTTGGGCTTCTTTCGAGGCCCTTGGGTAATTGGTTATGTTTTTTTCAGGTGTTATCACTTGTCTCCTTTCGATTAGTTCGATGAAACATTAAAGTTGCAGTCTAGCAGCCGAGTTGTCTATTTGACATTGCATTGATATTAACAGGATATCATTCTCGAAGGACCGAATTTTCAGATATTGATAGATCATTGATCGCATTTGAAGAAACATCAATCTTCTCGAAATGTACTTTTTTTCTGAACCATATAAATGACGTGTGCAAACCCAAATTTTTTAAAATAATTTTTAATCTTAATTAGTAACAATAAATATATATTTGTATTTTCATTTATATTATAATACTTGGAATAATCAAAATTATAAATTTTTAAAAAATTTAATTGAAAATAAGAAAATAATATTATATAGGATAAATTTCTAAAATTACTAAAATGCCCTTACCAAATTTCATCATTTTATCCTTGTATTCAAGGATAATTTTGTAAATAAGTATAACTAAAATTTTTAATAATTTAAAATTTGCTCAAAATTTTAACAAAATAAAAATAAATTATAAATTTTTCATATTCGTTTTAAATGAAATAATAAATTTTATATAAATTTTTTATATTTATTATTTATTATAATACATTTATCTTCAATAATTATAATGATTACTTTATTATTATTATTATTAAAAATATAATTTTTTAAAATAAATAAGTTTATATTTGGAGATAATTGATAAAGAAATCAATATAATTCCTAATAATTTAATATTTGATTTAAATTTTATAAAATAAAAATAAATTACAAATTTTTTTATTATTATTTTAAATGAAATAATAAATTTTATAAATATTTATTTTTATTAATCTTGAACACGAAAATATATAATAATCGTAATAATTAGTTTATTATTATGATTAAAAATGTAAATTTTCTAAATAAATAACATTAAATTTTGGTATAATTGATAAAAAAATTATTATGAACTTATAAAATAATTTATAATTTTCTGTTACAAAAGAAAATATTCATTTTATATGGTCTATATTAAAATTACTTGAAATTATACATAAACCATGGGAGTAAAATTAAAAAAAATTATTTTTTAATTTATTTCGCAAAAAAGGTGCTAACTTTTCCCTCCAAAATTAGCGACTAAAATGTTCGTCGCTAAATTTTCTGGAAATAATTTAATGAATAAAAAATTATAAAATTTAGCGACGGAAATATTTGTCGCTAATTCCGTTGCAAAACATGGCGCGTATACTTTTTGCCAAAAATTAGCGACTATTTATTGATTTCGTCGTAAAAAAATAGAAGATATCCTTCTCATGACGGAATTATAAGACAGTCACGAATCCGTCGCAAAATTAGCGACGAAAATAGTGCCGTTGCTAATTTCAGTGGCTAATTGGCAATTTTTTTGTAGTGTACCTGGCTGGTTTTATTGTTTCTGTGGTTTGTTTATTGTAATTTTGTGTTATACGGTGTTGGACTAATGATGGTTGAGTGCACTCTTTTAGTCTTGAGTTTGCTTTATGATAAGCATAAGAAATGCCTTTTGGACAAAAACCAAGGAACTTTCTAGATGCCAACAATAATTGACTTTGTGTGGCTGGAATATGATTTGAATCTAATGTCACTAAATTAAATTGTGTTGGATTGATTATAATATGCTAACATCAGCATAGGATAAGCATTTGAAGATAGCATGGCTTTTGAAATGCTGCTTTAAAAATGATTTGACTAAACTTATTGAAAATAGGTTTGAAAGACTATTGTGAATAATATTTTGCTCCAAATGCAAATTGGTAGAGCATGTAAAATTGATGCTTGTTGGGCCGAAATTGCTCTTTTTTTTTTCTTTTGTCAAAATTTGTTTTAATAAAGATACTCATGAGCGGGGTTTCTTTATAAATTTAGAGATGAAAATGAACTTTGATATTGTAAAGCCTATATACAGGTTTGGAAATTTATTAGTACATCAGGAATTGTATATCATACATCTAAGTTGTATCTTATTTTTTCATTGTTATTTATGTCATTGAACTTAATATTATTTTTTACTTTTTCTTTGCAATACCTATCATTTTTTTGGATATTTTAAAGTCTATATACTATTACACTTATTAGAGATTTTGGATATTTAAGGTAAATGATATTTTAAATTGAAAGTATTCAATTTTTTTGCCATTTGATTTATTGCCTTTAATTTGTGCTTGAATAGTAATCATAAATTTATATTTTAAATTCTACAAGTTTTCTAAATGATAAACAAGGAGGGTATGAGGTTCATTATGCATTTTTATTCTGAAGATTCTAAGTCAACAGAAATTAGTACGTATAGGGACTATTTTTATTAACAAACTTTTACGAGACAAATATAACGTTAAAACAATTTCGAAATATTGGTATATTTTGTAATTGATAATTTTCAATACATGAAAGGATTATTGATTATAATTTTGGATATGTGTGTGTAAATGATCTTTATAGATATTATTCAAATAAAATATTTTAATTATTTTAAAAATTAATATTGGTGATTGAATTTATTTTTAGCGAAGGAAAATTCGATTGCAAGAATATACCTTTAACTATCGAAATTTTCTTTGTTGAAATTGAACACAGTTAACGAGGGAAAAATATTTCGGTCGTTAATGATTTTAACGACTGGATATATGTTAATGACCAAAATATTACCGGTCATGGATTCTTTTAACGACCGACATATACTTTAATGCCCAGAATAAAAATGGTCGTTAATTCTTTCAACAACCGGAATTGCCCTTCGTTGAAAGTTAACACCATTAGCGAAGGGAAA
This sequence comes from Excoecaria agallocha, assembly GCA_037975025.1. Taxonomy (NCBI): domain Eukaryota; kingdom Viridiplantae; phylum Streptophyta; class Magnoliopsida; order Malpighiales; family Euphorbiaceae; genus Excoecaria; species Excoecaria agallocha. The sequence goes on along the minus strand of CM075817.1, from coordinate 30,481,281 downwards.
AATTCGGTTGCTAAGGAATTGAAAATCAATTCGAGTATACAGTAAAGGAAGATGGTAGTGTGTTTTATTAAAAAATATTATATGTTCCAAATGACAAAGAATTGAAAAAAAAACTTTGTTAAATGAAGCTCACAACACAGTATTTACCATGCATCCTGGAGAAAATAAGATGTATTAAGATTTAAAACAATTTTATTGGTGGCCTAGTATAAAGAAAGATGTAGTGGATTATGTTTCCAAGTATTTGATTTGTTAACAGGTAAAAGCGAAACACCAACTCCCCTCGGGATTGCTGAATCCCATTCCAATTCCATAATAGAAGACATCACTATGGATTTTGCTATAGGGTTACCTCTTATTTAGAGGAAGCTTGATGTGGTATGGGTAATAGTTGATAAGCTAACTAAAATGGCTCATTTAATTCTAGTTCAAATAGATTATCTTATGGATAAATTGGCAAAACTTTATGTAAATGAGATTGTTTGATTACACAAAATTTCGATGTCTATAATTTCAGATCAATATCCAAGGTTTAGATAGATTATGGTAAAGTTTATAGAAAGCCTTGGGAACATAGCTTCATTATAGTATAACTTTTTATCCTCAAATAGGTGGATAACCTAAGAGAGCTATCCAAGTGTTAGAAGATATGTTGAGAGGATGTTGGATTTTCCAGGAAGTTGGGATAGATATTTGGCTTTAATAGAATTTGCATACAATAACAATTATCTAAGAAACATTGATATGGCACTGTATAAGGCTTTATATGGCCGAAAATGTAGAACTCAAGTTTGCTAGATAGAGTAAACTAAATGTAAAATAATTGATCCTGACAATGTTAAGGACAAGAGGAGAAAGTACAGGTTACTAAGTAGAGACTGAAGGTAGCTTGTGAAAGACAGAAGTCCTATATTGATTTAAAAAGGAAAGACATTGAGTATCAAGTTAAAGATAAGATATTTTTGAAAGTATCTCCTTGTCGAAAAGTACTAAGGTTTGGGAAGAAAGGTAAACTGAGCACAAGGTATATTGGTCTATATAAAATTCTTCAGAGTTAGATCGGTAGCATACAAATTGGCTCTTCCTATGAAATTAGCCAAAATGCATGATGTGTTTCGCATATCTATTTTGCATATATATTGTTTAGATGAATCCCATATGCTACCGATACAAGATATTCAGGTTCGACCCGATTTAAAATATAGTTAAGAATTGAAAGAGATCTTGGCTAAAGAAATCAGATAGTTAAGGAACAAGCAAATTCAACTTGTCAAAGTTCTGTGGTAACATCATGGTGTACAAAAAGTAACTTGGGAATTGGAGGCAATCATGAAAGAGCAATATCCTAAACTTTTTTAAAACAAGCATGAATTTTAAGGATAAAATTCTTTAAGGGGGAGAGAATTGTAAGGCACCAACTTTGACCCTAGTAGAAAATGCATGATTAAATGATATTATATTTGATTAATGTTTAATTAAACAAGTGGAATTCAAATTAGGGTCATAAAAAGGAAAATCGGTAAATTTATTTTATGGTATTAGTATGAATGATTAAAAATGTTAGTGTTAAAGGTGTAATTAAAAGTGGAAAGATAAGTTTAGGGTCAATAATGAAAGAAAGTTTAAGTAGGGCAGATTTTAAGAGAGAAAGAAATAAAAGGGAATTAAATGAAATATTTTCCCTTCCACTTAATTTTCTAGAGGCTGCATGTAAAAGAGAGAAGAGCTGATATTGGGGGATTTAAATGTTTTGGTCAACAAAGGCAAGAGAAAACACATATTTTCTCCTCTTTCATCTCTCTTAAAAGATTTGCATGTTTTCTCTCTTTAACTCTCAAGAGATTCTACTGTATTTGGTTGAGAAAAGGTTTTTGAAGTGGGATTAGTAAAGGTAATGGGTTCCTTATAATATATCCTTCATATATTTTTTTGGTGATGCATTCCAATGGAAAGGAAATGTCGAGATGTAGTGCTTGTGTGCATTTTCTATAAAAGGAGAGGTGACTCTAATGGAAAGGAAATGTTGGGATGTAATGTTTGTGTGCATTTTTTATAGAAGAAGAGGTGACCAAGAACAAGGGAAAAAAATGATTAAAGATTGATAAAGATTGTGAGTTTTGGCCAAGGTATGGGAACTTGGTGTGTTTATTGCCATACATGTGTGATTATAGTAGATTACAATGAATCAAGGCTAAATTAGAGAATGAGATAATGATTTATGCATGTGTTCATTCAAATGGGTTTAACTAATAAGTGGAGGCTAAATCTTTAAATTAAAACATAAGAAGAATATCAAATGCAAAGGCAAATTCGAAAGGAGAATGTGTTAAAAATTAATTTTTAATTAGATGAACTTCAGTTTAACTTAAGTGTTCCAAAAGTTTGAGAGATCACTAATATTACAGTAACTTTGTCAAGATCTCATTAGAATATATATCTATATATATATATATATATTGAACTCAAAATATAGAACTTGAATTAGAGATATTATTAATGGATCCTTTGATGAAATTCATGTAAAATTATAGTGTTTGAAATTCATTGTAAATAATCGTTGGGAAATATATTATAGACCTATAAGATGAGTTTTCTGGGTTTATTATTGTTGAAATGTGAATAAGAAAAAGATGCCAAGTTTGTCGTGTCTGCGACAGAGCTCTCCATTTCTCTTTTGAATTCTTCTTCTATTTCTTCTATCAATTGCAAGCCTTTTCTAATGCATTTGTGATCCATGTCATACTCATGACTCAACCTTGAAAAGTTTATTCTTCTTTCCTCCTTTCTCTTTTAAGCAATTTCTTACTATACCTCAAATACAAACTCAATAGAATGTGTTTTAATTGAATCGAATCAAGCATGAAATAGATGATTTTGGGTTTGAAATGATTAAAGAAGTTTCGATTATTTCAAAATGAAGAAATAACATACATTGAGATATAAGTACATGAGAATATGATAATACCATAATGTAAAGCTATATGTATATAAAGTTGATGAAGCATGATATATGGCAAACATATGAACAAACATCACATTTATTACTTATTTGATATAACATGAATATACCTACATGCTTATGCTTACATGTTATCTGCTAAAGTATACGATTACAATGATATATGCTTACTTACATTTACTTGTATTGTTATATGAGTTTGAATATACATCAGAGATTGTGTATCTTATTCTATGATTATATATGTGCAAGATTGTACAGTAAAAGTACAAACGTGATAATGAAAGGTATATGAACACAGTAATACCTGCAAATAAAGTTCAATTGTGGATAGATAGATATGCCTATAGGGATATAGTTGTAGCTGCTATAGTTCAACCTTGTTTTGTTCATAAGTATAGAGATTATCCCATTTGGCTAATAAATAGACCCGTTTGGGTCCCCTTGATCGGTCTATAGTATAGTTCGGCCCTATTTGGATCTAAAGATTTGATAACTCCGAATATCTATCGCATACGAACCTTAGGGCATTTATAGTACTCATTATCTACTCTCAAAACTTAGGCATGCTAATTATAATTACAATACTAGAATCAAAAACATAACTACTTAGTCGTTATCAATGAACTATATGATTAATATATGTTTATATAAATGTTGAATTATGTTTTATCTCTTGGATTTTGTATTTTATTATACTATTTTTTACTATTGAATCATATGCTATATTGTGATGCATGATGAGTGCTTATTGACAATCACTGTAAGTGGTCGTCCATCATGATTTGTTCCCCACTAAACTTTATAGGTTAACATGGGTTGTTTATCCATATAGGTTCAGCAGTTAAGACTTTTGCTCAGGGATTTATCTCTGCATCATGAAAGACCAAAATAATTTTGACAAGAAGTTGATGTAGGAAGTTCTTGATTAGTACATTATTTTGTATAACTTTTTGTACTAAGAGGAATTTGCATGTAATGATGTATATAATATGGGTACAGTTGTAATAAGCTCAGTTTTGTATTGAGAATAGTAATGACATACGTGTATGATCTAAAGTAATTTATATAGTGCTTAATACATATGTTAGGTAAAAGATATAAAGCATGTGATCATCTATAGTTACACCCAATAGATGTGTGATAACTAGTATGCTGAGATGATATTACATTAAAGTTTGCTTGATGAAATAATATCATAGTAAAGCATGATTAAGGATGTATGATTTAGTGATATAGCTAGGTTATATTATTAGGGGTGTTACAAGCAATAGTTGGCTTTTCTCATCTAGGCACAAATGCTTTAGATAAAGTCAATATTTTAGTCATCTCAAGTGGAGATTACCCAAGTTGTACTGATAAGGCATATCAAAAAGCTATATTAGATGGCGTAGATATTATTAATTGTTATATTCAAATGTCTAACGATGGAATCCCATTTTGCATAGGCAACCCAAGTTTGCTACATGCTTCTTCCTCTTGAATCTAGCTATTCTTTTGACCATTCTTTCGATGGTTTGAAATACATTCAACTCAAAATCACCCTTCGTAGTTTGCAATTCTATTTTCCATTCTCATTTTTCTAGGATCAAAAGGTATGTTCATTCTTAGGCTTTTAATTTGAGAGAACAGGTTCTAAAAAGTTATGCTTGGGATTCGAACTCGTGTGAGATTTGGATAATAGGTCATATAAAGATGGATTCATAACCTATAGTCGCTTTTGTAAGATATATTTATTAATATTCTTTGGTGTATATCATTTATGGGAGTAGTGTATTATAAGACTTTGGTCAGTACTCACAAAGCATAATGTTTTGATGAGTTATGTGTTGGGTGGTCTAAGTTAACTTTTTTCTTTCCAGATCGAGTTTAAATCAGGCAATCAAGAGATTGTATATAAAAAAATCCCTCAATTATTCGATATGCATCAAACACTAGAAGATCTTAGTAAAGGGAAGCAATTGCAACCAACCAGCACCATTCCAACTAGTCAAGGTCGGCGTAGCAACTGTCATAATAGCCAAGTTCGGTGTAACCACCACTATACATCTTAACACCTGACCTTTCCCTCTGCTGTCTCTTCATTGCCATGTTTCTTTCTCTTCTCATAATTGCAGTTCTCTCCCCTAAAACTAAAGAAATTCCCTTTTTCTTTCTAGCCACTTTTAGCTTTAGACAGTGACACTCCAACCTACACCCATTGATTATCCTCACTCACTAAAGATAAGTAGATTGGAGATGGAAGATATCTAATGGTTTAAGCTTTATTCTAGTAGTAAAAAAGCTTGTCTGATCTAATTTAGAAGTGAAAAAAATAAGTATTATCCCTAACTTTAAAAATCTTGTTTACTTACATACTACAAATTTTGTTAGATGGAATTGCAATAGCTTCATAATTTGCTGCAATGAATCATATTGCTGATAAGAAATTAACAAAATTAACTTTGAGGAAATAAGATGATGTTTATAAGAAACTTGTGAAGGTTTTCAAAACCCTGATATGTAAGCTATATTTGGAAGTGAAGGGCAAGTTTGACTTATGCATTAAAGCTAGAGGTTTATTATCCCTTCTCCAACTATTTTAAATTTTACATGCTTTGATATAGTTAACTCTGCCAGTTGAAAGAAATGATTTAAGCAGTCCGAAATCCTATATGACACCCGTTCTTTCAATTGGATCTTGTATCACCAGTGACGCTTTCAAAATTTTATCTATTTATTTGCAGTGTCCTATTAGAACCAAATTGCTGGTTCATTCTTTTTAGGATATGGAAGTGAAAGAATTGGATGCTATCTTAATTGATGAAATATACTTTAAACAATGCAAATTTTCCATTAATAATTAAAAAATACCCTTTGCATATTCTTGTTTGCTGGACAGTGTCACTACTAGCTACGAGAAAATGTGATTTGCTTAATCCTACAAGTTTGGTATTGTCAAGGGTTATTATAATCACACCTATAGATATTATTTCTCATTAAATTTATGAGACAAGTGTGACAAAATCTAAATTGTTGTTTTTTCTTGTCAATATGACTCCTTTACACTAATTAGTCTTTGCGTACATACATACTATTCTAAATTCTAAATGAAAATTTTCATCTCAGATGAAAATTTTAAAAGACCTATGAAATCTCTCTCAAACGAGAATTTTTTTGGCTGCTCCCTATTGCCTGTTCATATTTGAATTTTCAATTTTTATTAAGCAAGAAGAGCCATACCATGAGCACTTTTTTAAAATGACTACTTTTTATTCAAAAATTCTATTCAGTGGTTTTTATAACTGGATAATCTTTGTGTCTCAAGATCTATTATAGGAAAATTATGATTTCTTCTTGCCATCATTTATGGAAGAAATTTTCAATCTAGTAAGTGCTAGTATTCCTTTAAAAGTTATACATATGTTACAATACTATTTTTCCTTAGGTGGAGATATAGAAATGGAGGAGAGGTTGAAGATACTCAGTTCTGATACATATGAATTTAAAGAACTAATAGAATCTCTACCTTCAGCAACATCTTTTTTCAACCACTATTGGAGGGAAACTGGCAATTGAGGAGCAACAAATCATACTGCTAATTGCCATGTTCTCCTATTCTTAGCAATCTTTAATTAGAGGCTTAGACAGGAGGTATGGTGAATGTGGTAGGGGTCATGGGTTGGGTTGGGTTAAAAATACAAAAAACCCAATCCAAACCAATATAGATGGTTTATGATGGTTTGGAGTAGTTTGGGACGGTTTTTTTATTGTAATTTATAATGGTTTGGGGTGGCTTTAAAACGGTTTGAATACGGTTTGAACTAAATTAACTACTGTATTCATTAATTTTTTTTCAAAATTTAACTTACAAAATAAAATAATAATTACATTAAATTATAAATGACACTAAATTTAAAATACTATATACTAAATTTAAAACTATATATATATATATATACACTAAAAATCCTCTTATCTTCTTAGTACACAGTTTTGATGTTGTTGAATGATCTAACCAAAGAAAATTTTGTATTGCAACCATTCTACAGAGAAGATTCCACCATTGCAGGTGGAGTATAGAAATTATGCAACAGTACCTAGCAGAAACACTACTAGCTTGGAGGTGTTATGTATACAATATAATGAAATATGCACAGATTGCAGCAATGCCAAGAAATGAAACCTGAAGTTACTTGTAAAGAAAATTCTGATGCACTTTTGCCCCCAAGGTAGCAGAAATTTGACTTCTTCTTATTGGGGTAAACTTGTTGTTCTTCACCTCTTAATATCCCGATAATTTCATCAATGCCTGGTCGCCGGGATTCCTTATTACTTATACAAGCAGCTGCAGCTTGAATCATCTGGGTGATTTGAGTTGTTTTTCTCGAAGTACATTTAATTCGCGGATCAAGCAACTCTTCAATGGCTCCTTTTCCCTTATGTAAAAGAGGTTTTGCCTACAAAAGAATGAACGGTTAATCCTGTCTTATACTTGGCATATAAAATAACAGTAGCGAGTTACTGTTAAAGTTCTTTTCTTAAGTTAAAATAATAATTCTTTTTTTTTCATAATGAAGTTTTAATTATGAAGAAATTATAAATGGATTGGATGCATACAGACTAATGGATTGGATGCAAACAGACCAATCATCTGGAATCATATAAAGCCTATTAAAGTTCCACAAACTAAATGAGATTGGAAATGGTATTATCACTACTCACTATTGTTAAAGTCAAAATGCAAAGTAAAGTAACTAGTATACAACCTTTTCTAATGCGGCGCATGGTGTTCTCATGAACTAATAAAGTAGCATTGGGATTGCACTTTTGGATGATAGAAAGACCTGAAACAAGTCATGAATGGCGTAGTCAATGTATAAGATCTTTAATTATGCAAGGCTTATAGGACTTGGATTTTGACGCAGATATGCAACTTGGATACAAATAATATGTTAAGAAGTTATTTCAAGTAAGACATACAATACCAAAAATTTAAAAACAGAAAAAAAAAAAGTCCATCATTGCTACATCTGATAGCTTTATGGGTTTATTTGCAAGTCATAGCCCCATGCCACACTGAAATTTGAAAAATGCAAATATTATAAGTAAAATTGAAATCACCAAGATGGAATAATACTAAAAGATACGGTGCAGTGACTATGTATTCCAGACTTCCTCTGTCAATATCATGCTAAACAATAACTAAACAACCAAATTTGTCGCCGAGCTAGATAATAATGGTAGTTGTTTGATATCAATCCTTTCAAAGAAATACCAAACGAACACGATAAAAACCCATATTTGTCACAACTCATACATACATCACTCACAGATCCTGATATTCCATGTTGATTATTTCTGAGGTTTTATTATTAAACAACTGTCCACATCAAAAAAGTCATGAACCGCTAAAAAAAATTAGTTAAAAACTTTATGAACCTACAAACCTTAAAAAAGAATATATTCTTTGTATCAGAGGCAGAACTTGCACTCTGTAACAGATCCTTTACATTAGAACCGTTAGCTTTACCACTGTGACGAGGTATAAAAGATTTTAATTTTAATTTTTGCACCGAAATCAAATACTAGCAATAACTAAACACCTTATTTATGTAACATGCTGAGAATTATCAGCATTATGTGTTAAATTCAAAACTTCAACATAAAGCAACAACAAAGACAACCAACTTTCTGGATAAAGCAGCAACTATTTTGAAGAGCTGATCAAGGCAAAACTTTAATTGCAGGAGCAAAACACCAAAACCACAACTTTAGCTAAAATGAACAATTTCCACCACCGCAAAACCAAACTCAAGTAAATGAATTCTAACTCAATTCATAATATACACATCAAAGAAATATAAACCTACATACAAAAATGGATTCATACAAGAATCAACCCCAACTAGTTCACAATCAAAAAAATACCATCAATATGAAATCAAATCATTTTTTTATTCCTTATGTTTTATGCTAAGAGTATGGAAGAAGAGCGAGAGCAAGAGCAAGAGCAAGAAAAACATAAGAAACAACAAAAATAATTTATTTGGTAGAGAAGCAATCTCCACTTACCAGATTTTCCTATAGGTGTTGCCGATGGACTGAGACCCAAAGGAGAAGAAGCAGAAGGCTCCAATGCAACTGCAACATCGCACATACACAAAAGCAAAAAGAAATCACGAGGATGATAGGTTTCCTAGGGCATGAAATAGATGGAGAGAACGAAGAAGAAGAAGCAATGGTCGGTTTCATCAAATAACCCAACTTTTGTTAATTAGAAAGCTAAAAATAAAAACCAACCCGACCATAAACCCACCTAAACCGTGTTTTATTGGTTTGTCGATTTGATCTGGTCGGTTTAGTCGGTTCAGCCCAAATCTTGAACACTCCTAGGTCATGGTGTATCACCAACCTCATATAGCTTAGCATCAAGTTCAGATACAACTTTTGCATAATCAGTCACTTGTTCCTGTAGTTTTTGGTTTTCTTCCTGCAAAGACTTGATCTTCTGAGCAAAAAGCCTAGCCTTCATATTGCTTAGTTTTTTTATGATTGTATAGCTCTATCACTACATTGTCTTTCTCTTTAAGGCCATAAAATTCAAGCAATTAGAACTCAAAACATCTCGGCATTGATGGGAATAGAGTCGAATTCATCCACAAGGTTATAAAATTTTGGTAAAAGGAACCCATCTTTATCCCCACTATGTCTTGGAGATATGAAAGTTTAAGGATTGTCTATTGCAACTTTAAACCTTGATTAATATGTTGCGGGGGTCTTTGGCCTAGTATCAGGTATGGCACGATACCCATTTTGGCAAATTTACATGCTATTTTATGTTTATCTATACTGCAATACTCCTTTATATTTTAAGATGTTATATGATTATGCTTTACTAACTAGCAATTTAGATGAGTGGTGGCCACTACTCATTAGTGGCAGTGCCATAAATCTACATGTTCAGAATTCAAATATATGTATATATCTGCAAAATGGGTTTAATTACCTCCATCTTTAACCACTTTTTGTTTTGACGCTTGGTGCAGCTATTAATCTTGGTTAAGATTTAATCAATTTGTACATTTTCTCATTTATGCAAATACTACAATCTAAGAATTATTAATTGACAATACTTTGTAACAATATACCATTTGAGCCAAAATCTTGGACTCACTCATGTAAGTATGTTTACATGCGACTTGATTATACTTTTCAAATATTTAATGTAACTGCCTTGATTTTTGTTATTCTTTAACTTGTCTTTGTTTAACTAACAATTTATCAAACAAGACAAGTGGATTTGAATTTATAATAGCTAGTTTTCAATAATAGCTTCAATATAATACAAATAAAAACAATAATGACCAAGGCAAATCTCAGTCTAGACTCAGAGAAATATGCATGCTTCAAGTTTATTACAACTCTTGCATACCTTTGCAAGTACACTTCTCTCTCAAGTACATTTTCACTACACTTTTATGCTCATCTCTCAACTTAGGTACATATGTGATTTTATTATTGTGAAGTCAAACATATTTATGTCTCACTTAATTTTGGCACATTCAATGCTTACTTTCAAGATAGAAAGCAAAAGCTTAGGTAACTAATCAACTGCCTTGTACATATAGTTTTTACAGTATAAATTTGCATTTTTATGCTAATTTTTTTGCCCATGAGGCAGAGATTAAATTGAATATTTTTGCAAGTTTAAAATTTAGCTATCATCACATAACATAAGTGGAGTTTTCACTTAGCTCAGTTTTAGGAGAAAAAAATAAAGCATGCAGTTCTAAACTTCAACAATGATAAGTATTCTCATTTGCTTATATATTTTGAAGTATGATTCATTGGTTAAGCTCGATTTTTTCAACCAAAAATTTTAAGTTATGTAGCCAAAGCTCTACAATGATAATGTAAACTCTACAACATTTTACGACTCATTCTGCCACACTCTTAGAATTTTTCAAACTCAAAGCTCTACAATTGGTTGTTTTATTACTCACATCAGTAGTTTTGCCATTTGCATTATTTATTACTCACATCGACAGTTTCTCTACTAGCACTATTTATTGCTCACCTTGGCAGCTTTGCCATGAGCACTTTGCTTTCAATTATTGCTTATCTCGATAGTTTTGCCATGAGCATCCTTTGTATATTTATTCACTCATTACAACAGTATCGTCATTTGAGCTATGATGACTTATTCGCTCATTACGACATTATCATCATTCGAACTATAAAGATTTATTTGCTCACTATAATTGTATAACAATTCAAGCTATAGATGGATTCACTTATTCTAGTTATATGTTAACCAAGCTATATAAAGAATGACATGTTATATATCATAACATGCTGAATTTTCTCATTTTGGCTGCAGTATGAATTTTTTCATTCTAGCTATAGGCTTACTGAGCCATACAAATGAGTCACTCACCATAGTTGTATGCATTAAAGAGCAACCACCTAAAAAGGCCACCTCAAATGCTGCTGACATAAATATCACACACCGTGGGTGGACTTATGATAACAAAGCTAGTTTAGTTTTATATAAAACTTTATGGCATTTAGAGTCCTAATGGTATGCAAATTTTTAGCCCTATAAATAGCTAAATAAGCTATTTAGTTAGGTATGACTTTTCCTCTTTTTATGCGATTCTCTCTATTTTCATGATTTCTCAATGATTTTCCCTATTCGAAGGAACTAACTTGATTGTCGAAATAGTCTTAAACCTCCATAAGTCCTTTACTCTCTTTTACAGGCATCAAGTTCGAATCGAGATTTTATGACAATATTTTCATTATTATTATTATTATTATTATTATTATTATTATTATTATTATTATTATTATTATTATTATTACACTACAAGAAAATTACAATTTAGCAACGAAAAATAGCAACGAAAAATTAACAATTTCCGTTGCTAATCAAAAATAGCAACGGAAATTTTGGTTGCTAATCTGGCGGTTGCTAAATTTAGCAACGGAAAATTTAGCAACGGAAAATAATTCTGTTGTTAAATTCAACCAAAGCAAGTTTCGGTGAATTGGTCAACTTTAGCAAAGGAATTACAATTTCCGTTGCTATTTTTAGCAACGGATTTGTAATTTTCGTTGCTAAAATAGCAACCGATATTACAATTCCGTTGCTATTTTTAGCATGGATAAAAAAATTACAATGGTACCATCTGTCGTCATTCCATCGCAAACAATTATTACAATTTTTTATTTATTACAATAAAAATAGCAGAATGATAGGCGAATCATAAAAATCTAGCAACTTTGTATGAAGCACAAACAAATTAAACCAACTATTTTGAACATATTGCTATGTATTTAGTTAGAAAGATACCCAAAACTTCATATATTATAGTAACTTACATTAATTAATAACATTTTATCACGATTCTTCTTATAAATGAGAGATTACCGTAAATACATGCAGAGGGAAATAAAATAGAAAAATGCGACTTTATGATATCAGCTCTTTACATTATCTCCTCTTAAGTATTTTCCAATGCTTCATGCATGAGTTTTTAAGAAGCTTTCCAACCCATTTTCAACTGAGAAAGAGATCAACAACCTACAAAGCAACCCACTATTCAGTAAGTTCTGTTATTTATAAGAAGAATAGAAATATATTTTTCAGTTGCAAGGGTTTTTGTCAAAATAGCCAAATGTTAATAAGTCTCCAGTTCAGACAAATAGCCAAATTCAACTTATGCCAAATGCAAAAGGGATATGGATGAAATAGCTATAACATTAGTGTCTAAATTTTACACTGTGACTAAACCACAAAACATGTAACCTTAAATTTTACTTAAATAAATCAATATGAAATCACTAATATTCTCTTTATAAGATGTAGACGCCATTTCTATTGGTGATTCATTAATTTAGAGAGTTTTAGGAAAATTAAACAAATGCGGTGCAAAAAGAAGAAAAATTTACTCATAATATACCAATGCCAAGATGAGTATTCATGCTAGCATATCTTGCAGTACCAGTCAAATTTTTATTCTCTCTGCAAAAGGCAAAAGCAAAACAAGCCACCATTTTATACATAAGACACTAGCAAATCTTAAAAGGAACCAACTCATGAACAAATTGCATGAAAAAAGAATAGTAAACATAACCAAAAGAAGTTGCTCACCTAAAGCATAAGCATGCATGAAATCTTGAAATGTGATGCTCCTTAAATTTTGAAAGAACTGCTCAAGAACCTATGAAGAAGGAAATACATAAGGGCAAAAACTACCCAAGGCAAGAAGAACTTGCAATCACATATTTTAGTGAAACTGCAAGAAGGCTAAATTCCCAAACATTAAAATGGAAGCAGTTTGATAGAACAATTGTGCACTTAATTTATTAAAATGGAAGCAGCTGCTCATTAAAATGCCACATCAGAAGTTTAGATATCAAAAGAATAATTAAGCTTTTCTTTCATTAAACTCTTATTTTCCTCTAAATAAACAACTACCTTCAGTATTCCATACATGATTAAAAAAATATAAATAATAAATAATAAAAACCATTACCATTCTACCAAATAAAGCAGTCATTATCGATACATAGGCTTTCAAGCCTTGCTAGTAACCATTTGAAATAGTCATGTTTAAAATTGAAATAGTCATGTTTTTAAGATGATATTGCATACCATTTCAAATATATATGTATACATACATACATATATATATATATATATACATATTTATGCACGTATGTATGTATGTATGTATGTATGTACGTACGTGTATGTATGTGTATATATTTGCATATATACATACATACGAACATACATACTTATATATGTGTATATGTATATATATACATACATATATATAGATATATAGATAGTGCATACCACTACATAAATTTGAACACAAGTTAAATCCATTCTTTACCAAAGAAAAGATGAAAAAAATAAAGCAAGCTACGGAGGTAGTGATGGATGGGTAACATGTTTTTATCAAAGGGCAATACAAAGGTACATATCGATTTGATCCACCTTGAACTTTAAAGACCTTTCCACATCAACAAGTTCACTGCCAGGTTCAATGGGTAACATGTTTTTGAATAAATAAGGGTGTTTAGACACACCCAATAGGTCTTTCAGTACAACAAAACAGGAAGAGCATTATGAATACACTGGTTGCAGCACCAAAATGAACCGGAAACTACTTAAGTTGGTATTTTGTGGCAAATGAAATATGCCTGCTTAATAACAAAAGCATACAATTTCAAACGATCAAGCAAACTCCTATCACTAAAATCAAATAAAAAAAAGAAAAAAGTCCAAAGAAATGATGATCCAAAAAAAAATCCAATAAAGAGAAGCAATACTTCTGCACACTGCATTTCAGGAAGCATCAGTAATAAAAACATGAGAGAGAAATGGTAAATAACTAAGCTTAGCTATGGGAAGTAACTTCTAAAATTTCCATGTATAGACTGTACATTAAATGTAGGAAGACAAAATTCAGTTAGTATGCCCCACTAAAATAGCTCCAAAACAAATATGCATCCAATAATTCCCAGGCAGAGTTTCATAATAACTACACATTTTATTTTTCTTGATCCCTCATATGTCAAAAAGAAACACTTGTCCACACCTACTGTGATTGTATTCACAGTTAATAAGCAATTTAAAGTCACCTTCCATGTTCTAATAAGTCATGTCTTGTGCAGAACATTTAAAGTCACCCAATCACATTTTGACTCTACCAATAATCATCTTGAGAATTGAGAACAAAAAAGGAAGGAGATTAGACCCATCAAGCTCAAGACAATTTCAATTTCTGAATTGAGTATTAAAAATTAATAAATGGTAAGAAGAAAATACTTGGGAAAGGTAGCAGCTTTTTCTCTCATCTATTTTCAGTGACATTATAGCATATAAAACAGTAACTATTTTATACTAAGTGTATTATCCAGAAACTAAAGTGCATTAACTTGCAAGTAATTATCAAGAAAATCATTGCAGGAGATAATTTCAAATAGAAATTTATCAAAATAGCATAAGGCTCAAGTATAGGTCCGCTTAGATAGCTAGCTAGCTGTACACCAATGCAAGATAGAATTCTTTTAAATGTTCCAACTAATTCAAGTTGCTTCCTTAAAAGAGTTTCTGCTTTAAAACGAGTTTAAGATCCAGAAAGCATAATTCCAAAAGTGAAAGTAGCAAATATAAAGACAATTTCAAGATTTGACTATCAATACACAAAATCCTTCCACAGCATTTCAAATACCCTCTCAAAATTCAACCCAACTGACCCCTTGTTTCTCAATGACGAAAAACAAATCCACTATGGTTGCATCCAAATTTTCCAATAATATTCGAAAGGAATCAGGAATTTTAGGTTCTTCATTGCTTGGATTTTTATAATTTAAACATAAGCATTGCTGATCAAATTGAAAACCATAAATTAGAAATATATGAACTTTATTTAAGAAAAAATAAATAAAAAGCCTACTGACCTTTCAATTGAATTCAACTATTTGTTTCAATAACTTTATTTCAGATTAATTAGTAAATAATTTCTAACAGGCAAAGGCATTTGCACGAGAGCAGAGAGCTCGAGCAAGAATTAAAATACCTGAAGATATTGGAGAGGAACAACATTTGTTTGAGGATCGGCAAGCTTAGAGAAAGACTTTTGAAACATAGGCAAAGCTCATGTGGAAGCCACTAGACTTTCCACTTCTCGTTGTTCACTCAAAGAATTGTGCTCTGTTGAAGATGAAGCTCCCATTTTTGCTACCTACTTTTTGATGATTTTGAGGTTTGTTCAGGCAAAAATTAGACTAAACCCAATAAAAAAGGATTTTTTATAAGTAAAAAATAAAATTACCTGATGTAACACATTCGAATGATGCTTCTCATTGGGCGAAGCCAATTTACTCTTCGTAGTAGCCCCTGAAACCAAAAAAACCAATTTAAACGCATTTTGCGTTTATCAATCCATTTATAAGCTAAAGCGATCATAAACAAGATGAATATAGCCAAAGCAATATGCAGACTCTAGAATCTCCACTTCTCAACAGTATAAAATAGCATAGCATTTGTCATATTGCTAAAAACTACATTTACAAAAAACATACCATTTTCTTGTTATGTCAGAATTTGCAGTGAGTTATGAACCTTCTAATTGAGCCAACAGTTTGATTATCTCCAACTCTCTATCTGCTAAAAAAAAGAGTATATTACAGCTTAGTTGCAGAAAATGCTAGAGAGAAAATAAACCAAAATCATCATTTGTAAAATCTTCCTGTATTAATGGCCCAGATTAATTAAAATTTCACTGAACCAAGCCACATGCTATCATAAACTTTGTTGAAGATAACATATTTCGATACTCATAAGCAGGAAACAAAAAAGAGGGCCATAAAACCCTAGAGTTTAGGTTATACTTCGACACAAACTTAACGGATAATCAAACAAATGGAAAATGCAATAATGATAGACCAAATCCATAATATTAAACAACAGAAAAGGGAAAATTTTGAATTTGTAGAACCTTCTGGTGACCATCAAGCTGTGTCAATAAGGTAAAATTCTCACCCATACTCCACGAATAGAGAGAGGGGGTAGGGAAGAGGGTGAGGATGATAGAGAGGGAGAGGGAGAGAGAAAGAGATAGGGAAGCAGGGAGAGGAATAGAGAGAGGGGCAAGCAAGGTGGCAAGGCAAAGTGAAAAAGAACTATTTATACTTAGGGCAAAAAAATAGCAACCGAAGTTGAATTCCGTTGCTAAATTAGCAATGGAAATTGATTTCGGTTGCTATTTTAGCAACGAAATTAAAATTCTGTTGCTATTTTTGGACCTAATTTTTTCATCTCTTTGGGACCAAAATACCAACGAAATTTAATTTCCGTTGCTATTTTTGGACCAAACTTTTTTCACCTCTTTGGGACCATAATGCCAACAGAATATTAATTTGGTTGCTAAATAGCAACGGAATTAAATTTTCATTGCTAAATTGCAACGAAATTAAAATTCGATTGCAAAATAGCAACGGAATTAAGTTTTCGTTGCTAAATTTCGTCCAAAAATTTTTCCGCCATCTAATGCCGCCATATTTAGCAACGGTCATAGATTTCTTTTGCTATTTTTCGTTGCTATATTTTGCGCTAAAATTTCCCTCTTTTTTTAGAAACGGAATACCACCATTTTTTATTCCGTTGCTAAACATAAATAATTCAACCAAAATTAGCAACGAAATTGAATTTCCGTTGCTAATTAGCAATGAAAATCAAATTCCGTTGCTAAATTAGCAACGAAATGAATTCCGTTGCTATTTTTAGATTTTCTTGTAGTGTTATTATTATTATTTATCTATCTTTTGTTGAGGCCTGAGAATGAATAACCGATAAGCCTTTGCATCCAAATTCGTGTCTAAAGTGCCTTGAGTTCAAAGAGAGATGTCGTTTTAGCTCCGCACAAATCATTATTCTTCATTACCTTTTTAGCTTTATTTTTATGATTTTCTCTATGTCTTCTCTTTTACTGTCACAAACATTCTAATACAACATTTTTTCATGATACAATCTAAAAATGCTACAAATATGTTATCTTATAAATAAAAATTATTAATTTTATGCCCTTTATTAAAAATGTGTTTTAATAAACGTATTATATGGTAATGTTTCTTTCTAATCTCTTGAAGGACTCCTGATCATTTCTAGTCAATAAACATCTTTTGCGACTTTTTCTTAGTTCATTGTTGATGTTAAACTCACATTGATCTTTAAAGTTTGCTCTTACTCTATTTTCTATGCATTTAATGTTCAATGGGCACTAGGTCCATCATTACAAAAAAACTGCTAATGTCCGTCGCTAATTACCATAATTTCGTCACTAAAATAAATTAGCAACGCTATAACGAACAGTCGCTAAAAGGCCATTCGCGAATATATTAGCGACGGATTTCAAATTTAGTCGCTAATTTAGTGACGAAACATTTCGTTGCTAATTTTTTTTCGTCGCTAAATTATATTCCATATTAGTCGCCTAATTATAATAATATTTAGTAACTACATTTGTCGTCGCTAATTATAAATTTACTGTAAAAGTTAAAAATTATATCTATTACACATTAGCGACAGTTTTCTGTCGGAAATCCATCGCTCAATTATTGCATATTTAATTTTTCTTTTGCTATATTTTAAAATTTTAATCCTGTATACAATTATCGCTATTTATTTATTTTCATTTGTGCATAACAATGATTTCACATATACAGACATATTTATTCTAAATCAGAATATATTCCAAAATATGCATATATATATATAGAAAATTATTTAAAATCTTACATAATGTTATCCTCAAACAATCTCTCATAAAACAACAAAATAGTAATAGTACAATGTCTGAAAGTAATATTCACAGCTAATCTACATAAGCTAAAATTTTCTAATAAATTTAAAGAACTACCAAACTATATATACATATAAAACATTGTGATATTAGCAAGCCCTCTGGTATTCCACATAAAAAAACCATTATTTTGGTCAAAAAATGCAGCAAATGAAGTAAGCCACAATTTGATCCGGGTTTCACCAGCTCTAAGGGCTGCATCTGTGATCCGAAGTGATATTACACGGACAACACAACCATAACTCTCGAGTATCTCAGGAGCAACAGTCAGCCCAGCAACAAAATTCCAAGTCATATTATCTTCAACCTTGTTCTCTGAGAAAAGCTTTAATCCAAATGGTGCGAGAGAATGCATCTGGGTTTGAAACATAGCAATGTACCAGTTCAACTATACAGACCATGATTAAAGTAGAAAGCAAAATACATGCATACAAAAACAACTGTACTTGTCAAAAAAAATGATAGCATTTCATTGTATATTCTACTTGTCAAAATTGTATCAATTTCACACTTATATGCTCTGTTACTCGGACTTGTCGTTTTGCCCTGCCGTACAGGGTCGACACGACACGAGACACGACACTAGATCCGTGTTCGACACAAACCCTATAGAAGATCAACAAATGGCAGGAGATCGACAAACGGCAAGAGATTGGCGAACGACAGGAGGAGAATAGTAGGAGATCGACGAACCACAAAACGAACAGCGACGAATGGCAAATGAACGATGGCATGAGAATGGCGAACGGCAACATAGAGGAGATCAGGACAAATGTTAAAGAGAGAGAGGATCGAGAATAAATGCCAGCCTTAAAAATTGATATGCATTTACTAAATTTTAAAGAGCCAATTAAGTGGTATGGGCCTAAGTCAATGTAATTTGACTTGGAAATTGAAAACTTAAATAGGCCTAAGGCTTTCATCAACAGCAGCAACTTTCAAGTTGAAAATACTTAATGAGCAAGGAAAATGAATAGCCAGTTTTAACTTTGAAATTAAAAATACTTGCTGGTATTTCTAAATTCTAATAGTATCCATGCACCCGTATTTTAAATTTGAATCTGTATCCACATATCTTCTGTTTAGAAAATTTACGAGTCCGACATATGGATATGTATCCATATCTGACACCCCTACCCGAATCCAAGTAACATAGCTTATATGTTCAAGTGATCACAGAAATTGCATCTCTAATAAGCACCTGTACTTGATGATATGAATAAAAATAATATATATATATATATATATATATATATATATATATATATATATATATATATATATATATATATATATATATATATATATATATATATATATATATATATATATATATATATATATATATATATATATATATATATATTCACTTGCAAAAAAATTCTTTTTTTTAAATACCATTTATCAATGGTCATCATAGAGCAGAAAGGCTATGATTTTTAAAAGAGCTGCCCATCATTTCAGGATTATTGCAGCTGCACCATATTGCTACCCTATTCTTATTACAATTAAAAGACAACAGCTACCAATTTTTTATAATTCCAGTTACGCTCAACAATTGTAAAGATTGATCCACAAACGCTAGAATTAAGGAAATTAAACAAACCTCTCTTGAAAATTATATGTACTTTGTCTTGAAATCAAAATTTACAATGAATATATGATATTCTTTCTTAGGCGTGGAGTAGTACTTCTCATGAACTTTGTTATGCAGACAACTAAGCTAACATATGGATGTTTATTAATAAGAACAAGTGTATTGGATTGACCTATGAAGAGAGTCCACATGTGCCAATATTCTTTTCAAGGTTCATTATAAGTTTGAATCTAACACACAGCCCTGAAATGAACTCTATAATTGAGGGATAGGATAATACAAGGCTATGCTTGGACAAGAGCAAAAGCTTTCCAACGCACAACCTCTAGCTAGAGGCAAATTCAAGAGTCAAATCACAAAGTTCACATTTTTCAGAGAGCACATTTTTCACATGATTAATTTAATCATTAATCCACTAGTTTAAACAATTATGAATCCTGTCATATTCCAACAAAACAAAGGAAATAGAAAAAAGAAATTCAAAGAATAAAAACAATAACTAGAACTTCTAATATTTACTTAATTCCAATTATGAATTTAAAAATTGATCACTAAATTATACTACAAAATAAGAACCGGCTGCTTGTAAATAGACATAAAATTATTCCAGCATCTTAAGATTAATTTAAATAAAGATCCTAGCTTAATGTCTGTACCTATTTATTTTTCTGTGAGCTATAAATTAAATTGTTTAGCATTTATACTTCTTTTTAATTTATAGCCGCACCTTTGTTTTAATTCAGTTGCAGCAATCATAACATGCCTTCCGTATGCAGATCTCAAGTTTCAATCAAATTGCTGAATTAAATAACACAGTTTGGGTTGATCAACCCTACCCCAACAATGTGCATTTAAGATCCATTTACTCAAAATTCGTGGTCATGGAACATATAAAATGATATTTCAAGATATCATCGATAATGATATTTTAGCCAGGAAACTATTTCTCCTAGGGTTTAGAACAGATGTTGATAGCAGAAATGAGACTAACCTTAGCTAGTGAACATGAAAAGGACTCCAACTGTCCATGCACACCATGATAGAAGTGGAAATAAGGAAGTACTTTAACGTTCAAACTTTGCACATAGGCTTATTCTCATCAAAATTCACTTTGAAGAACAAAATCTCTGGATGTTCTTCAGCTGTCCTGCAGAGCTAGACAATCAATCACAAGATACATCAGTGACATGCACCGGGAACCCTTTCTAAAAAGGCACAGCAATATAATTATTTTTATACACACACAGACGTGCACAAACCAGAAAATAATAGCCTGAATTCATTCATTAGTTCATTCTCTCAAATATCAGATGATATACTACATCAACATATCCACATGTAAAGGAAGGGGAAGAGAGAGCGAGATTGACACCAGAAAGAAACAAGTTCCCAAACAATTGGGGACATGGCAGGTTACAATGAGCTCCAATCAAATATTGAAAAACAGGAATCATATTGAACAGAACAACAATACTGCAACTTTCATCATCAAACATTGATTTTCAATATATCCTGATATTAGGTCTAAATAATGAATACTGATAATCCATTGGAGAAGCTCATAGGGTCGATAATTGCAAAATTACCATAATCCAAACTACAAGCAAGGAAGTTAGTTTTTCAGCCTGCAACAAATAATTATCAAATAAAATAGCTCTATGGCTGGCATGCACAATCATAGATAAATAGGCCGCTTCTAACACTCTCACAACCTTGTCAAATGAGGCAGAAATCCATCTACCAGAACCAAGTGTACATTTCAAAGTATAGTTAATTTTGTATAGCAACATCAAACCATACTTTCCATGTCTTCATCGGAGGTTTCTTCACTGATACAAAAACTCAGCTGGCTTGACATTATAATTTCATTTTTCTCGATGATGGAAGAAAATTTATTGAGACACAATCTAGAATACAACAGCGCCCAAGACTCAAACTATAATGCTTAAAATGACATGTTCAAAATTGCAACTCATCTCATTCTAGAATGTTTATTCTTTTTATTTTTCTGTTTAGGGCCTTTGAAGTTTACCAACATTGAAAAGCAGAGAAAAATTTGAGTTAAACATCGAAGAGCAAAGAAAAAATTGAGTTACCCACTTCAAATGGTAAAATTTTGAAGAAATTGCCATAAGATTAAATAACAAGCATAAATTCTGTGAAATTCAGGAAAGTAAGAGTGCATCACACACTCTCAGAAGTGAACTTCATGATCAGTTAACAGAAGAAGAAAAAAATAATTTGTAAACTACTTATATAAATTTCCATAATTATAGTAAAAAGATCAGATCACCAACCTGCTCGCTACCAAATAACTTAATTCTCAAACATTAACTCAAAATTCACAAAGCAAAAATTTCAAAGAAGAGGGAAGAAGATGAACTGAACTATCAGTTTTATTAATATGACAAAAAACTAGTTTAAGTTTAAACCTAAGTCATATTACTCGAATGTTTTCTGAAAAATGGTAATAAATAACCCAACAAACTTCAATAATTGGATTTAACCTAGCAAAATTCATTATATAATAAACAAAAGGAATTTAAGTCACTTAAATCTGCCCAACTAAAACCAAAAAAAGCTAAAAAAATTTTGAAAAATCCCCCAATTCTACCCTACCTTAAGCTAGATATTTTGGCAAGCACTGATAAATAAGGCCACTGAAGAATGCAACAGAAGTTTTAGTTTCCGTTATTTTAACTTTAGTATCTTTTAACTATAGTTATAGTTTAACTTTCTTGTAACTATAGTTTACTTAATTCTTGTAACTGTAGTTAACTTTCTTCTTCATGTATATATACTCTGTTCACCTCTGTTTCGGGTGAGAGTAAGAGTGAATAGAAAAGAAGTATTTTCTTCTTCATTTCTTGTTTTTAATATGGTATCAGAGCTAGCTTTCGATCAGATCTGAAAGCTATCTTAGGACTGATTGTTCTTCTTCTGATAATTCTCGCTACTTGTAAATCGAAATTGATGGCGGAAGAATCAGTGGATTCGTTGCTGCAAGAATGCAGAAATACAGAAGAAGCTGCTCAAGGAAGGAACTTACCTAGGGCAAGAACTACAAAGAGTTCTATGGATTTACAGGGTTCTGATAATCCTGGCATTAATCTTGTCACGACTCCATTGAATGGCTTCAATTATCGCACATGGAGTACATCAATGAAGAAGGCATTAGCTGCGAAACAGAGGTGAACAGAGTATATATACATGAAGAAGAAAGTTAACTACAGTTACAAGAATTAAGTAAACTATAGTTACAAGAAAGTTAAATTATAACTATAGTTAAAAGATACTAAAGTTAAAATAACGGAAACTAAAACTTCTGTTGCATTCTTCAGAAGAGTATGAAGACTGGCTGAGTGTGAATGCGATGGTAGAATCTTGGATTCTTAATTCTCTAACAAAAGAATTGCATGAAGCTTTCTTATATGTATCCTCTGCAAAGGATCTTTGGGATAAGTTGGAGAGAAGATTTGGTGATTCATCTGGACCACAAGAATATCAGGTAAGAAGAGAAATTGGTACAATCACGCAAGGTAACTCAAGTTTGTCCATGTACTTTACAAAATTGTGCAAACTGTGGGATGAATTGCAATGTATTGTTCCTGTTCCTCAATGTACTTGTGGTAGGTGTGTTTGTGATGTTTCGGATAAGATAATGAAGATGAACGAGAATGCTAAGATTATTCAGTTCTTGATGGGACTGAATGAGTCTTATAATCACATTAAAAATCAAGTGTTAATGATGGATCCATATCCGAGTATAGACAAGGTTTATTCCATGTTAATGAATGTAGAGAAACAAAGGCAGATTTCAGATAGTTATGCTGAAGTTAACGACAATAGTGCTTTATTAGTTAATGCTGCTATGACAACTAATAATCAGAGAGGGCAGAAATTTGTTGTTAAGAAGAAGAAAGAAGATAAACATTGTAGTTTTTGTAAGATGGATGGACACACGAAGGAGACTTGTTTTAAGCTGCATGGATATCCTGAATGGTATGTTGATCTAAAGAAACAGCAGAAACGAAAAGGAATAAAGGTTATGCAAGCAAATATGGCGGAAACACCAATAGATAAAGCTGATTCATGTGATGAAATGACTAGCTTTGACAATGTGGACATGCGAGAATTGATTAAACAGGAGCTAAAGAAGATAATCAAAGGGAAGCAGATTGATGAAGAAATTGTGAATTTTGCTCAAGACTTTGCAGGTAATACTTCTTCTTTATGTGTGAACTCTGTGAGTAACCAGAATGTTTGCTGGATAATAGACACAGGAGCTAGTAGTCATATTTCAGGAGACAGAAGTATTTTTTATAGTTTGCAATCTATACATCAACCCAAGGATGTGTTTTTGCCTGATGGTTCTGTTAAGAAAGTGAGAATGATGGGGAATATAAGGCTTAGCAAGGATATTTGCTTGAAAGACGTTTTGTATATTCCAACATTCAAGCACAATTTACTGTCAGTTCGAAAACTCTTGAAGGCAGAATCATTGATGTGTGTCTTCTACCCTGCGTTTTGTGTATTACAGGGCCTGAGGACTAAGGACGTTTTTGCAGTTGGAATGGCTGCTGGAAATCTTTATTGCATGGATGCTAATTCATTTGATGAAAGTGTTGTTAGAAGATATGCTAGTCAAGTTGATGATGTGTTTTTTATAAATACAGTTTCTTGTAATAATTCTCTTTGGCATAAGAGACTAGGGCATCCAGCAATAGGAATTGTACAGAAGCTTGGTTTGATTAATAATACTAGTTCCTTAACAACTTTACCGTGTGATGTTTGTGCACAGTCCAAACAAACTAGAGTTTCTTTCCCGATAAGTGATAGCCAAAGTAAGATTTTGTTTCAACTAATACATGTTGATGTTTGGGGTCCCTACAAACAGCAATCATTATCTGGAGCCTTTTATTTTTTAACCATTGTAGAAGATTGTAGTAGGTGTACTTGGACTTTTCTCATGCAGTCCAAGGATCAATCTAGTACTACTATCTTACAATTCATTAAAATGGTTAGAACTCAGTTTGGAAAAAGGATTAAGATTATTAGAACTGACAATGGAGGGGAGTTTTTAGGTCATGCTTGCCAAACTATCTTTACTGGTTTTGGTATACTTCATCAAAGGACGTGTGTTTATAGTCCTCAGCAGAATGGAAGAGTGGAAAGGAAGCATAGGCATCTCTTACAAATGGCTCGGGCTCTACTGTTACAGGCTCATTTACCTGTTCGTTTTTGGGGAGAAGCAATTTTGCATGCAACTTATCTTATTAATCGGCTTCCTACTGTAGTGCTGAATTGGAAGAGTCCATATGAAGTATTATTCCAAAAAAAAACCCAGTTTTACTGACTTAAGATTGTTTGGTTGTCTTTGTTATATGACATATACGAAGCCTAAGAAAGACAAGTTTGCTGCAAGGGCTGGTAAGGGTGTATTCTTGGGCTATGTACCAGGTGTAAAAGGATATAAGGTTTATCATTTGGAAGAGATGCAGATCCATGTCTCAAAAGATGTTATTTTTCATGAAGAAATATTTCCTTTTCAGCAGGATATCATGCCTTCAGATTCAACCCATACTCCAATTCCACGAGTCACTGGTTTTCATGATTCTATTTTTACTTCTGATTCTGTTGCTCTTCCTAATCGTGCTGAGAGTGGTTCTCTAGGTATAAGCACATCTGTTCTTAATGATTCTCAGCTTCCTGTATCTGCATCTGATGTTGGTGATTCCTTTAACAATGATGAACTTGTACATGGTAATCCTAGCACTTCAATTGCTTCAGAAAATCATGAGGATTCTTATCGTACTGCAAGTGATGTTCCTATGATCATTGAACGACAAAGTATCAGACAAAGAAAGAAACCAACGTGGCTAAGGGATTATATTGTTAATAATGTTTTAGTAGATGATTCCACTGTCACTGGTTTTTCTTCTCCTCATATTCCTTACACTTTTCCTTTTATTTCTAACTCTACAATTTCAATTGAATATTCAAACTTCCTAGCTCATGTTACTTTACATCGTGAACCACATAGTTATCAGGAGGCTATATCTGTTCCGGAGTGGGTTCAAGCAATGGAGGAGGAG
This sequence comes from Excoecaria agallocha, assembly GCA_037975025.1. Classification (NCBI taxonomy): domain Eukaryota; kingdom Viridiplantae; phylum Streptophyta; class Magnoliopsida; order Malpighiales; family Euphorbiaceae; genus Excoecaria; species Excoecaria agallocha. The sequence goes on along the minus strand of CM075817.1, from coordinate 30,455,265 downwards.
CTTTTAGCTCTTGAGAAGAATCATACATGGCAATTGACAGATTTACCAAAAGGAAAGCAACCTATTGGTTGTAAGTGGGTATTCAAGTTGAAACTTAATCCGGATGGTTCCATAAATAAACACAAGGCACGCCTTGTAACAAAAGGGTATAATCAGATCTATGGCCAAGATTATACGGATAGTTTTTCTCCTGTAGCCAAAGTAGTAACAGTTTGGATATTTCTTGCTATTGTTGCTGCCAAAAACTGGGTTCTTCATCAGGTAGATATCAACAACGCCTTCTTGCATGGTTTTTTAGAGGAAGAGGTATACATGCTTCCTCCTCAAGGATATTTTAAAGCACGACAGGGGCAAGTGTGTAAGCTATCTCGTTCTTTATATGGTCTTAAGCAAGCTTCCCGTCAATGGAATACTGAACTCACTAATTTTTTGTTGGAATACGGTTTTCAGCAGTCTCCCTATGACAATTGCTTGTTTCATCTTCATACAGCATCTTCTTCCTTGCTTGTTTTAGTTTATGTTGATGATATGCTAATTAGTGGCACGTTTGATTCTGACATCAACAAGTTGAAGATAGCTCTTAACAAGAAATTTTCCATTAAGGATCTTGGTGAAGCAAAATATTTCCTTGGGTTAGAAATTGTTCGCACTGCTGCAGGTCTTTTCCTTAATCAACGAAAATATGTTCTGGATCTCTTGACTTCTTCAGGATTGTTGACTTGTAAGCCTAAACAAGTTCCATTTCCAAAAGGAGGATCTTTTCTTGATTCAAACAGTCCATTACTTACTGATCCAAGCTCATACAGAAGGTTGGTGGGGCGTTTGTTGTATTTGGGATTTACAAGGCCTGACATTACTTATTCAGTGCAACAGTTGAGTCAGCATTTACAATCACCACGGGAGGTTCATATGCAGCATGCTCTTTATGTTCTTAAGTTTTTGAAGAAGCAGCCTTCTTTAGGCTTGTTTTTCTCTTCAAATTCTAATCTTTCTTTGTCTGCATATTCTGATGCAGACTGGGCAACCTGTACAGAGACACGCAAGTCTCTTACTGGTTACTGCATTTTCCTGGGATCTTCACCTATCTCTTGGAAAACTAAGAAGCAATCTACTGTTTCTCGTAGTTCAGCAGAGGCTGAGTATCGTGCTATGGCCTCCACTGTTTGTGAGCTTCAATGGATTGCTTATATTTTGCATGATTTGCAGGTTTCTGTTTCTCGGCCCGTTCCTTTCTTTTGTGATAGCAAGTCTGCAATTCATATCACTTCAAATCCAGTTTTTCACGAGCGCACCAAACATCTTGACATTGATTGTCATGTTGTTCGGAATCAATACAAAGCTGGGTTTATTGATCTTATTCATGTTCCATCTTCTTCTCAAGTGGCAGACCTGTTCACTAAGCCATTGAGTCTTCCGTTGTTTACTAAGTTTTCTTCCAAGTTGGGTTTGTTAGATGCTTACCAAACCTCAACTTGAGGGGGGGATGAAGAATGCAACAGAAGTTTTAGTTTCCGTTATTTTAACTTTAGTATCTTTTAACTATAGTTATAGTTTAACTTTCTTGTAACTATAGTTTACTTAATTCTTGTAACTGTAGTTAACTTTCTTCTTCATGTATATATACTCTGTTCACCTCTGTTTCGGGTGAGAGTAAGAGTGAATAGAAAAGAAGTATTTTCTTCTTCATTTCTTGTTTTTAATAGCCACAAGTCTAACTCAAGTAATAAAAGTTGTGCAATAAGCAATTGGAGATGATCCATGGCCAAACATACATTTAACATCTACAAATAACAGAAAAAGCAACGAACAAATCTAAGCGTGAAGAAGTAACCCAACATATTAAACAGTTTTCACAGCAGTGAATACCATTGTTTTTTAAGTATAATCATCTGTTATTCGCAGTTCAGGGGCCCAACTAATCTAAATTTGCACAGCAGTAAATACCATCTCTTGGGGAAAGGACATGATGCTCTTTTTCGTAGGGCTGAGCTAAAGACACTTGTAAATTTGCATGGCACTGAGGTCTATATCTACCTGCTCTTTAACATCCACATTTGATGCTATTGATTTTGCTTTCTCTTCTCCATCCACAAGCCGACTTTTACTGTGTCCTGATCGAATTCTGCAAACTTTTGATTAATATGTAGGCAGGAAAAGGAGGAGAACTTACGCATGATGAGACAACAATCATTGCAGGAGCACTTGAACTCACTGGGAAAACGGCAAAAGATGCTATGACACCCATATCAGAAACCTTTTCTATTGATATAAATGCTAAGCTTGATAGGTATAGCAGACTTTCATCAAGGGAATGATGAATTTAAACTCTCACTTGTTAATGCACATTGATCTTATTGTGGAAACAACATGTTTTATATCTAAATGAGATAATAAATTTTATATTATTAATAATCAAATATTTATTTTTATTAATTTTTATAATGTAATTATATAATAATTGTAACAGTTAGTTTATTATTATTATTATTAAACATGTAAATTTTCTAAATAAATAAGTATAGATTTTGGGTAATTGTATTTAAGGGTTCATATAATACTTTACCATTAATAATATATAAAAACTTTTGCAATGAAATTTATAAATAACCATATAGTTCAAGAAAATAATGTCGTCGCTAATTTACAATTTTTTTGTAGCGGTGAAACGACGACGCGAGGCAGTCGGTGGTGAGAGAGAATGGCGAGAGAAACCGCCGATGAGTTGCGTCAGTGACCGGTGATGGGGAGAGCGGCGCCCCCTCCTTTCCCTCACATTCTTGCTCCACTATCTCTCTATTTAGGTCCCTTTTCGGTTCTTTTCTTTTTTTTTTTTTAAAGTTAATTTCTTTTATAAAATTTTGTTGCCACACAAATTCTGTTGGTCCTGAAATTTTCATATCTTTTCATCTTTTTTTCTTTATATCCAATAAATATCTCACTCTAAGCTTCTAAAATCTAAATGTCTTCTTAAATTATTATTATTATTATTATTATTATTATTATTATTATTATCCAATAAGAAACTTAAATCTTATTATTATTATTATTATTATTTTAATTATTTTAATAATTATTATATATTTATTTGTTTTAAATCCTTTGCCATTAGTTCTTAAATTTTTGCTTTAAATTCAAATTATCAATTTAAAATTTTGAAATTATGCAAACAAATCAATCCTAGAACAAGTATCAAAATATTGTACACCCGTATTAAAAGTACTCTCGCACGATTTCAAATTTTTGGGACATTACAATTAAGTTTGAATAAAATTAATTTAATTATAGAACTAGACATTTCAATTATTAAAAACTGAAGTTAATTCAATTAATTATTATTCAATTAAATAATAAATTAAGCTTAAAATCATATACACATTAAATTGAAACGGTGGAGACAGGTGAGGGGAGAGAAAATATTATTTTTATATGTAGTGTAAATTTATGAAATTACTAAAATGCCCCTACCAAATTTCATCATTTTATCCTTGTTTTCAAGGATAATTTTGTAAATATATATAACTAAAATTTTTTAATAATTTAAAATTTGCTTAAAATTTTAACAAAATAAAAATAAATTATAAATTTTTCATAATCATTTTAAATGAAATAATAAATTTTATATTATTATTATTATTATATAAATATTTATATTTATTATTTTTCATAATATGATTATATAATAATTACTTCTTTATTATTATTAAAAATGTAATTTTTTTAAATAAATAATTATATTTGGGGATAATTGATACAGAAATTAATAGAATTCCTAATAATTTAATATTTGATTTAAATTTTATAAAATAAAAATTAATTACAAATTTTTTTAAGATTTTTTTAAATGAAATAATAAATTTTATATTACTATTTTATAGATATTTATTTTTATTAATCTTGAACAAGCAAATATATAATAATCGTAACAATTAGTTTATTATTATTATTATTAAAAATGTAAATTTTCTAAATAAATAACTTTCAATTTTGGTATAATTGATAAAAAATTATTATCAACTTATAAAATAATTTATAATTTTCTGTTTTAAAATAAAATATTAATTTCATATGGTGTATATTAAAATTACTTGACATAAATCATGTGAGTGAAATTAAAAAAAATATTTTTTAATTTATTTGCAACGGATTAGCGACTATGTATTTTCGTCGTAATTGTATTAGTGAAACAAATTACTATTAGGGACAGACCCATGTCCGTCGCTAAAAGGTCACAAAAAGGCGCTATATTTTCCCTCCAAAATTAGCGACCAAAATGTATGCCGCTAAATTTTCTGGAACTAATTTCATGAATAAAAATATAAACTTCAGCGACGGAAATATTTGTCGCTAGTTCCATCGCAAAACATGGCACTTATACTTCCCGCCAATAATTAGCGACTGTTTACTTATTTTGTCGCTATTTCATCGCAAAAATAGAAAATATCCTCCCCACGATGGAATTTGAAAACATTCGCGAATCCGTCGCAACTAATGCCGTCGCTAATGTTAGTCGCTAATTGGCAGGTTTTTTAGTGCATGTAGAACTCTAGTAGGTTCATATGGAATTATTTATTTTTTATTTATGTATTAAGGAAAAATGTAGAAATACAAAACTTTGAAACTAAAAAAAACTTGACCTCTCATTTTATTTAATCATAGAACTTACATATTTATAGTAAAATTTGTAACAAACATAATATAAATTATTCCTAATTATATGAATATAAAACAATAAAATCAAACTCAAATTTAAACATAAAATCCTAACTCTCCAACTTCTTTTACTTCAATTTTTGACTTAATCTTTATTGATATGTAATTGACTCATTCTCAACACTCATTCTTAAGTCAATTGTTGTAAAAGACATGACTTGAAATGCATAGAAATTTAATTTTTCATGGTTATGGTGCATAGACAAGGGATATGGTTCATGATTGTGGGAATATGGGCATGGCATATTTTGTTGTTGTTGTTGTTATTATTGTGTGTGTGTGTGTGTGTGTGTGTGTGTGTGTGTGTGTGTGTGTGTGTGTGTGTGTGTGTGTATGTATGTATGTATATATGTATGTGTGTATTATATATGTATGTATGTATTTTTCATTTCTTAAAATAAGTAATCCTCTTATTTTTCATTCACTACAATTTTGGCTTCATTTTCTTGTTTATTTTTGCATATTCTTTCTATACAACCTATTTGGCCACATTTGTTGCATTTGATATTTGATCTCCACCAACACTTGTAGTGTGGATGATTTGTCTTCTTGCTGTGAGGACAATGTGTAATTTTTCCCTCATTATTTCTTTTCTTTATTGGCATTGCTTGAAAAATTCCTTCCACAACATTTTTTTTCTCTTATAGATTTTCTTTGTTCATATGCCTGCAAAGCATTTAAAAGTTCTGCCAAAGTAATACTTGATAGATCTTTAGTATTTTCTAAAGTAGAAACTATAATTTCATATTTTTCAGGCAATGTAACAAATATTTTTTCAACTACCCTTTCTTTAGAAAATACCTTATCAAGTAATCTCATCTTGTCAATGATGCTAAGAAGCTTATCAATGTACTCTTTGATTGTTTTAGACTCTTTTATTTTTTGCATTTCAAACTTGCATAATCAATTTATCACATACATGTGTTTTACCCTCTCATTTCTTTGATACTCCTTTTCAAAATACATCCAAATTTTTACAGTTGACTCGAGCTATATAATTCTAGGGAGAATTAAAGATGAAGCGGATGAGTATAGGCATGCTTTGGATCTAGCTTTTTCAGCCTTTTTTTCTTTGTGCATCTTGATTTGAGCTACTGTTGGATTGGCTCCTAATGGAGGAACTTCATAATCTTCTTCTACAGCATCCCAAAGATCCAAAGCTTCAAGATGCATTGTCATTTGTACTGCCCAAGTTTGAAAGTTTGTTTCATCAAATTTTGGCGATTACATTTTTGAAAAATTTGTTTAACCTTCCATGTGTGGATTTTTTAATCCTCAAGAAAGAAGACTTTGATACCACTTTGTTGGTTTTTTTATTTATGTAGGAGAGAAAAATTAGAAATACAAGACTTTGGAACTAAAAAAACAAAACATGAGCTCTCATTTTATTTAATCATAGAACTTACATATTTAAAGTAAAATTTGTAACAAATATAATCAAAATTATTCCTAAAAATACGAATATAAAACAATAAAATCAAACTCAAATTTAAACATATAAAAACCTAACTCTCCCACTTCTTATACTTCAATCTTTGAATTGATCATTATTGATCTCCAATTGATTCATTCTCAATAGGAATTGGCTTAGGTTCACATAGTATGAATAATGTCTACACTGACATGTAATTCTGGTAACATTTTCAAATCACTTCCTTCTTTTCTCTTATGTTATGTTCTTTTCACATGTTGATATATATTTTATTCCAAGCCACACTAGGAAGGACCAAAAAAGTGAAGGCAAAGCCAAAGTAAACTCTTAGTTTAATTGTCTAGTTTAGATTTAGGTAACTTTCTTATTTGGTTCCAATTTCCTTATATATTAAATTATGTACTATATAGAAAATAGTCTTACACACAGATCCAATTAAGCACAAAAATGTTTGTAGAACAAGCTTGTGTTTGCTAAAAGATGAGATTTTAATTTTTTTTCCTAATAAAACTTAATTAAATAAAAAAATATTTTTATAAGGGCCCAAAAGAACTCAAAAACTACATGGAATAGTTTGAAATTAGGGATGGATTTCAATTTATGCAAATTTATTATTATTTTTTTCAATATGGGCTGTTGGATACCAATAAGAGCAAAGTTTTGAATGCTCCATCTATAGAGACCTATTAGGTTTAAATTTTCAAGTTCATGGCTAGACAGTAATTCCAAAACCACATTAAGCCTCCTAAGTCGATGACTCCTCTAAGAATGTCAAGCATTGACTCCAAATATGCCCTAATTAATTCGCTTCGAATCTGTAGTTTTAAGTTTAATCACTTAATTCCCACCTTGCATTGCATTTTTATATGCTATATCGTATTTACTGATATCAATGGCATTACGATGCCATTTTCACTCAATATAGGAAATTGTTAGTAATTGTAACAATCAATTGCAATGCAACACTAAATTGCACTGAAAAGAAAAAAACAAAAGATTTTTAGATGGAAAATGTGTTGCTAAAAAGTTTAGTGATAGATTTCAATTGGAAGGCGATTTAGCGACTAACTTTTCTAGGTGTTGCTAGAAAATTGAGATAGAAAAGTCCATCGCTAAATGTAAAAATTTCGTCGCTATTTTTAATTAAATTGATCGTTTAAGATATTAAAATTGAAATATTGGTTGCTAAATTTGTCGGTAATGTTTTAAATTAATTTTTTCCCCAAATTTATTTTAGAGAATGATTTATCCGTTCTATAGTAATAATTGAATTATTTTTTAATATAGAAACGGATACGTCCGTCGCTAATGTTTGATTATGGCTGCAAAATATGACTAACGGATTCGCTGAAGTGATAATTGGTTTTGGTGCTTTTTTTGTACGTAAGCTTCATTCATTTCCTTGTGTAATTGAATATAATAGATAAAAATAATCAAAGTGGATACTTAAAGATTTAGAATCCATTTAAAATACATCTAACCAAATCGCACAAATCAATCAAAAGTATTGGTATTACAGAATATCATATCATTCAATTAAATTTAAGCTCCATGTAATATAAAACAAACAATACTATTTTTCAACAAATTAATTTGAAAGGCCAAAGGCATAAGAATTATAAACATAATTGTTCAAATAACACAATAAAGTACCGAACTACTGGTCGCCGCTACTTGTGCTCTCTGCAGGTGAGCTGGAATGCTCGGCCGAGCAATTGGAATGGTTTGACTGGGGGCTCGTACGGTTTGCTGGACTAGTGCTGGTCGAAGCATTGTATCCACTAGTTACAAAAGGTGTAAGACGAGAATCCACACTTTGGACCATGAAGGTTTCCAAATCTTGCTTCATCTTTTCATTAATGTCAGTGATCAACTGCTTTAATCTCTCAAACAATTGGCATCCACTTGTGGTTAAGCATTAGAAGAAGCAGCTAAATGACCGAATTGAGTGACGAAGACTGGGTCCATACTGGTTTTCTCCATTGGACCCATGACCAAACACTCTTCTCTTCTTCTCTCTTCCTACAGCCTCGTAATGTAATTGAGTTCATTGATGCCAAACTTGGTTTCTGGATACTTCTCTCGCAATTCTTCAATCTTATCCTAAAAAGAAAGCAACACTGTGCATGACATCATGATTTCAAGAAATGAATAACTTAAAATCTTTATGAAAATAATTAGCCCATGCATCGTAAACTATAATATGCTTTTAATAGGAATAATTCATCAATAAAATAACTTACCTGCAGACTCTCGATCGGCTTTTCATCCAACATGTTTACCATCTTTCTTATGCTAATCAAGATGCAAATGCATCTCAGTAGGTATTGGCTCGCGGCCCAACTTCTCTATCTGTACAAGACATAAATAAGAACACAAAAGATGATCCAATTTCAGTTTACCAACTTATCATAATACTGATAATCCAATTTTACAGCATTAAAAAAAAATTCATTGTTTAAGAATCAGAAGTTCATAATCATATTTTACAGTAATTTAATATTAACTTCATCACAATAAGAACAATATTAAATCAAGAAAATAAATATAAAAAAGGTCCTCAATTGCTTTAAAAAAAATGAACCACCACCAAAAAATCATACACTGATAGAGAGCATACAAAAGAGAATACATTTAGCATGTAGAAAATAAAATAGAAACAGAAGGTGCCACAAAGTAAAAGAGTACCAAAGTTTACGGTAAATAGGAAACATAAAAACAAGGAGCCAAGCAATCAATTCCATAACCAGCACTAAATAGAAGAGTATTGGAAGCTACAGCAGTCAAGAATTCAAGTTAGAGTTCTAAATTCATCGTTAACTAGCAGGTATTAATTATTCTCCTTATTTTTATTGCTCCTGCATATTTAACACTCTTTGGATAAGGATTTTATTGCAAATCACCATCACCATGTTTGGATGGGTGTTCTATTTTCATGGTTTTTGGTGTTATCTCATGGTGTTCCGTGATTTTCATTTTAATTTTCCAATAATAAAGTTATTCAATTTCAAAAATTATGAATATATCTTGTATCTTTTAACTTTGCTCTGTAAAATAAAAAAATAAAGTTGAAAAGGTCCTACCTAGATATGGAAAATGGGTCAAATTAAACGGATTCATATTTGAATTACTTCGAGTCAATTTTTTTCGGTTAGGATTTTTGGATTACTTTCGAATTAGATCACTTATTTTTTAGAAGGATTCAAATTGGGTATTGCATCATAATTAGAACAAAAAATCAAACCGGTTCTTGCCGTATCAATTTTAATAAAAAAAATAAACTGAATAAAAATAATTTAATATATTTAGTTCAATTTTGAAATAAAAATTCAATTATATCGATACGGTTTTCAATATTTAAAAATACTAAAATCGAACCAATTGAATTATTAGTAAAATTATCTCATTTTGATGATAAAACTTTAAAATTCGATGGCAGCGAAGATAAAGTGAGACAAATAGAGCGGTGGGACGAGGGGGTATGAGTAATAAAAAAGAGAAAAAAAAAAAAAGGTTGAGAAGTTAGAGATTTGAGATTTTGGAAATAGCCATACTGTTGAAACAAGGGTACCTTTCTCCTGTACAGAAGACAATCAAAAACATTTGCAAAAATATAAAGGTCAGCAGCATGTAAACATAAAGCCTTCATAAGTCAAAAATACCTGCGGCATCTGGAACCAGAAACACAGTCCCATCTTCAATACAACAACAAAATATAAATTATATCTCCACCGACCAAGCCCTCCAGAGTAAACCAACAACCTCAATAGAGAACATAACACCAGAAGCAAACCCCAGCAGATAACACTGCCTCACCCATCCATCAGACCCCGAAGGACCGCACCAGATTTGAAGAACTGCAGAAGAATCAGCAAAGACAAAATAACATCACAGAGTAGATTGATCAACCAATCCAACTGAGCAGAGAAAAGAGATAAATTCTGAGACAATATCCAGCAACCAGATTAATTCAGTATTCTTAGCAATTCAAATTAGCCAAGCCACTAGGTCAGACTATCGTTGAGCATCCTGTTTAGCCAGAGTATCAGCAAACTGATTACTTTCCCTACCCTTATGAACGAAACTAACTTTTTTGATCCTAGCAATGTTATTTTTAATTTCGTTGAAGACACTTCCGAGTTTCCAAGGCCGATTCACTGCATCATTTGATAACCAAGATACCACACTAGAAAAATCTAGCTCAAAGCATATACCTACATTCTGAGTAACCAAAAATTCAGTAGACATTTGGAGAGCCTTATGAACAGCAAAAGTTTTCGGGTTGGGGCAGGTTGGATTAGATTTCAGATATTTTGAATTTGAGAACGGATTCAACCCTAAATTTATCGGGTCATTTGTTTCCTTCAGATTTGAGTCACATTTTTTGGATGAATTTGAATTAGGTAAAAAATTGTAGGCCTAGTCTTACCTTCTCATTTCTTTCTAATATTACCCTACAACACAAATTTGGTACCTCTTCAATTTTTTTAATATAATATTTGTATAAAAAGTGCAGGTATTATTTTGTTGTTCACTATTTTATAGGTCTCATAGTGATTTAAATTATTATCTTTTTTATTAATTAATTTATTTTATAAATATCAAACACTTAAATTTAAAAACAAATTTGTAAAATATAATTAATGACAAATAAAAGATAATGATAATAATAAAATTATTATTTTACTAAATTGATATTTATAAACAACGGTAATTTGGTAAATTATTTTTTATTATATAATACAATATGATAAAAAATTATTATAAAACCATACTATTATCCCAAATATAGTTTCAACTAGACTTGAAAAATATATCAAGTCGAGCATGTTTAGGTTTGGGTCACTTCTTTTCAATTTTGAGTTTTTTGAGTCATCGTTTTTAGGTCACTTTTGAATTTGATCACTTTTTTTTTTGATGAATTTAAATTGAGTCTGTAGTCAAAGTTATGACTGAATCAAACAAAAATTTAAATTTGAACCATAATCTATTCAATATATTTTGTTCGATTTTTACTTTTTCGACATCTCTACTGAACTTTTGTCATTTTTTGGTTTCCTAATTGAAATTCATTATTGACATCATATATAACTTATTATATTGGTCAATTTGACTTTTGATGTATCAGGTCAACTTTGACCATCGATCAAATTTGGTGAAATATATCACTACTAAATATTGCGATGTGACTCGAATTTCAATTTTAGCTTTGACCACCATAAACTTAATTATTTTTACTTCAAATTCGACAATCAAATTTGTCTCAAATGACACTATTTATAACAAAAAAAAAACTATTCCCATTATGGGTGGTACTATTCAGTTTGAAAACTACTATATATGGTCAAGAATGTATTATTTACAAACTCAAAATTTTTGGGGCATTACATTCTCATCCATATTGAAATATTTTTTTTTTTGAATTAACCATCTGATATTTGAATTCCACTGGACTGAATAAATTTAAATTTGGGACGTCATTGCAGGTTAAGATTAAGGTTGCATATTGAAATATTATGATTTGTTGAGGAAAAAAAAAGTATGATTAAATAGCAGCGAAGGCACAACATGATGAATGCGTCGTGAGTAGCAGAACGATAAGGGATTATGGTACAGAGTGAAGAAAGATCAAAAAGGAAATAGGTCAAGAATAGAAATGTAAAATATAGTATAAACAGTACACCACTTAATTGTTATTTTCTGTTTCATTTTTTTATATTTCTTTTCTTTTTGCTTTTAAAAACTTAATCAATTAGAGATTTCTCTTTTTTATTCGATTAAATAAAATTTTCATATTTAATTAGTGTGGAGATATTAATAAATGAATGTAGCGTCAATATATATATATAATTAAACAACAATTTAATTATAAATAAATATGATAAAATAAATATTTAGTTAAAAAATTAGATTACAATCATATTTTAGATATTTTTGGATGAATTTTTTAAATTTCGGATTCAAATTGGGTTTAAAAGTTATTTTTGGTAATTCAAGTTTCCTTCGGATTTGAGTTCGAATCATTATTTTTAAGCAGAATCGGATAGAATTTTCAAATTGGATAAAAAAAATTACCAAATCTAATTTTCAATGGCACATTATAAAAGCATTTCGTATTAAATACATTACCACACCATGCATTATGAAGGCATGCAATACAACCATTAAAACAAAGTGCAAGTGTTGATTTCTATTTACTGTTAGGAAATGAACCCTTAAGGTTCACTACAAGAAAATTTCACTTTACCGACGGAAATTCCCGACGGAATTTAGTGAATTTCAGTAGGGGAATAAAATTAGCGACGGAAAATGGCGAAGGAGATCCGGTTGCAGGCAGTTTTTCCGACGGATATCTTTTCCGTAGGCAATTTTACCGACGGAAATAATTATCCGTAGGCAAATTTAATGACGTTAAGTATGTTTCCGTCGGTAAATTTTCCTACTGCTAAAAACATTCTATTCCGTCACTAAAAATATTATATATTTTTAAGAAAATATTCTAATTAGCAGGTAATCGGAATTTATATCAACTGGATGGAAGCTCAAACTCGCATGGATTCAAACTTAACAAGAAACATAAAACAAAAATATTAACACATGAAGTTACCTGAAAGGTCAGCTTCTTGTTGCAAAATTTCTCAGGGATTAACAAATGGGAAATATAGACAAACCATAGAGTTTGTAGCACAAACATACCACCAAGGACCAGTGGATTTTGATTATATAGGACTGAAAACAATGCCATCATTGAAAAACATATACGGGTAACATATATCGCATCTAACAACAATATAAGCACAAAAGCCCAAATAGAAACAACAAAATTGCATTAAACTTCAAAAACCCTCAAAATATCCTATATGCAAAGGCCAATAATAATTCCCAAAAAAACATTGCTTAGAAAGTGCACACTTTGCAACCTTGAAAGATTTTGTCCAAGACTGAAAGCAATAGAAGATAAATGTATCAATATTTTGGATTCCCCAATACATTATTTCCCGAGTAAACTGGGTATTTAACCACTTGATGACTAGGCAAATTAGATTGTGGCAAATGGACTACATATTCCACCTAGGCATAGGCAACTTAACTAATGCCTTACTGTTGTAGAGCTATTGAATCAGTGAAAGAAAGGGTCCATCTCTCATGTGAATTACAAACATTAATATTAGTGAAAAGCAGATTGCAATTCATGCAGCAATGAATACAGAAAAGTTCAAAATCCTCAAAAAAAAAGGTGATAAAGCTGCTGTTTCATCTCATATTTATTTGTAAAACACTTTCAATTAATACGTTCAGAGTTACAGTAAAAAGCGAATGGGGTTGAAAATAGGTATCATACGAAAACCTAGAAATTGGGAAAAAAAGTAACAATGAAATTTTGAAGAAAAAAGAAAGAGCTTCGCTTACTGGAGATTGAAGGTGCAGAGTAGTTGCAGAGGACAAGATCCAACTCGAAGAGCAGAACAGAATACTAGTCACTAGAAACCGTTTCAGTTCTTTCGAGAGTCGGTTGTCAATTGTGATTAAATTAAATTATAATATTTAGTGTTTAAAGTTAAGAATTTTGTAAGAAAAATTAAAGGCTAATATATCATACGTGCACAAATTTATTTTTATCTTGTATAGACCTGATTAATGAAAACTTTATGAACTAATTTAATAGAAAATGGACACATAAAATGAGTTGGTTGAAAAAAACAAATAAGGTGATGCTTGCCATGCACAAGCGACACTTCATTATTGATTTGATTTGGTTCATTTGAGTGGTTTTAATTTTTATAATATCTTAAAGAGGATTACTATGCATTCCAACTACGAAATCATAGGCTGAATTGTGTGACTGGTTTCAAGGAAACAGTCGCTAATTCTAATTTTAACAATAAATTTTCTCAGCACTGCAGCATTATTTTGGCAATATCCAATACTTAATTAACCTTAAAACATACTCTATGCATCATAAATAACAGTATATTAGACGGTTTAGATACATGCATGCCCCTTAACACACTCCGTATATCTCCTTTTATTTACTTTTCCTTAATTTTTTTTCTCTCCCTTCTTATCTTAATAACATTTTAAAAATTGTGCAACAAAATTATACAAGAATGCATGGCTGATGTAACAGCTCAAAAAGAAAATTAACAGTTAAGATTTCAATGGCATATGTAATCCAGCTTTTTTTTAATCCATATAGTATTTTTTTCCCTTAAAAAATAGCTTTATATCATTCTTACCATAATTAAGCATGGGCCATAATTGGAGAAGTAAAATATTCGAAAATTGAGACTCATTTTAGAGCTTTGATTGCCTAAAATCACTACAAGCTTCTTTCTTGCTAACTAATTACTAATCTAATTAATATGTAAATTATATCCTGATGAATGATTTAATAACTATATATATAAATCAATGCTTAAATGGTTTTCCTTTTGTTTTAGTGGAAAATTCAATCAATATTTTTTTTATATAACAATTAGTACCCAAAATTCACTAGTCACAGTGATTTGAATTTGTAATTAGCAGTAAGTGAGGTAAGATTATGAGAAAAATAAAGTCATTAAATTATTTTCGGCTTACAAATTATGTCCCCACTTATCACTTTCAAATAATTCATTTTCATTTAAAAAAAAAGGCTCATGGCTAAAATCTGCTTACTAACCCTAGAAAACTAACAAATCATTTTCTAAGAATAAAAGAAAATAGAAGTGTCAAGTGGAACCAAGAAAGAAGTGGTGAAGGACTAAGGTATTAATTAGAGCTTTAAATTTTTTATTTGTTGAAAAAAAAAATTAGAGCCTTATTTTCTTCTTTTTTTTTCATAATTACATCTTTTAGAAACAATATAAAATTTAAACTATAACCCATTAAAAAATAATCAAATTTCCAAACATCGAAGAATTGGTGGAATAATTCTTACTTCATAGTCCCAATCATAATTGGTGGAATAAAAACCCAAAGTACCCTTAGTGCCTCTGTTTAAACAGAACCATCTCAAGCAGAGAACATACGACTTTATAAGGTTAACAATCAAAGTCATCAGGATAATATTAATCCAAGAACAATAACTATTCCTTTAATTCTCTATTCCACTTTTATGCCGCCTATTTGAACAAGTTGTTTAGATGCATAGTACATGCATTTATTAAAAAATAAAATGGCTTCTTTTGTACCAAATGCAGAAACACTCACCCCTACAAATTCAGCACGGAATATATGAAATCAAACTAACCTCCACCAACTTTGGCTCACTACTTGAATGCAGGTAATGAGAAACTCTACCCCTTTCCTTCTTCAAACATTCGTCAGACTGCAATTTCAAAAGAAGAGTTAGGATAAAACAAGGTTAAAATATAAAACAGCAATGCACAACAGTACGAACAAGCGCTTACCTTCAACATATAATCTGGACAAGAATCATCCAAAATCCAGTTTGATGCCTTACGAGAATTAAATTATCTCAACATATATAACACTGAAAATCAATTGCATCATCATCTTGGTAGGTTATATTATGTCTTGTCACACTAAGATTCCCCGTTGAAAGTATTCACCTAAACAAACGAGCTCTCTCCAAAAACAATTACAAGACTTAATATGGAAAGCAACCCATACAAATTTTCCTGCCTCTATAACGAACAAACATCCATGAACTACAGTGAAAACCTTGAAATTGTGACTAAACACAGTTGTTCTGAATCATATTTACAAAATTATATTTCAAAATTGGCCCACAAAAAGAAAAAACTAACAGTCCGAAGTAAGAACACTTAATTTTTGCTCAGTTAAAAAACCTAGAGAAAATATAACGCTAAAGTGAACAAAAAGGACTTGCACATTAAAGCATCCTTGGCACTTCACGTCCTGCAGCAGCAACAAATACAAAACATCAAGCATCTCGTCTTTCCAACAAAACGCACACAGCTGGATTCGACTGTGAATTTAAAAATAGAAGCTTACCATGAAAAATGAGTTGGGAGATTGCACCAGACGCTTGAGCTTGTGTTTCCTCTTCTCAAGTTCGGCTGGTGGGTTAAGCAAATCGACATCATTTTGGAGAACCTGTAAGAATCACAAAAACACAAAATATTAGACAAGTTAATTAATAACATATGGCAAAGGTAGAGAGAGAGATAGAACATACAGATCGAATACAAGAAGAAAAGCAACAACAAGCACTCACCATTTTCTCAAAGTTGATTGAACCGCCTTTGCAGAAATCGTATGACCCAGAAAACGCTGGTTGTAGCTGCGAGGTAGCTCGAGAGAAAGCTGCGAATGGCTATGGAGAGACCAAAATCCAATTAGAACGATTATAAGGGGGCTATTGGGGACATGTCGATCGTTAGATTTTAATGCCTAACGAATCTCAGCCCTCCATCTTCCGAGAATTTTCTAGGGCAACATTGAGATTAGGGGTATCGTAGTCATTTTATTTATCTTTTCAATATTTCATCCAAACCCTCCTAAAAACTTCTCTGAGATTATTATTATTATTATTATTAATTTTTACAGTGAATTCCTGAATAAAAAAACTACATATTAAATAAAAAAACAAAAAGTTCGGAAATTTAATTTTAATTTTATTTTAAACAAAAAGTTCAAGAACTGTTATGAATTTTTCCAAAATAAAAAAATCAAGTCCTATAATCTCTATAATACAAAAAATATCTAGACAATAGAATAAATAAATTTGTAATTCCGTCGGAAATTAGAATGCTTCTTGTAGTGAATTATGAAAAAAAGTAAAATTAATGTCTATATTTATATTTATAATTACATTAGAGAATCACATGTAATGCAATTTAAACGGTTAAGATTTTAACTAATATTCCAATTGAACTCTTTTGCTAATTATAAAATATATATGTCAATTTGATTTTTGTTTAAAAGAAAACAGCGGATCATGCCGTTTCTATTAATAATAATTGCCAAGAACATTTATGATTGCCCCTTGTCTGCTTAGTGGGTTTTGCAATCCTTTCCTTTCCATGTATTCATCTATATAATTAATATGTTTTTTTTAATAAATATTAATTCTAATTAACATATTTTTAAATTAATATGTTAACATAATTAATTAGTCACTTTAATTAATAATAATAATAATAATAATAATTACATATTGATATGTTAAATTATTTAGATAAAAATTTATTATTAATATAGTTACTAAATAAAAATTTACATGAATTTAGTTTAGATTAACTTATAATTTAATTAATTAAATGACTTAAACTAAAATTTATAATTTCATGGTTTTAAATTAAAGACAAAGAATAAAAATGGATTTTCAATTTCCCTACGGAATGAGATTTTCGTAGGGAAATTTCCGTAGGGAAATTACCGATGCAATTAATTCCGTCGGTAATTTACCTACAAAAAAATAATTTCGTAGGGAATTTACCTACGGAATCGTAATTTCGTAGGGAAATTTCCTATGGAATAATGTTTTCGTAGGTAAATTACCGACGGAAAATTACCGACGGAAACATATTCTGTTGGTAATTTCCCTACGGAATCATAATTTCGTCGGAATTTTCCTCCGGAAATACGATTCCGTCGATAATTTACCTACGGAATGAGGATTTCGTCGGTAAATTTCGTGTGCAATTTAGCCGCGAAATATTGGCGCCAAATTTACTACGGATATTTACAAATCCGTCGCTAATTTTCGTCGGTAAATTTAGGAGGCAAATTTTCCTCCATTATTTATAACGGATTTATTATTCTGTCGCAAAATATATTTTTTCAGACATTTTTCCGTCGGTATTTGAGAATTTTCTTGTAGTGGTTGGCAGTCATTAATAATAAAAAGAAAAATCAGGATTAGTCTATATATCATATACTCGGAGAAAATAATAAAAATAACATACATATAGTATTCCATTCAAATGATATAAATTATAGTTTGTCCATAAAAATATGTTTGATTTAGATATAATTATGCTTAATATATGAATAAGCATCTCAACTTAATTTAATAATTCATTTAAATATTTAAATTTTGATACTAAATTATTGAGCACTTGTACTTGTTGATTTTATAAATAACGAATACAAATCCACATTGAATTTGAAAAATTATAGCGTGTTGCACTCAACTACACTGATTGGCATTATATAACATAAAAATCAATAAAAAAATCCATCAAAATTAATAAAAAAAACAATCTATTCCATTTGCAATTTTCTCTAGTTTCACTGGGCATATGGCTTAATACCTTATTTCCCCCATGAACTTGTATTTAATTGCAATATTCATACCTAAACTTTAATTCTTTTTAAATCACCACCTTAACTTTAGTTAACTGTCATAAGAAACGGCGTTGTTGACTTATGCTACTGATGTGGACAAGGAAGTGTAGTGTACCTAAGCAGATCGCGTGATCACTTAGAAATCATACTAGCAACAGTAAAAAAAAAAATCCCTTTTCTAAATTAGGCTTAGTTCTTTCAAAATCCCAATTCCATCTCTAACATATCTTCCTACTCTTTCTTCTGTTTGAATACTTTTGAGTAATTTAACTCCCACAAATCGAGTCACTAATCTTCTTTAACACTTTAAAGATTCTTGAAAAATAATCCTAATGCCGGTGCTCCTATATGCAGATGTGGACTAGTAACAGAGGTGAAATGCTCATGGACTTCATCGAATTTAGGGACATGGTTTTTTGGTTGCCAAAATTATCAAGTATTATTTTTATGTTATTGGGTGTTGGGTAAAGCTTGATGTTTCGTGTAATGGGTGATGTGTATTTGTTTAAATTTCTCAATCTTTCTTACATCTCATCTTAATGTCTTATTTAAGTTACTGTTGTTTGAATTTTTTGCATAAATGAAAAATAATTGCAATTTTTTTTATTGGTGGGATCCTTTAGTTCCAAATAGATCAAGAGCTGTGATAAATGGACTGATTAGAAGAGTTAATCATTTGAAAGAACAAACCATGTTAAAGAGGAGGAACAAGGGATCAAGAATTTATGCAATTGGTTTTTTTTTCTGAAGTTGTTGTTTATGATTTTATTATTGTTCGGGGCAATTGTTTTGCTTTGAAAAAAATGCAACTCTACTATGTCATGGATGGAGAATGCAATTAAACAAAATTAGATGATATATAATGATGTCTTGTGTTATGTAATTTGATATTTTTTGTGGACATTTGGTTTTGTTACACTCTAGAAACATAATTAATCATCCCTGTTTATTTTATTAGTAATAGAGACATGAAATTTCCTATGAAATTTAAACATTGTTTCATATATACCATAGCATCCAATGTCATATCTAGCAAAATCACAAAAAAACATTATTTAATATCTAGTTAAATCCTAAAATATCAGTTTCGTATGTCCTACACAAATTGCTAAGTCACATTACATAGCAACAACATTGTAACATCAGTTACAAACACATCTAGTTCAAAGATGAGTTCCTGTGAAATTTGGTTTTGTAAGGTTGGAATCCCAAGTCAATGTTATACTCTTTAGCTTTTTGAACTAGTTGAGAAGAACAAACTAAGTCTCTTTATAACCTCTTCTCTGAATCAAATCACAAGTATGCTCAAATACACAAAGCCATAATCATATTGACCTCTTCCTTTTCTAATTGATCCAACTGTTGGTCCTACTCTTGGTTTGCTTCAACCTCTTCTTCTACCTACCACCATTATACGAGCTAGCAATTTCATTGTTCTTAGGTCCATTTGTTGAAGCCATTTTTACATGCACAATGCTCCCTCTACCTCTACTACCACTTAACCTACCCTTTTTTGACTTTGGTTGAGAACTATATTGTCTTTCTAATGGCAATGTATCATTTCCTACAGGCACGCTAACAACATCAATTTTTTATCTCTTATTTCCTCTGTTTGATCCATTTCCTGATCCAGCGTCTACCATATCCTGCACTTGAAAACATTGTATAGACAATCAGAGTTCAAACAATTATGATTTTAACATTTTTTGTTTTTCAAAAGTTTTCATTACCTCCTGCATTTCATTCATGTGAGGCTTATTTTACGGTTGATCCATTGCAGCAATTACATCTGCATTTATAGGATTTGTGGCCTTCAACACAACCATAGTAAATAAGCAAAAGTTAAAAATTGATAATTGGTGGCCTTCAAGACAAACACAATAAACAAGGAAATTTTTTTCTTACTTTTATCTATGCATCCTCTTTTATTGTGTCTAGATTGGTGACATAAACATCAAGTCATAATAGAACCTCTCTTGGAATTCTTTCCAAACTTTTCATTTTGAGAATTAGGTGCTTTTCTCCTTAGTTTTTTTTTGGGTTTACTAGGCATCATTTTAATAGGAGGGGGTACTATGGCTACATTTGAAGATTATAGCCACATCTTCATGTTTGGTATAGGCTAGATGAAGTGATTGTAGGTCTTCATATATGTACCTTTCCAATACCAATGGGAAATGTGGTATTCTACTGTGAGATTAAGATGGAACATAGCTATAATGGCATGGCAACAAGGTATGCCTTTTAATTGTCATGACTTACAGGTAGATATCTCATTCTTTAGGTCTATAGTATGGTCATGATCTCCTTTTGTAACTTCAAATCTAACATCTCCTTTCCAGCTGAGTCTACACTTGGTTGCCATATCTCTATTATCGTTGAAATATTTCATTACTTTAGATGACACATCATTGATCCAAAATGCAGCAAAAGATCTCATGTCAGCAATCCTCTTTATCATTTTATGTGTGATCTCTTCAAGCATGGTGATTATGGACTTATGCCTTGCAATCATGATCCATCCATTAAAGGCTTCACATATGTTGTTGTCTACAGCATAACGTTTAACTTTTGTATTAAAATATGCTACACACCACATTTCTTTGTTATAGGACAAAATGTCCTCACAAATCCATACACCAAGTTTAATAAGATCTCTCAACCTATGTGACACCCTATGTTCACTCATAAACCTGTACGCTATGTAATATCAATGGTGATAGCTCATGGTTACTTATCTTGATTATCCCTTTTATGTTGTTGGTTAATAGCTTAATTTAACAATTGACTTCTAAATTCATTTTAGCATTGCAAGGTTATTTTTCATTTGGTCAAAATTTCAGTATTATAATGGCTTGTAAACTGTGCTACCCAAACTTGCAAATAGAAAAATAACAATCCCAAAAGGGCAACCTCCACCTCCAATACTCCAATGGCAATCATAGCACTTCTAGTACCAACCACAAACCATCATCACAGCAAAGTCACATAAACATCGTCCATGTGTATATGATAACATATGTTCACTACTAATTAGCATATGTTATAAAACATAATATATTACATGCCAATTATCAAAAAACTAATACATAATACCCCTACACTCCACATCTACAAAAAGTTTACAAGTACATGCCACGTTACTTCTCTTTTATGGAGTCTTTAGTTACTTGTCCCTATGCGCAACCAAATAAATCACACACTAAGCAATGTTTTTGCCTAGTGATAGATACAACTACACAAAATTTCATCTAATAATCATAACAAGTAAAATTACTATTTTACCCCTAATTATCATTATAATTAATTAAATTAAATTTTGTCTCTTATTGTCTTAATTTATCTTTTAATCATTTCCATACTTATTTTTTCTCAATTAATCTCACATAATTCTTACTTAAGTGAAAAATTACCATTAGGTCCCTAAATTTTATTTTCATCATATTTAACTTTGTTTAATCTTAATTTTGACCCTTCTTACATCCTTTGACCTTTATTTCATTTTAAGTGTAAAATTTTACATTTTATTCACTCATGAAGTGGTAAATTATATTTTGATCCCTAAAAATTTTTCTAATTTATGATTTGGTCCTTTTTTGCTTATTTTACTATTTTGATCACATTTTTAATGCAAATTTATGATTTTCTTCCTGATTTCTCATGTAATTATGTTTTTACCCCTTACTAATCTATTCAGTATATTTTTCACTTTATTTATTATCTAGTCACATATATAACCTTTTTTATGTATAATTTACCATTTATTCCCTTTTTGCATATTTACAATATTACCCCTAATAGTGCTTAGTGAAAAATCCTTAAACCCAATGTGTGAGGTGAGTATTTTAATGATACTAAGTGAACTAGATAGGTCAATTGGGGTGTCCTAACTACTCTAGAATATATTGAGGGATCACTTAGGGTGATCAACTCCTCAATTGTAAATCTAGTGTAAGTAAGGGATCACTTGGGGTGATCGACTCCTCACGAGGAGCCTAATGTGAGTTGAGGGGCTACTTGGCGTGATCGACTCCTTAACTATGCATCTAATATGTGCTTCAATCTAAATTAACTCTCTATAATCTTGGATTGCTTACTAGTAAACATTTTACTTCATATTATGCTATATTTGTACATAAATTTTCAGGTCATTCACATTATGTAACATATTCCACTTTTTCATTTCTTCTTCATTCAACATCATCATACATGAAATCATAGCAATATGATGAACATCATTCAAACTTGGTGAAAACATGCATTTTTATATATGTACACTATTAAACCATGTATAGTGCATAAGCATACATTATGATTTTTCATGTAATAACATATGTCACATGCTTTCATAATCGTTTCTAGCTTTTACATGCAATGACATATTCAATTTGAGCTTTTATTCCTTTAGTAACCAAATGGACATCATTATGTGTACTATACATCCATTATGTTTATATATGTTCTAAGGCTCTAACTATGCCCATTAGGTTCTTTTACCATCCAAATGTCCAAATTAAGTCAATTATCTAATTAATTATCACTTTATCTCATAATACCAATATATTCACCATTCGGTCAAACTTTGTCAATCCACATTCATTATGAATTTCTATGCAATTTCATGTCTTATAAGTTCGTTTAGTCATATTAAGTCCTTATTTAAAAGTGCTTATTCAAATTATGCTTCCATCTTTTTATTATATAATTGTTCACCATTATATTCAAATTGTGTACCTTATGTACACATGAAATTTAATGCTCTAATTATGTATACTAAGTTCATTTATCATGATGATATCCGAATTATGTCAAATTTTCCATGAATTAGCCAAAAATCACAGTCACTTAAGGTACATTATTATGTTCACTATTATAACATTATGTTCACATGTTATTTCTATCATATTATGCATTTCATATTTAATAGACCAATAATGATCAATTCATCATGTGATACAACATAGGTTACCATTCAACCTAGGTATGTTCTCCCATTCTATGATTGATTTCTTCTTGAATTCTTACTTATTTCATGCTGTTATACCATTTTACTATGATATCTCAATTTATTTGATATTTTTACCTGAGTTCACATAGTAACATAATGTAAATTTAAGCTAAAATTCAAAGTAATAAATAAAATTTTGTGTAGTTTTGCATCCATTAACCTCAAAATGATTTGAAAACACTAATTATTCCTCTTCATTTCCTTTTCTCCCTAGCTCTTTTCCTCATCTTGAAGTTTCTATTTAGGCCGAATTATGTGAGGAACAAATTGTGAGTTTTTGTCATCAATTTCAACATGTAATTAATCATGCATAATTTTAATAATGATTTTATATAATTTTATGCCAAAATCCCTAATTAATTTTAACAAAAATTCATGAATTTACTTATTTAGGTTAATTTTCTCTCACTATAAATCCACCTTTTTCCAAGCTTTCTTTTGCTTCTATCTTATTGCTATGTTGAAGAGGATAATTTATGGTGTATTTAGATGAAATTTAAGCTTAATTTATGGTGGCAATTAGAAGAAGGAATATAATAAATGGAGGAAGGAAGAAAAAATGGTGGAATTTCACTAAGATTTGGTTTATATTTTTTAGGAGAAGTACAATTACCTTTTATTCCAATTCTTATCCAAAAATTTCTTATTTTTTGGTGAATATTCTTTCAAAAAATTAGCCCCAAAATAAGTGGTTTGAAGGTGATCAAATCAAACCACTTTATGTGGACATAATTATACCACTTGTAAATATCTCATTGGCTCATCCATCCTTATTTTATTTTTCTATAAAAATTATTACAAAAATTTATAAATATTATAATTAAAATGTTTTTCAAATTTTAGGTCAGTCGGAATTCATTTTGATATGTTTCAAAGCACCAAAATATTTTCAGTCGTGTTTAAAAACTTGATTTTTTGCCCTTTTTTAGATTTCAATGTTTCCTTCATCAAAATTCTATAAAAAGTTTTTAAAAGTGCATAAATATATCCATTAATATGTGTTTAAAATTTTGTCTCATTCTAACCTCATTTTGATATACTTCTAGGTCTAATGAAAAAAATTCATCGATCCAAATTTCAAAAATCCAACACTATTAAAAATTTTATTTTTCACTTCAAAATATTAATTAGAATTATTTCTTGTAGATATGGACAAACAGAATAAGTTTTAAAGGTCTGTGAAATATTTTGGGCCGATTAAACTTATGGTTAACCGTATAATAGTATCGAGCAATTTCTTCACTGTATATTTTAGGGACCTATTTGGGCTCGAAATTTTCACAAAACTGCATAAATGGACTCAATTTAAATAATATTATCTCATCTAATGTTTAATACAAACTTTCCAAGAGGTCACCAATTTTAGGATTTCTTTGAATTGTGAATGTTTAACACTTAAGCACTTTTGAATTTTATCGTATTATACTAATGTAATTATATTAAAAACCATTCCAGTGTTATTGTTGATGCTCTAAAATATATTGATCATGTTAGATAAAATTTTAGGGCGTTACAACGTATCTTTAAGTTGCATCTGAAAACTGGCCTTAGAACACAACCAGAATTTCTTGCTTCTCTCTTCTCCCCTCTATTTCTTTTTCTAATTGCTTTAAATGTATCATGCACACATCTTATGTTCTGCCATTGGTAAGAGTCCCTCTATAGGTAGAACTAAACCCTTAAAACAAATATACAACCATAAATATTCAAATGAATAAGTAAATTCATGAATAACCCATTACCTTCTGCATGTCTATTGTAATAGTGATGCCATCTCTATTTGCAAGGAAAAGATCATATTGCACAAGCTTTATGAACCATGACTAACTTTTTTTTATCTCTATCTGTACCACTACCCATGTTACTAAATACATCTGGTTAATTCCATCTTTTGAGAGAGCTGAAAGAATCGGTCCTTTCATAACACCCCTTCAAAAAACTCCCATCAAACCTAATAATTTTCCTACAACCCTTAATCTATCCCATCTTAAGTGCATTTAAACATACATAGAAATCAATTAATAGGTTTCTCTCTTGTTCACTCTCACTATCAAACTTAATTATACATGTGTACCTTAGGTTTGTTTATCTAATCATATCAGCATAATCCAATGGCTTTGCATACTCCTTATTGTAATCACTCATAAACTACCTTAGCACATTCATTTTTGCAATCTACAAACTATTTTACCTATATATATACCATAATCCTCTTTAACCAAGTTTTGTATTTGCCACAGATAAATTGATGGCTGAGAAATTATCCTTTCTTTATATCTCCTTACAAGGAATGTTGTGTTGCAATTTTTGTTCTTATTTGACCTATAACATTTGTGAAAAGGCCAATAAGTTTTAATGATGAAATTGCTGCTACTTTTATCTAGAGAGGCATGAATAACCTAATTACAGCCTTCTTTATAAATAACCCTCACTCTAGTCCTATCATTAATGTAAAATTTCACATTTATTCCCTTTTGTATAACATAGTTTTTAACAGCCTCCCAAAATTAGTACACATTTTCAAATATCATACCAACTTCAAATAGCGAAACAAAAGCTGTTGGGTCATAATGTACCCTTTTGTTCTCTTTCCTTGATGCCAAAATTGGTTCATTGTCATCAAATCCTTTCCCTTCCCTACCTTTTCACTGCATTCAGATCCTATGTCATCACTATCAAAAAATATTTCATCTCCACTCAATTGACTTACATGTTTATTTCCCTTATTCCCCTAACATTATCCAAACCTAGGTTTACTCTAGCTTCTCCTAAATGTACATTGTCATATCTCCTAACAAATCTCTTCTTTTTGGTAAATTTAAGACTCCTAAATGCTTCCCTAGCCTCTCTCAACTCTTTATCATTTTTACTATCCTAACCAAAGTCTTCATCCTCATTATATAAATCTTTCTTCACTCTTACTACTTTTGCCATTCTATTTCATCACCTTCTTCACAATCTAAATATTTTTCTAACTCAAGCTTTGTATTTAAGTTCCTAGTAATATTGCCTATCCTATTCCTAACTTCTTCCCTTTTATTCTCACCCCTAACCCCCTCTTTTTTTTTTCACTTCTAGATCTGTCGATAAAAACCATATCATATGCCTTTTCTTTCTCCTTTCTACTTTTAAACTTTTCTCCGGAAAAACTAACCCCACTATCCATGATGGGGACCACATTTTCACCCCCCACTTTTGCAAAGAAAATTATGGCATTCCTCTCTAACCAAACCATCCATATATAGGCTGAGAAGATGATATTCTATAATTTTTGTTGAATTAGAACCTAAGTGAAATATGGTCATTGGGATGTCAAGTCAGTAAATCTACTAGGCAAACAAAGCTCATAACCCCACCAATTGAAGATCTTGTACCAAAAATCAATTGAAACCAAACAGAGCATGAAAATATGGTCCACATTCTCTGAATAATTATTATAAAGAGGGTAAAAGGTGTCATTAGTAGGGATAATACCTTTGCCAGCTAGAAAAGTTTTTGCATAGATTCTACCAAATAAACTCATCCAAAGGAATATTTCCATTTTTAGAGGAGCTAAATTCTTCTAGAGAAATAAGAAGAAAGGCTTAAGATTCATCGAGGCTGAACTAAACTCATGACATAAGTGCAAGTTTGCTTATTTAACTAAGAAATTACCATTAGGAGTATGAGTTGACACTTTCCTATCCATAATATTTCGAGAAAGAGAAAAGAAATTAAGAATGCTCATAAGTTCATAAAGCTGGTTCCTTCGCCATTGTAAAAGAAAGTACCTCTATTTAAGATCCCAGAACTAGGTCATTTCTAACCAATACCCATAGTCTGCCACCATCGCATCCCCTAGGAGAGAGATGTTAAAAATTCTAGCAAACTTTTCCTTCAAGGGAACCTTTATTATCCATTTATCATGCTAAAAATGAAAGGAATTACCATAACCCACATCAATTGCCAAGTAATTAGAGAAAGATGGGGAAGATTTAACTTTGTCAATGTCCTTCTAGATGATTAAAGAGTTATAACTTGAGATCATATCTAGGATCAGACAATTTTTGTTCTTGTATTTTTTAAAAATGAGTTCCTACAAAAGAGACCTACAAGTGGGGTTTAACTTCTAGTACCATTTAAATAGGAGGTAATAATTTTTTTGGAAAATAGAGCCAACTCCAAGACCACCCATCATCTTTGGATTTTCTATTAAACTCCAACAAATCCTATTAAATGCTTTTTTATTGTTATTTTCATTCTAGAAGAAATTCCTCATGATAACATTCAAGGATCAATGAATGCACATTAGCATTTTAAAGAGTTATATAAAATAGATTGGTAAACTTATTAAAGTTGGTTTGATAAGAGATAATCTTCTGGGAATAGAGAGATATTTTCCCTTCTATCCAGCAAGCTTATGCTAAAATTTTTTGTTAATTGGCTTCTGCATTGCCTTTTTTTCTAAGATTAAACCCTAATAGGAAATTCATTGATAGCCTCGAGAAGGCAATGAAGACTTTTAAAACTCTAGTCATTTGTAAGATATCCAAATAAGGTTCCAATAAAATTATTGTATCATCTGCATATTGAATATGAGTAATTGTAAGCTCCTTCACCTTACTAAGGAGGGGATTGATACCCCTAAGAATTTTAACTTCTGTAGCTTTTTAATAAGAATTGAAAGACCTTCCACAGTAATGATGAATAAAAATGAAGAAAGTGCATCTCTTTGCTGTAAGCTATGAGTAAGCTTAATCTCAGGTGTAGGTGAGCCATTAACTAAAATTGACATCTTTGCTAAACTAATGCAGTTCTTCATCTAAGGCCTCTATTTGACCCCAAAGTTTATGAACTCCATGAATGGGTCAAGATACTATCAGTTAAATGAATCAAAGGCTTTATGGAAAATTAACTTTGAAAAGAATAACACTTTTACCATTTTTTTAAGTGAATGGATAACCTCATTTGCAACAAGCACTCCATCTAGAATTTATATGCCTTTGATGAAGGCATATTATTTCTCTAAGACTACTTTATTCACCACCTTCTTGAGGTTGTTTGCAAGAATCTTTGCAATTATTTTGTATAGACAACCAATTAAGCTGATAGGGTAAAAATATTTTATGCTAATAGCCTCTTCAATTTTTGGTATCAGCGTAATCAAAGATGATGATGCAACATTAGGAATATGTCCATCTATATAGAATTTTTCCTGCATCAAAAAAATATCAGTTCCAACGATATCCCATGCTGCCTTAATGATGCAAAATTGAAACCATTAGGCCCTAGAGCTTTTAAACTCTCATAACTCAAAACTGATGCTTTGACCTCCTTAAGAGAGAATGGAAGCTCCATGAATTTTGTTGAGGAAGAAGAGAGTTTTATAAAGGAATTGGCTGCAAATGAGGGTTTTCTCTACTTGTTTTCCTTGTATAAATTTTTATAAAAACTATACACTTCTTTCTTAATTAAGTGTAGATTGGAGATGACCCCACTAGAAGTGATTAGTCTATTGATACGATTGTGACAGCCTCTAACCGAAGTAGAAATATGGAAAAATCTCATGTTATGATCACCCTCTTTAAGCCATTTAACCTTTGATTTCTATCTCCATATAGATTCCTTGGTCTTCAGTTTGTCGTATAAGATATTATTAAGTGAAACCCTTTTTACCAACATGAACTTTTTAATAATTTCATGGATATCTTCACATTTTAAATTATAGTCAAGTCTGTCAATAACCTTTTCAAGCATGGAGATAGATTAATCCACATTCCTAAAACAAAAGGCATTCCATTTTGCCATAGATTTTTTAATCTTCTTAAGTTTAAGTTGGATATTGTTACCATGTGTAGAGCTCAAGTTTGACCACCAGCAGCTTAAATTTTTTAAGAATCTTGCATCATATAGCCACAAATCAATAAATTTGAAAGGCCTTGGTCCTGAATTAACCAATGAGCAGTGAATGATAAGGGAAGAGTCAACCAAAATGCTTTTTGAAAGGGCTGATTGTACTATACCCTTAATTCTCTACAGCCAACTCTTATTTATAATGAACCAGATCAATTTTACTTCTGCTAACTGAATTGCCCCAGGTGTATTTTTTCTACATCAACAAAAGATCAATGGACCCAAATTGAAAATAAAATCCTTAAATTTTTTATCCTTTCCTCCTAAATTGCTCTTCCGTCTATCTTTAGAGTTGAGCACTGCATTAAAATCTCCTCCTAACAAAAATGGAATATCCTTTTCCAGCAACAACCTAAGTTAGGACCATAATTCTTCTTGCTTTATCTCTCTAGATAGGGCATATATAGTTAAGATTCCACACTCCAATTTGAGATCAACTAGCATTGCATTAACAAGGATCTAACCTTACCCAATATGCATATAATTATGCTGCAAAAATCTGATCCTTCAGGATACCAAGAAGCCCCCGCTATTTGCTTTAACATTTAAGAAGACCCAGTCTATTTCTCTATTATCCTATAAGGATCTGACGATTTTTGAATTTATGCCTCTCATTTTTCTCTCATACAGCAATACCAATTCAATATCATTTTTTATAATACGTGAGGCCACCACACTCTATTTAATAAAAGAATTTATCCCTTTAGTATTCCATGATAAAAAATTCATAATAGTAAAATATAGGAACCTAAAGCAATTATCTACAGTTGCCCGTTATCCTACATACCCTTCTTTAGATTTGCCTAGCTTTCCTTTTCCTTTATCTTATAATTAATCAAAGAGGCCAAAATTTTTCTTTAATACACTATAAGAAAATGCTTAATTAGCAATGAAAAATTAGAAATAGAATTTATTTCCATTGGTAATTAGCAACCAAATTTGATTTTCGTTGCTAAAATCATTGATAATTTTCATTTTTAACAATGGAAATGGAAAATCATTGTGTTTTATTGTTAAATATAGAGGGAAATATTAATGCAAAAATTTTACAATGAAATTTAGCAATGGAATTGCATTTTCGTTGGTAAATTACCAACAAAATTCTATTTTTGTTTCTAAATTAACAATGAATTTTTTTATTACTAAATTACCAATAAAGATAGAATTCATTGCTAAATTTTCAATGAAAATCAAATTTTGTTAGTAAATTAGAGGAAAATGCTTTATTAGCAATGAAAAATTACCAACGAAATTTATTTCCATTTGTAATTAGCAATGAAATTTAATTTCCATTGAGAAATTAACAACTAACTATTGCTTCTGTTGGTAAATTAGGGGCATTTAAGTATTTCTACATTTTTACCCTAGGTATAAAATAGTCTAGCTTCCACCTTAAATCTAACTTTCTCGTTAAATGCCACCAGCTTTCTCCTCATATAGAGGTGTATCAATAGGGTTTGCAATCATATTGTTGGTTCTATTAGCTTCACCCTTAGCAAATCTAATATATATTTTTAAGAATTAGAATCTGAATGAAGAATGATCAAGCAGATATGGAGGGACAGATTGATGAGCCCTTATTATTGAGCAAAAAAGCATGACAGGCAAAGGAGATTGAAAAAAGGATAGCTAAGAAGGAGGAGGCAATTATAGTGAGCGAAGCAGTGGTGGGGATAAAGAGAAAGCTGATGGTTGGTAAAAAACATATGATTTTGGAGGCATTTACAGGATGGATTTTTAGGTTCTGTTTGTCTCATTTCTTTATGGAGTAGGTATGGATTTAGCTATGATAAATAAAATGGGTCAGATAGGTTTGGCTCTTGGATACGTTGATGTTTTAATTTTTATCTCTCTTACTAACATTTGGGTTTTTTTTGGAAGGATTGGTTCTGGTTCTAACTCTGAGTACTTCATGAAGTAACTTAACTTTAATAACCCCTTAATTAAAATTTAATTTTAATTTTATGCCCCTTTTCATCTTCTTTATCATCTGTTAGCTATAACCTACATTTTTATATACAAATCCAATCCATCTTTACTTCATAAAAAAATTTCATTCTAAGCTTTTGAATAAGAGATCAAGTTATTTTACCATATTATTTATAAATGATGAGTCATTTCGTGATTGATGGCTTGATATGCTGAAGCAACTAACTTTCTATAGAGAAGGCATATAATAGTCTAGGAGGCAGAGAAGGTGGAGGAGCAGGAGTCAAAATGGCATCGAAAGCAGCAACATAATTATACCCAAGTGTTGCATGAATCGTAGATTCTCAATGCTACCCTCAATATATTGCATGTCTTAACTGTAAGTTTTATCCTCAAAAACTTGATTTTCTTTCTTTTCTTCCTTTGGAAGATTTTTCCTAAAATTTTTTTATTTTTTTCTATTTTTTTCAATTGTATCTAAATTGCTTCAACAAAGTGATTTTATCAGCAAGAGATGGTTGTGTTACCCTTCATAAGTTGCTACAAGTATTGATGGATCTTCTGCACTTCTTTGAATCCAATTTAGATTTGGTATACTCCAGACTATTTATTCCTCCTGCAAACTATTCTTCTGTCAAATTCTCAAGTATCTTACATAGCCAATTTATAAGAATTATTACATTCATTTTTGGTGAGGTTGAGATGTACCACATATTTGAGTTTTTTTTGAATATTAATATTGCTAACTTAAAAATTTTGTTAGATAGTTTTTATCTTTTTTTGGTTTGAAATGAAACATAAAAGTGCATTTGAATTTTGATCACAGGGAGCAATGAATTTTGGTTTGATGACATCCTAAATGGAGGGAGGTTATCTTATTAATTACAATACAATCACTAATCTCTTTCTTCAGGTTCAATCGTTATCACTGGTTCCATTTATACTTGAGTTATAATAAAAAGCTTGATGTATTTTTCCCCTCAGAAGTGGGTTTAATCCCTATACACTTGAGCTATAATAAAAAACTTGGCATAAGACATTTTTCCCCTCAAAAATTCTTTTAGTTTTAAATTTAAATTAATTTAAAATGGCATAAGACATTTAATCAAAATCCACCACTTATTTAGGGATTGTGCACATGCCGAAATTTACTAGGATTTTTTCTTTGAATTTCAGCTACACTCTTTCCTAATTAAGTGTTTTATTTTGATTCAAATGATATTAGGATTTAATACTTAATTACCTTAATTAACCTAAGATAATTAATCAATTGACATTAAACCTAGTAAGCCTATTTTTCCTCTCTCATGGACCAAGGTCCAATTAGCAATTTTAATACCCATTACATATATTAATTTGACTTTAAACAAAAGCCCAAATTAATGCCCAATACTCTATTTTAAATATTTTAAGCCAATTGCTTTGTGTGCGATCCTATAGGTCCATTTAATATCGGTAATAAATTAATAAATAATCCAAAGGCTATATATATATTCTCTAGCAAGATATTATAGCATTTCAAATTAAATGAAAATGCAAATGGCATTTAGTGACCTATTGCAATTTTGCATAGTCCCTTACCCATAAATATCAGAATTAATATAAGGCATGAAACTAGTCATCCTTATATATACTAATTCCTTTCTTGATATTCTAATGACACTGAATTCTCAGATAAATAATGATTACTCATTATTTCATCTAGGTATGGCCATACACTTCTCAGTTCACTGATCAAGTGGCCAATGATATTTTTTCTCTTATCGAGAGGGGTAATCCCTTTACTTCTCTTATGCTCTCTAACATGATTTAGTGCATGCCCAATCATGCCTATACTTGTCACCCTATTACGAGTACGTTAGGTGTATGTCAAAGTACACAGTAATTCATAAAGAGTTTCATAGAGATTTTAGGTCTAAGAACTCCAATGCAAAACTTGCATATAAGAAACACTTATGACTTGTACCATATAGTGTTCTCATGAACGGATTGAATCTAGATACCATGTTCTAAACATGTATCTATGATCTCTGATTGACACTCTAGTCCTTATGATCCGTAAAACAAAACTCAACTTATCAGAGAGAGCATACTAGTCTTAATTCATTTGTTATTACCATAACAATGACTGACTATGGATATTTAGAATGAAGTCTCATTTATTTCAAGGTCTTACAACCATGTGCCTCACACATGATAACTTAAACTGAAACAACATTCTTGGATAGGTCTTTTATTTGATATGCACAGGAATACAATAGATAAAATATATGCCTCATGTATTAACCTAAATATTTTATAACAATGTATTGGGGCTAGGACTTACACTAACAATATGTTTATAAGGTTCTATAAAAATTTGGAAAAGTCCTGGTTAGTCATGAGGCCTTTTAAAATTCACTTGGTTCTCTCGGCATAACTCCTAGCTTACTGTGTTTTTCAGTTTTGACATGGTTCCTGCAAGATTTAGAGTAAATGGTCTTCTATAATTTTATTCCCCTATTTCTATAGTTTCCATATAATTAAAAATTAGGTCATTTGGATTTTTATATCTTGAGATATTCATAAAATTGTATAGGTTGCTCTAAGTGATAAAGGAGCAGCCATCATCCAACTTCAATCCAAAATTAAAAATTCCTAGAGACAAAATATATTTATAGTTTCTTTATAAAAGTTTTATAAATATGTCTTTAGTTTCCATATCATTAAGATTAATGCCATTTGGGCTTCTATATAAAGAGATATCTCTAAAATACTATGGACTGATCTAGTTAACAAGGTAACAACTATCACTCCACTTTGGACTAGATTTTGATGGTCTTAGAGATTGAATCAGGTTCCAACATTTCATGAATATTTTAAAAATATGTGTCTAGTTTATGATTCAATTTGAATCTACCCGTTTAGAGCTCTATAACTCAACTTATAGGCAAAATACTCACTATAGGTCATACAGGTCCTATACTAGAATTCCACTACTCACTTCTTTCTTTACTTTTTTCTTTATTTATGCACATATTCTATCAAATTCACACTTATACAACATTTCAACATCAATTTTACATTTTAGAAATATAAATCCAGCATGCATACACACATATATGTGACTTCCATTCCTTACAAAACTTGTGCTTTTATTCCTTAAACTAAGGTGAGATGGTTATCCTAACTTAATGTATGGTGGAATTTAGGTTGAAATTTGAATGAAATTAGGTTAGGAAGATGAGAAATATGGAGGAGAAATGAATACATCAATTCAACTAAGGAAGCAAGATGGAGAAAATGTGAGGTTTCTTGAACTTTCCGAGATATTTAACCTTATATTTACTCATTTAGGTGACTATAATTAAATCAAAAAATCTAATGGTCATTAATTAGGAAGTTTTTCACCCGCTCACTCACTCCTACCCTATAGGAGTGACTAAGTCAATGAGTAACTAAGTGAGTCACACCCCATAAGAGTGACTGAGTTAACAGTGAGTGAGTGAGTCACACCCTGTGGGAATGACTGAGTCAATAAGTGACTGAGTGCTTCACATCCACTAGGAGTGAAACCAAGTCACACCCCATAGAAGTGAGATCTAGTCACACCCCATGAGAGTGAACCAAATACATGGCCAAAATTATATCCATTATTTCCATTTTATTGGTTCTAATGCGTTCTTTCCCAAATTTTCTCTCAATTCCACTTTACAATTTTAAATACCAATTCTATTTTCTCTTATTAATTTAATCCCTTAATTATACATGTACATCATGTTGGAAATTATCGGTTACATGCATCACATGTATAAGTGAAATTTAAAATTTTTAAAAAATAGATATGATCTTGCCATGAATTTACAATATAAATATTAATGAGAATAAGAAAAATCGCCTTTGATTTTTTTTGAACAGTTGATTTTCCTTTTCACCGGGTTGTCGCAAACCACAGTGTCCAAAATTGAACACCTCCAATTAGTAATCTACACTAGTGAAGGAATGAATGAACCAAGAATGATGGAACACAAGGGCTGTCCAAATTCCCTTTGATTCTAGCAAGAGAGTGGCGGCTAAGGTTTTTCAAAGAGAGAGAATTTCCTTTCTCTTAATGTTCACATCACCCTAAAATCCCTATTACTTGGATTTTTATAGTTAGGTTGAAAATCCAGCTTCATGATGGGATAGGGCTCTTTAAAATTGCAGGAAAAATATTAAATGGGCTTTTGGAATTATTAATAATTTATTTGGGCTCAATTAAATCTAATTTAAGTCAATTCATAAAGGACTAAGCACAAAACCCATAAACTAGGCTCTTTGTGCATACACTTGGATTTAATCATCCAAATGAATTTTAAATCCATCCAAATTAAATATGTAGGCTTCATAACACTTATTAAATATATTTAATTTATTTTGGTCCAAGAATTAGGCCTCTAAGGCCTTCTATATGGGTTTGGCGTGTAACCCTTCCTCTAGAGGGTTTCTACGCCAAAATAAATTCTCTGGGCCTCTTTTAATTCATCCAATGGATCTATTAATTATAATATCAGCCTTATAACACTTATAGTCCAATAATAATTAATTATGAAATACAATATTTCAATTAGGTCCATTTTACAGAATATTTCTAAAAAGTTCTGCGAACAATTCTACTTGATCCTAATTAATTAAACTTTTTAATTAATTATTCTCTTATTCATTTCTCTTCTCTCATAATAATATCAAATATTATTATCCTTGTCATTTTACTATTTTATTCTTTACTCTATATGTGTGTGACCTATTGGGTTCCTGTCCATATTGGCAGTATAATATGTAATTAACATGATTTAAACTTCTTTAAATCATTTTATCAATTCCTATTGATATTTATAATACACTATTATATAAATCATGAATGGCTTCTAGCTAGGCATCATGACTACCCATATGTCAAAAAAGTTAAGTGATTTGACTATACCCTTCCATAGAATCAGTTACAGTGTAATTACTCCTTTCACCACTCTGATCTCAATTAGATTCTGAGTATGGATTTTCGTCAACTCATATAAATCTAATTATGTATGTTCTATTAATTTAATCATTGTTCCCAAAATACCCTTCATGGATCCCTATCCATCTTGGCATATTAATCTGGCCAGAGATTCTCTAAACAAGGCAATTATAGAATCATGCGAGATAACTTTCCTTAATAAATCTGGGATGGTAAATCATTTGTCAATCACTCAACTATCTTCAAGTAGGTCATGATATACCCAACCTCCTAACTATGTTCACCCCTAGTTGGAAGTAATCAATTATAGAGTCAAAGTATATCACTTGCTACTTAAGATAACTTTGGTGATCTCAAGTCTAAGGATACTTGCACAACCACTATGAAGAGATTCCTCACTAACATAGATTTAATATCCATGTGAGGATTTTTTTGTAGGTCTTCAATGAACTTGTTCTTCCAACAAGCATCCACTTGATAGCTTTAATCATCTTCCATAATCACAGTTATGAGAACCATTGCTTGAACTATTCAAGAAGCATAACATGTGCTAGTCTATCCGAATTAACAATGTCCTATCTTGTTAATTCTATGACTGGCGATATTTAGATATTATCACATTTGCATGCAATAGAAATATCACATCATAAACAATTTCATGATTGCCTTTGCACTGTGTTTATAATATCTAGGACTTCATTTATTAATTTAAGATTTACAAACTCATGTATTTAAACATAGCATTATTAAATGAATGTTGCCTTTTTATTAAGAATATGAGTTCATACATGTGAAATACATCCCGATTACATAGGCTCTATGGTATACTCTCTAACAATCTCCCACTTGCACTAAAGCCAATCACCCATATGTCTTAAACCCATGTTATTTATATAGTGATCATACTTTATCTGGAAAAGTGCTTTAGTGAGGAGATTTGCCACATTATCATCTGTAGGGACCCTTTTTATTTTAACATCATTTCTAGCTACTATTTTTCTTATGTGATGGTAGCGACTGAGAACATGCTTGGATCGCTGATGAGACCGTGGTTCCTTTGCTTGCACAATGGCTCTATTGTTGTCACGATATAAAGGAATTGGATCAATAATGCTAGGCACCACTCCTAGTTTAGATATGAACTTTTTCATCCAGACTACTTCTTTAGCTACTTTCGAAGTAGCAATGTACTCAGCTTCTGTTGTGGAATCATCAGTTATTTCTTTTTTGGAACTCTTCCAACTAACTGCCCCTCCTTCCATTATGAGAACAAACCGGACTATGATTTATAATCATCTTTGTCAGATTAGAAGTTGGCATTCTTATATCCATTTACTTCCAAACTAGCCTTTCTATATACCAAGAATATATCCTTAGTCCCTCTCATGTACTTAAGGATATTCTTGATAGTTGCCTAATATTCCTCTCCAAAATTGTATTAGAATCTGCTTGTGACACTCAAAGCAAATGCTACATCTAGACGTGTACATAACATAGCATACATGATAGTACTAATTGCAGATGCATACGGTATTTCTATTCATGCTCTCTATATCCTCTAGTATCTACAGACATATAGACTTAGAAAGGTGTTTCCCATGTACCATGGGTATAAATCCTTTCTTAGAGAGATCTATATTGAACCTCTTTAATAATTTATCTATATATGTACTTTGATAAAGACCTAGCAACCTATTGGATCTATCTCTACAGTGTTAGTGTAAGCCCTAGCCCCAATACATTGTTATAAAACATTTAAGTAAATAAATGAGGCATTTGTTTTATCTATTGTATTCCTGTGCATATCAATTGATAGAACTATCTAAGAATGTTGTTTCAGTTTAAGTTATCATGTGTGAGGAACATGGTTGTAAAATATTGAAATAATAGAGACTTCATTCTAAATATCCCTAGTCAGTTATTGTTATGATAATAACAAATGAATTAAGACTAGTATGCTCTCTCTGATAAGATGAGTTATGTCTTACGGTTTATAAGGAAAAGATTAGAGCTAGCACTCTTATTTTAAGCCATCCTTGCTAGTGTGTGTGTGAGCATAGAGAGGAGTGGCATAAAGGCAGCTCTTTTTGAATTGGTGATCAAGATTTAAGGCATATAATTCCATCTTATTTACTGGTCATCATTAAATCAAGTTTTGAAGTGCATCTAAGGTTGTTTTTCAAAACCTCGAAATTGCATGATTTGATTCATTATTCCACTCGTGATCATCATGTATATGCCATGTGATACCCTTTAAGTGGTATCAGAGCCTAACCATGCTTATTTTAGTGCTTTAGATGCATTAAATATTGATTCAAAAATCGTTATTTCATAAAACCACAATGCTGAAATTTTCTGTTTTGAGTTTTTGTATTGTTTTAGTGTAAAAATAATTTTAAATGATTAGTTAGGTATTATAATTATTATGACTTGTTAATATACTGTCCTAAGATGTTCTTAGAGATGTTCATGGTCGATTTTAATTCTACATACCTGATTGCACATGTTAATCTTGAAACTAGGTGCTAGTTTGCATGATATGTGTTTGTTTAACAACTAGTTTTCAAAATTAAATGTAAAAATGTGTTTGGCATGTTTGTAAGTGATTTTTAGAGATTAATAATAGGTCTAGACATTTTTTAAAAATGGTTTTAATTCTAGTCCATGATAATTTAATTGATAAATTTTAAAATCACTTAAAACAATAACTAGTTTGTGTTTGTTGCATGTTTAATCAACATTGTTTGTTATGTTTTGATTAAAATGGAAAAAAAACATTTAGATCAGATCTGAACAGAAACTTAACTCAATGTTTATGACCTTATTTAAATTATTAAATAGCTCATAAAATCGTTTTAAGTGTTTGTGCATTGTTTGTTGCATTATATGAGCATTAAACAACTAGTTTCATTGTTGTTTGTTTGTTTTAGTATATATGCTGTGTATGACATATGTTTTTCATGAATTTTTGTTTAATTCATGTTGGTTTATATTATATGTATTTTTAATATTGATGGGTTGTATGACATAATATTAAAAATGGTAAAATTGGAAATTATACTAGAGTTGATTTATAGCATAAATCTAACTAGTTTGTGTTTTGGGCTTTTAAGAGAACTTATTCAATAAGGGGATTTAGCCCATTAGGCTTTAACCCAGGTCTATCACGGGGTCTTCTCTTAAAAGTTCAAGTACACAATTTTCATTAATGGGGTTGGCTAAATTAATTAAAATTGGACTTTATTTTATCCATGAATGTTATGTATATTTATTTGCTTGTTTGTGTGATGAATGGATATGCATGGTGCATTCATAGGCCCTGGGTTATGTAATTAAATATGGCCTGCATGCCATTATGGATTATTGTAAAAGTTTCATTTATTTCTTAGTATAGAATTTATTTGAAGACTTTGTAAATAAAGATGAAGCCTATCGGAGTGGAGAAGCCCAACTCGAAGATTCTTATGTAATAGTATAGAATCTTAGTTATAGGTTTTTGGGCCCATGTAAGTCACAAAGTTGCCTTCCTAATTCGAAACATGTCAAGGCATCGATCATCGGTCACGTAGACTAAGAGTCCTAGATGCGTCTGATTATCTTTATAAGGCATGGGTTTTGAATGTAGGTTGGACTTAACATGGAAAGGGATGCTCAGACCTAGGCAACTAATAAATGGGTTTGTGCTATAACATCTTAAGATGTTAGCCCATTTGATCTAAGAGTCATGTATGAGACATAATTGGAGTTTTCCTACCTAAGTAACTTAACTCTTTAGGTGTACAAGCTCAGCTTGACGAATGAGTTGTTATGAAAAGTGGATCTTGGCTCACATTAAATCACTAACGCGAATTATTTAAAGGGATATTAATTCGGTTTGTAGGCTTATTATAAGACCTCATTTAATCTTGCTAAGTTTTATTATTGTAGATTAAAAAATGGCATCTTTGAACAACAACTTTTTATTGTGATCGGTCTTAGAAAAGGGCAAATTGAATGGCACCAATTTCATAGACTAGTCTCGAAACTTGAGAATAATTCTCAAGCAAGAGAAGAAGTCATATGTTTTGGATACACCTTTGCCCAAAGAACCTGCTAGGAATGCCTCTACAGTTTAAAAGGAAACTTTTGAGACTAAGAAGAGTGACTCCAATGATGTGACCTATCTGATGCTGGCCACTATGGTACCTGATTTGCAAAAGCAATTCATGGATCAAGAGGCTTATAAGATCATGGTGCACCTCAAGGAGATGTTCCAAGAGCAAAACTCAAGTATGACCTGGCTCGACCTAAGTCTAGTGGGAGTGTACCTCAGGCCCAACCCAAGTCCAAGGAGCAAAAGCTCAAAGAAAGTGAGAGCACATGCTTCCATTGCAACAAGTTAGGGCATTGGAGGAAGAATTACACTCTCTTCAAGGAAGAACAAAAGAAGAATAGAGCCAAGGCATCTAGTTCTGGTATTTTTGTTGTTGAAATTAACCTTTCTATTTCTACCACTTGGGTATTGGATACCGGTTGCGGTTCTCACATTTGTTCAAATGTGTAGGGGTTAAGAAATAGGTAGTTACTTGGGAATAATGAAGTGGACCTCCATGTGGGGAATGGAGCATGAGTTGTTGCCATAAAGATAGGCAACTACCAACTTACTTTACCTTTCGAACTTTGTTTAGATTTGATAAATTGTTATTATGTGCCTGCTATGAGCAGAAACATTATTTCAGTTTCTTATTTGGATATGGATAGATTTGATTTTGTTATTAATAATGGTAATATTCATATTCATCGCCAAGGCATTTCATATGGCAATGCCATGTTACAAAATGGCCTTTATATGCTTCATCTACAAAACAAATAGTCCATATACAATATTAATACAAAGAGGGTTAAATCAAATGAATTGAACCCTACTTACTGCTGGCATTATCGTTTAGGACATGCAAATGAAAAATGCATTTCAAGACTCCATAAATCTGGAGTGCTTGGGTCATTTGACTTAGAATGTTATGATATATGCGAGCCATGTTTGCATGGAAAGATGA
This sequence comes from Excoecaria agallocha, assembly GCA_037975025.1. Classification (NCBI taxonomy): domain Eukaryota; kingdom Viridiplantae; phylum Streptophyta; class Magnoliopsida; order Malpighiales; family Euphorbiaceae; genus Excoecaria; species Excoecaria agallocha. Next base: position 30,414,025 of record CM075817.1, on the reverse strand, counting down.
CAAAGAGTCCTTTTAACAAGAAAGGTGAGAGGAATAGTGACTTATTGGAACTAATACACACCGATGTATGTGGACCATTAAGTACACAGGCTAAAGGTGGTTTTAATTACTTCGTGACATTCACAGATGACTTTAGTAGATATGGCTACGTCTATTTAAAGAAGCACAAGTATGAAACTTTTGAAAAATTCAAAGAGTTTAAGAACGAAGTAGGAAACAAACTTGGCAAAAGTATAAAAGCCATTCAATCAGATCGAGGTGGTGAATACTTAAGCCAAGAGTTTGAAGGTCATCTGAAGGAGTGTGGAATTATTTCACAGCTCACTCATCCTGGAATACCACAATGGAATGGTGTGTCCAAAAGGAGAAATCGAACTCTATTGGACATGGTTCGATCGATGATGAGTCAAGCTAATCTTCCTGTCTCTTTTTGGGGTTATGCATTAGAAACTGCTATGTTTCTACATAACCATACTCCAACTAAAGAAGTTGAGAAGACACCATATGAGGTATGAACTGGGAAAGAACCTAATATGTCATTTCTCTGGATTTGGGGCTGTGAAGCACATGTTAAGAAATTAACATCTAACAAACTAGAGTCTAAATCTGTTGTCTGCTTATTTGTGGGTTATCCCAAAGAAACAAATGGATACTACTTTTACTCACAAGCCGAGAATAAAGTTTTTGTTGCTCGCAAGGCTATTTTCTTGGAAAAGGAATTCCTTCTCAAGAAAGATAGTGGGAGTAAAGTAGAGATTGGAGAAATTTAAGTGCCACAAACTCCTGTAGAGGGTGAGTTAGAAATGGGATCAAGTTCATAACCATTTATAGAACAAGAAACAAGAACCATAAGGTCTAGTAGGGTACATCGGGAGATTAAGAGATACGGTTTTCTAATCACCAATAGTGATACTATTGAGTTAGTGGATCATGAGGATCCAACTAACTACCGAGAAGCTATTGAGAGCCCTGACTCAAAAAATTGGCTTAAAGCAATGAAATTCGAGATGCAATCAATGTACGATAACCAGGTTTGGACCTTGGTTGATCCATAAGAAGGTGCTAAGGTAATTGAATGCAAGTGGCTATTTAAACTCAAAGCTGCCAAGCCCTAAAAAGGTAGACTAGTAGCAAAAGGTTTTCGGCAAACTTATGGTGTAGACTATGACGAGACCTTTTCACCTGTAGTCACGCTCAAGTCCATTAGGATCTTGCTTACCATAGCTGAATATCATGACTATGAGATATGGCAAATGGATGTCAAAACTGCTTTTCTCATTGAAAATCTACTTGAGGATGTGTATATGACACAGCCTGAGGGTTTTGTCAATCCCAAGCATCCTAAGAAGGTTTGCAAGCTTCAAAAATCCATTTATGGATTAAAGCAAGCATCCCGAAGTTGGAATCTCCATTTTAATGAAGCAGTCAAAGAATTTGACTTCATAAAAAATGAAGATGAGTCTTATGTATACAAAAAGGTTAGTGGGAGCATAATAGTATTTCTGGTCCTATATGTGGACAACATCCTTCTCATTGGGAATGAAATTCCAACATTGCATAAGGTTAAGAAATGGTTGGGGAAGTGTTTCTCAATGAAAGACTTAGGTAAAGCCGAGACAATACTTGGTATTCGGATCTATAGAGATAGATTGAATCGACTTTTGGGACTAAGTCAAGAAAAGTACATAGACAAAGTACTAAAGCATTTTAGTATGGGAGACTCAAAGAAAGGGTACATACCTTTGGCTTTGGGAGTTCCTTTGACTAAAGAACAGTCTCCTAAAACTAAAAAAGAGAGGGACAACATGAGTAGAATCCCATATGCATCTGCTATTGGATCTATCATGTACGCTATGTTATGTACTAGGTTGGATGTTGCTCATGCACTGAGTATAACCAATAGCTTTCAGCAAAACCCTGGTGAAAACCATTGGTTTGCTGTAAAGGGGATTCTAAAGTACTTGCGAAGGACTAAGGATCACTTCTTGGTGTATGGTGGTCAAGAAGAGCTCGTCATACAAGGTTATACCAATGCTGCCTTTAAAACCAGCACTTAGGACTCAAGATCGCAATCTGATTTTGTTTTTGTTTTGAATGGTGGTGCTGTCAGCTGGAGAAGCTCGAAGCAAGAGATCGTTGTCGACTCAAGTACAGAATTTGAGTATATTGCAACAAGTAAAGCTGCAAAAAAAGCTGTTTGGATTAAAAATTTCATTTCTTAATTAGGAGTGGTCCTAAGCATCTTAGATCCATTAGAAATTTTCTGTGACAATAACGGGGCCATCACACAGGCCAAGGAGCCCCGATCACACCAGAAATCCAAACACATACTCAGGAGGTACCACCTGATCAGAGAGATCATTGATTATGGGGACGTCAAGATTAGCAAGATAGCAAGTGAAAACAATGTAGCAGATCCTTTGATGAAATAGTTGTGTCTAAATCTACATGAAACTCATTTGAGAGCATTCGATCTTAGGGCTACGCCTAATTGGGACTAGTGCTAGTGGGAGATTGTTAGTGTAAGCCCTAGCCTCAATACATTGTTATAAAATATTTAAGTTAATAGATGAGGCATTTGTTTTATCTATTGTATTCCTGTGCATATCAATTGATAGAACTATCCAAGAATATTATTTCAATTTAAGTTATCATGTGTGAGGCACATGGTTGTAAGACCTTGAAACAATAGACTTCATTCTAAATATCCCTAGTCAGTTATTGTTATGGGAATAACAAATGAATTAAGACTAGTATGCTCTCTCTAATAAGATGAGTTCTATCTTACGGATCATAAGGATAAGAGTGTCAATCAGAGATCATAGATACATGTCTAGAACATGGTATCTGGATTTGATCCTTTCATGAGAACACTACATGGTATAAGTCATAAGTGTTTCTCATGTGCAAGTTTTGCATCGGAGTTCTTAGACCTAAAATCTCTATGAAACTCTTTATGAATTACTGTGTACTTTGACATACACCTAACGTACTCGTAACAGGATGACAAGTATGGGGATGCTTGGGTATGCACTAATTTATGTTAGAGAGTATGGGAGAAGTGAAGGGATTACCCCTCTCAATAAGAGAGAAAATATCATCGGCCACTTGACCAGTGAACTGAGAAGTGTATGACCATACCGAGATGAAATAATGAGTAATCATTATTTATATGAGAGTTCAGTATCACTGGAATATCAAGAAAGGAATTAGTATATATAAGGATGACTAGTTTCATGCCTTATAGTAATTATGATATTTAAGGGAAAGGGACTATGCAAAATTGCATTAGGTCACTAAATTCCATTTGCAATTTCATCTAATTTAGAATGCTATAATATCTTACTAGAGAATATATATAGCCTTTGAATTAATTTATTAATTCATTGCTAATATTAAATGGACCTGTAGGATTGCACACAAAGAATTGGGCTTAAAATATTTAAATATTGTATTGGCATTAATTTGGGCTTTTATTTAAAGTCAAATTAATGTATGTAATGGGTATTCAAATTGCTAATTGGACTGATTCTCGTAAACAGTTTTTGCCTTAAACATCTGTAAAAACAGTTTTTTGCCTTAAACGGCTAGCTATTTAAGGCAAATCTATTCATCAGGTTTTTTTTGCCTTAAACAGCTAGATCTGTTAAATAGTTGGTCCATGAGAGAAATATTCGGCATGCACAAGGTTTAATTTCATTTAATTAATTATCTTAGGGTAATTAATGTAATTGAGTATTAAATCCTAAATTATATTTAAATCAAAATAAAATACTTAAGAGGGAGATAATGTGACCGAAAATTCAAGGAAAAATTCTAGTAAATATCAGCAACTATTAATCCCTAATGAAGTGGTTGATTTTTCATTAAATGAGTAATGCCATTTAAATTTGAAACCTAAGAGAATTTGAATCAATTTAAATCACTTAATTAGGAAGTGACGGAGGCCTGAAAATATTCGTTATTCAAAGGGAATTTTGGCATTCACATATTTCCTAAATTAATGATATAAATTAATTAATTCTTTTGACCTAAGGTGACAATTTCTCTCTAGTGCTGCCACTCTCAAGAGAAAGAATTGTTTCTTCATCTCTTGTGTTCTTGGGCAGCAATAGCAACCTAAAAGAAGAACAAGATAATATCTTGTGGCTTCAAATTAATCCCATTACAAAATACTAAAAGATTAGAGCTAGCACTCTTGTTTTAAGCCATCCTTGCTAGTGTGTGTGTGAGCATAAGGAGGAGTGGCGTAAAGGCAGCTCTTTTGGCATTGGTGATTAAGATATAAGGCATATAAGTCCATCTTCTTTGCTGTTCATCATCAAAATCAAGTTTTGAAGTGCATCTATGGTTGTAAGTTTTTCAAAACCCTAAAATTATGATTCGATTCGTTGTTGCATATTGCGTGGCATGTATGATCTAAATTTTTAATTTTTCCACTGCGTGATCATTATGTACTTGCCATGTGATATCCCTTCATATAGATCCTTATTCCCAGAATATAGGATGCTGCTCTAAGGTCTTTCATGGAGAATTTCTTGGATAACCATATTTTAACTAATTGGAGAAGAGAAATGTCGTTTCCTATGATTAATATGTCATCCATATATAGAACTAGGAAGACAATTGCACTCCCACTGACCCTTTTATACACATAAGGTTCATCTTTATCCTGTGAGAAACCAAACTCTTTGATTGTCTCATTGAATTATATGTTCCAGCTCCTAGAGGCTTGCTTCAATCCATAAATGGATCTTTGAAGCTTGCATACATTTTTGCCATCTCCTGATGTGAACCCTTTTGGTTGTGTCATATACACATCCTCAGTCAGATTTCCATTTAGGAAAGCTATCTTCATATCCATTTGCCAAATCTCACAATCATAATGAGCTACAATGGCTAAAAGTATTCTTATAGACTTAAGCATCGCTACAGGAGAAAAGGTTTCATCATAGTCAATACCTTTTTTTTGATGATAGCCTTTTGCTACTAAGTGAGCTTTATAGGTAACTATATTACCTTCCATGTCGGTCTTCTTTTTAAAGACCCATATATACCCTATGGGTTTTATCCCTTCAAGTGGTTGAGTTAAAGTCCATACTTTGTTCTCATACATGGAGTCCATTTCAGACTGCATAGCCTTAAGCCATAAATCACGTTCTGAACTGTTCAAAACTTCTTTATAGCTTATAGGGTTATTGTCCTCTGCTATAATTATACCTCTATCTAAATCAATGTGAAATCCATATCTCATAGGGATAGAATGCATCCTAGTAGATCTTCTATGATTTTATGTATAATTAGGTTCAACTGTAATCTCATCATTATAAAATTCAGTCTCAGATTCAATCGATTGATCTACTTCTATTTGTGGGTCTTGAACTTCACCAAGTTCAAATTTACTCCAACTATCGTCTCGTAGGAGAAATTCTCTTTCCAAGAAGACAACATGCCTTGAAACAAATACCTTTTGTTCTAAAGGATGATAGAAATAATATCCAAACGTTTCTTTTGGATATCCCACAAATAAACATTTGTCAGACTTAACATCTAGTTTGTCTGATATTGTCCTCTTCACATAAGCAGGATGTTGCGACCCTAGCAAGTGCACTAGATCGACAAGTAATAAAGTGGGGTATAGTTAGGACCCTCAATATCGAACCCAAGGGAAATGTGTGTGAAGACTGTGAAGATTGATTGTATGCTAAAGAATTCCCAATTGTTTGTGTGTATGAGTTGTTTGATTTATAAAATGTAACTTTAAAGCTTAAGTATGTAAAGTAAAGAAATTTAAATTCAGTGTATTAAATTCTGAAAAATTAGCAAATGTAAATAACTATAGAAATAAAGCATTACTCGGGTTCACTTATCCACCCCATATCCAAATGTGAATAAATTTTTACATAAAAGTATACATGAATGAACTCGGGATAACCCTTCTTAACCCAAGCGTCCCATTCCGGAGCCAGCTATTCTAGTTGCTAAATGTCCCATTCCGGAGCCAGCCCAACAACTAGCCTAAACCCGGGTCTAAAATCCTAAGTTCAGCCTACCATCCCATTTCGGAGCCAGGTAACCCAAAACCCATCTATTTCACTCCCTACTCTAGTTTTAGAATCACAAACACCACACATCTAGAGTCCCATTTCGGAGCCATCCAAAATAGACAATATTCGTGATAGAAAAACTGAGCTAAATCATTCATAAACTCCAATTTATTAGGCTCAATACCCGTCAAGACATATGATAAACACCATTCATCCATGGATACAAAATAACTTAATAGATCGAAAAATCAATGATAAACAAATAAGTACTTGTGAAATAGACCATCCATTCATGTAAAAATAAATTTGAGTTCAATATTCACATTATGAGTAGGGGATTTAAAGATCCCCAAGCAACAAAAAGACTACTAACAATCCATAATAAAATGAAAAGAGAAAAAGATAGAATAACCCCTGAAGTTCATGGTGAAGAAAACCCAGCTGAATCTAAGCTCTTCAATCTCTTTCTCCAAAGCTTGCAGGAAAAATGAGCTTCAAAATGTGTAGATCTATACTTGTAAACTATATATCTATGTTTAATCTAAGTGTTTTTGTGTAAATCCCACTATTTTCAAGTATTTCTATGTATTTTTGTGTGTAAAATAAACTAAGAGCTTAAAGAGAGAAGAAAGAAACCCTAAAAACTGAAATTTTACCCAAAAAACTAAAAAAAACTAAAAACCCCCCGATTTTCAGAAAACTCTGCTTTATAAAGGTTAACATGGGTCACGGTTACTACCAAATTCGTGGTAACCGTGACCTCTAATAAAAAACCCTCTTTTGATTAAAATGGGTCACGGTTACTACTAAATTCTTAGTAACTGTGAGACTACTCAGAGCTGAATTCAAGATTGGGTCACGGTTACCATGAAATTCCTGGTAACCGTGAGATAGTTCTCATCTTCATTCTGGACTAAAAAGTTGCCTTCCTCATGGTTACTAGGAAATCCTTAGTAACCGTGAGATGCTTCTCTTCTTGCTTCTGTATTAAAAACTCCATAGGTCACGGTTACCAGCCCATCAAGTACAATTGCCATGCTGACCGTGACAATCTTCAAAAAGGTGCGTTTTGACAGAATGCATGGGTCACGGTTCCTAGGAAATTCCTGGTAACCGTGAGGTACCTAAAAATCACAAAATCTATCAAAAACTCTCAAAAATCACACAAAAACTAGAATTAACTGAGAATCGGATAAATTATTAAATGCTAGTAAAAACAAAGCAAAAGATGCTAAAAGATCAAGGAAACTAGACTCAAATTAAACTAAAACTAAATAATGAAATTGAGTTATCAAAATACCCCACACTTAGACTTTGCTTGCCCTCAAGCAAATGAATTATCCACAATCTTGAAAAGCTCAAAACTTCAATTCAGAACAGGAAAAATTAGAAGTGCCAGAACAACACTTAACAGAAGTCACTCAGAAGAAGAACATCAAAAAGACTCAAATTAATCTATATCAAACAATTTCTCGTGTGTGTGTGAGGCTAAAACAGATTTATTTTCCTTCAAAACCAAAACTACCAGTGAATTCCAGCAATCAAGCAAACATAGTATTATGACAATTTTTGTGTTTGCAATGTAGAATAGTCATAAGCCTCTCCTTTAGCACCTGAACCACAAGGGTCATCTCCACTAGACAATTTAGAGCAAAATAGGATCACCAGGGCTTACTTTAAGGTTGTAATGGGGATAAGGCAAAGGTTCCAATGATTTTAAAGGTTAGCAATACAGAATTAGCCACACTATCCAGAAACAAAACTCACCTAACTTTCTCAAGGAACTTCTTCAAAATCCATACCCTATCATCATAAGAATGAAAATTTGATCTTAGGACATTAGTTGGATTCTCAAAATTGTAGGAAGTAAGATAAATGACACTTCCTATAAATGCTAGGTACCCCACACTTATTTTCTGCAATCATGAATCAATTAAAATTTCTGCAGCATTACAACTGATTTTTTTTTACTTGTGTGGATACCAAAAGCACTAATTGTTTATCATCCATGTCCCAGAATATTTAACACGTTAAAGCTCAACAATTTCTAAAAATTTATTCAACTTCCCCCTTTCTAACTGACAATCATAAATTCATCAAACCTGACATGCAAATTTCGTTACCCAACCTAGAGTGGCCAATTCCAAAATGGGAAAGACAAAAGCATTTAGGCTATATGGTTAAGCATTAGTGCAAAAAAAAATGTAGTACGCTTTTAGCATACCGATTAAGCTCAAAGGGGCTAATAATGGTAAAATTTACTAAGGGTAGGTCAAAAGTCATTTAAAAGTTGGTTACCAAAGAAGGCTGCCTGGGTCATATCCTAAACCTGCCTAAATTGAATATTTGTTTCGAAGGGTGATGAGGAAGGTTCTACCTATTCCAAAATTCCTTCACTCAACTGCTTTCACTCACTGAATTTTTATTTATTGTTAAAAATTTTTATTTAGCCTAATGTGCTCATTAAATAAGAAAATTGAATGATATATAATTAACTGAGATCAATTTAAAGAAGAAACTCTTTACTGAACAAGCTACTGCTCTCCGGCTATCCAGTCTTTTCAACTTATCAGTTCAAAACGAGTCTAAGCTAATTCAATTCAAGATTAACTGGCAGCTCAAGCTAAAGGTAAGGTGATTAATAACTCAATGGAAAAAAATTTTATTCTAACTTAAATTAAGGATTTTTGAAGAAAACCATCTGCTTAAAATCATAAGGAAATGCAGAACATAAAATAAATTCACTTGAAGCAACACAAACTCCATACACAAATCAACATTCACAATGCAAAAAAAAATTATAAAGAAAGACTAAACAACTTAAACAAAATTAAAAGGAGTTATGGTTCAAGATTTTCACAATTTCCACCATTTGAATCCCAGATTGTTCTTTTGAATAGATAATCTGCACAAAGTAATCTGTTCGCAACAAAATTAACATCCAATAATTGTTCAAATTTCCACCACATTTACACAATTCAAAATTATAACAATGTCAATAAAGGGAAAATATATATACCCCACACTTTAAAACCTGCTGTCCTCAACATGGGGCAAACAAAAAGATAAGTTCAAAGGAGATAGGGGGAAGGGACTTCCTGTTCAAAGGTGCAGGGGAACTTGGGAATCAAGCCGGGAGTTCAGGGCAGGCAATGCCTCAATGATTTGCTGTTGTTGCTGCTTGAAATCCTCCTGGTTAGCAGCCAAAATGTCCATACGATCCATCAAAGCAGTGTACTTAGCGGAGGACAGAGTGACTGCATCATGATCCGGGGCAGGTGGAGGATTGCACAGGCTGCGCTCCATCTTATGCAAGTATTCCTCTCTGCTGGTTAACCTGAACCCATGCTCCGTAGTCACATCATCAACCAGTATCTTCATGTTCTTGAGCATCTTGGAATCAATGTAGGCAGCTGCAGGAAGGCTTTTGTCAATGTCCAGTGGATGCCCAAAATGACTGGCAATCATGGTCACCCATCCACCAAAGGAGATCTTCTTCACTTTAGTTGGTTTTTGTTGCATCTCCTCGAGCTTATTCCACCAATGATATGCTCCATTGATGAGGCAATGTCGCACCATGCAAGAAAGAATGAGAGCTTTTGGAAGATTGATCTGCCCTGCACTCTGCACATGAGACATAAAAGACATAGAAAAGAACCGATGTAAAATTCTGAAAGCATGATCCCGCAGTAAATGAGACTTGGTGGTGCCGGCCACATAAGGGCCTCCAATCAGCTGGTCTCTTATGTCTTCCCAAGCTCTGTCCTTTGAATGCTCTTCATAAGTATAGATCCCATCTGAGGGAAATCCTAGAGCTTCAGTGACTTCAGCCAAAGGCACGTCATAGAATCTGCCTTCCAAGAAAAAGGTCACCTATTGGGACTAACCCTACCCAAAATGGAATTGCACTGTAGAAAGGAAGTCCCTGGTCAAATCTGGATAAACCAGTTCCCTGCAGTTGAAGAATTTGCCCCAACCGATGGCTTCAATGTGGCTCTCAATCTCCCCCTTGATCCCCAGCTGCTCCAGCAAACTCAGATTGAGATAAACAGAAGGTAAGTACTCGCAGTTGGAGAAGATATCATAGTTGGTCCGCATCCTTTCAGGAACCCAGCTTGGAATTCTTGGTCCCTTCTTCTTTTGTGGCTTCTGTTGCACAGGGGTTAGCTGTGGTTGCTGACTAGCTTTAGTAGGCTCTTCAGAAGGGGAGGGTTGCCTGGCAAGTGGGATGATGTCCTGTGCTTGTGAAGAACTGGAAGCACGAGCTCTTTTAGGTGCCACTGCCCAAAAACAACAAAATTGAAAGTTTACAACGTTGGAAAGGAAAATAAACACAATTATAGCAGGAATAGATGAGAATGCATAAAGAAATTTATGTCACACACAAGTTCCTTAGAGGTACGTGGCACTCAACCACAATGACCGAGTCATCCTTTGGAAACCAGTAGCCCGCAGGTCGAATCGTTTCAGCCTATATACCTCCAGGACAGAAATGGCACACATAAGCATGTAAATACAATTGCTAACTTAGACAAAAGAATATTGATTTAGCATGCTTAGTTGAGCCTAAAAGATGCTTGAAAAATGAATGACTAACCAAGTGTGTATTCGTGCAATAGTTCCAAATCAAAACCAGTGATTGGGGTGCAATGTCAACAATTCATGGTAAAGCAATGTGTTTAACAACAATTGATAAAGCTGTATGGATGACAATATCGATGTATCAGTGTATGCATTCAAGCAAGCATTCAACCATTGCGCTCATCATATTCAACAAACAGGAAAAATACAGGGCATTAAAGGGAAAGAAACAGGGCTTAATTGCGAAGATTATAGCAAGAAAAATTAAAAATAAAACTGGTTAAACCAACACAAGAAAACAAACTACATAGACATGACCAAGCAAATCCATTAATTCCTCTAATTTAATCAACCCAATGTAGAAAAATAAAAGAAATAACAAAAGAAAATAAAGGGTTTAAGAGACCATACCTGTGGGCTTTACATCATACGTACAAAATCAATCCACAATAGACCAAAGGTAGACTCAAAACGCAAAAATTCAAAAATCAAAACTGATATATATATAAATATATACACACACATATATAAAATATGAAGGAAGAATAAAACCTAAAGATAAGTAACAAAACAAAACATAAAAACAAAAATCAAAAAGGAAAAAAATTAGAAGAAGAAATTTTAATGAGTAAAATGAAAATGTAGGGAAAGAGAGGAAACGAAAAACAAAACTAGAAATGAACAAACATAAAAATGAAAGACAAAACACAACAACAAACATGATAATAAAAACTACAAAAAAAATTCGATTGAAATTTTTTTTTTTAAACAACACGGTTACTATGAATATCATAGTAACCGTGAGACAACACAGAAAGAAAACGGAAGACAAAAACATAAATAAAAGCTATTAGACAGAAATTTAAGCAAAAAGAAAAGACACACAGAAACTTCCGAAAATATGCAAAAAAATAAAAAAATAAATAATAAAATAATAAAATAAAATAAAATTAAAATAAAATAAAATTGAAATTAAAGAGGAAAGAGACTTACTTGGTTGATGATGATGATGGAGAAAAAAATAACTGAAAACAACCATAACCAAAAAAGAAATTAAAATGTTAGAGAAAATGACATAGAGAAGAAATGGTCAAATCAACTAGATCTAAACAAAAACTATGATAAACAGAAACTAGATCTACTAACAAGAATGAAAAACCAACGAAAATGGAGAAGAAAAAGAAAAAGAAGAAAAAGAAAACGAAGAGAAGAAGAAAACAAAAACGAAGAAGAACGAAGAAGAAAAAGAGAAAGAAGAAGAAGAACTAAGAAAAACTAGAAAAACTATGATTAAACTCTTAGATCTAAACAAAAAGAAAGAAAAATAAACAAAAGAGAGAACAAAGAGAGACTTACCGGAGAAGATGGCTAAGAACGGTGGAGGAGAAGAAGAGAGGAAGAAGAAGAGAGAAAATGAGAGAGAGAGAGAGAGAGAAAAATGAAATGAAAGGAAATAAATAAAAAAAATGATGAGAAAGGGTTTCTTAAAATTAGGGTTTCGTTTTCAAAATTTTTTTTTAAAAAAAACAACACGGTTACTATGAATATCATAGTAACTGTGAGGTAACTCAATAAAAGGTTATGGACTAAAAACTGACCTGTCTCACGGTTACTATAAATTTCATAGTAACCGTGAGATAAACTGGAATTTGTTTCTGGACTAAAACGAAGGTATCTCACGGTCACTATGAAAATCATAGTAACCGTGAGATAAAACACAAATTTCTACTGGAACAAAATTGACAAAGGTCACGGTTACTATGAAAAACATAGTAACCGTGAGATAACACGCAAATGGCTACTGGAACAAAATTGAACATTGGTCACGGTTACCATGAAAAACATAGTAACCGTGAGATAATACTGATTCCAGTTCTGTACCAAATTGAAGGAACCTCACGGTTACTAAGATAAGCTTAGTAACCGTGAGCCCCTAAAATTACTGAAAAATTTTATTTTATTTTTTTTATTCTCTCCCAACAATTAAACAAGACTTTCTTCTCCACTAAATTTCCAGAAAAACACAAACATATTGAATGAAACTCACAAACCTTGAACCACTATCCTTAACACAACTAATAATAAGAAACTAACACAAAACATTGTTCAAAAGTATGAGTTAGAGGTAGTTCTGCATTTATCAAGTCCGCAGCTAGACTTTCAAATACTGTCAAGGGTCTTGAAGAGTGACAATCACCAAAGCACCTTCAAACGTTGGTTCGAAATAGGGCTTCACACGATGTCCATTCACCTTGAATTCTTTTTCATCTCTCAAGTGTTTGAGAGTCACCACCCCAAGTTTATCTGCTCTTACTAGCACATAGGGCCCTTTCCACCTTGGTTTAAGTTTCCCTGGAAATAGTCTTAATCTACTATCATAAAGCAGCACTTTCATTCCTGGGATAAGTTCCTTCTTGGCTATTCTTCGATCATGCCACTTCTTTGTGTTGTCTTTGTATTTCTTGGCATGTTCATAAGCCCAGAATCGGATCTCCTCCAATTCGTTCAACTGCAAAGACCTGCGCTTTCCTACATTCTCAAGGTTAAGATTTAAAAACTTAGTACCCTAATAAGCCTTGTGCTTTAATTCCACCGGTAAGTGACAGGATTTTCCAAACACCAACCTAAAAGGTGACATTCCTATTGGTGTTTTAAAAGCTGTCCTATAAGCCCACAAAGCCTCATCTAACTTAAGGTACCAATCTTTCCTAGATGCATTAACCATTTTCTCCAAGATTGCCTTCAACTCTCGGTTAGAAACCTCAACTTGCCCATTAGCTTGGGCATGATATGGGGTAGTTATTTTGTGCCTCACTCCGAATCTTTTCAATAAGGCTTTGAATTGGTGGTTGATAAAATGTTTCCCACCATCACTAATAATAGCTCTCGGGGCTCCATAGCGGGTGAATATATTCTTCCTTAAGAATTCTAAAACAACATTTGCATCACAATTCCTAGTGGCTATAGCTTCTACCCATTTACTAACATAATCGACTGCCACTAAGATATATTCAAACCCGTAAGAAATTGGAAAAGGCCCCATGAAATGTATTCCCCATAAGTCAAACAATTCAACCTCAAGCATGTTAGTCAATGGCATCTCATCTCTCCTGGTTATATTTCCCACCCTTTGACATCGATCACAGGTTTGAATGAACATTTTAACATCATGAAATAAAGTGGGCCAATAAAACCCAGAAGAAAGAATTTTCGATACCGTTCTGTTAGGGCCATGATGTCCACCAGCTTCCCCACTGTGACAGGCTTGCATGATTTCTACTTGCTCCTCCTTGGGAATGCACCTTCTGAGAACTTGATCAGCACAAAGACGGAAGAGGTAGGGATCATCCCAGATGTAGTGCTTTGCATCAGCTTTAAGCTTCTTCCTTTGCTGCCATGTGAAGTCTCTTGGTACATAACCTCCTACAAGAAAATTTGCAACATCAGCGAACCAAGGTAAAGAAACTTCACAAACAAATAATGCACAAATTCGTTCATCAGGGAATAAATCTAAAATCTCCCCTTTTTCAATATGATCATGCTCCATTCTAGACAGATGATCTGCTACATGATTTTTTGCCCCCTTCTTGTCTTTAATCTCTACATCGAACTCTTGCAATAGGAGTACCCATCTTATCAGTCATGGCTTGGATTCCTTTTTGGCAAAGAGATGCCTTAGTGCTGCATGATCAAACCACACCACAATCTTTGCTCCCAATAGATATGGTCGAAATTTCTCAAATGCAAATACAATGGCAAGAAGCTCTTTCTCAGTTGTGGTATAATTGACTTGAGCTCCTGTTAGAGTGTGGCTTGCATAATAAATAGCATAAAAGACTTTCTCTTGCCTTTGACCGAGCACGGCTCCAACTGCAAAATCGCTCGCATCACACATTAGTTCAAAAGGCGAATTCCAATCCGGAGATATAATCACCGAAGCTGAAATAAGCTTTTGCTTCAATAATTCAAAGGCCAATAAACATTCATCATCAAAATCAAAAGGAGCATCTTTCATTAACAAATTTGACAAAGGTTTCGCAATTTTTGAAAAATCCTTTATAAACCTTCTATAGAAACCTGCATGTCCTAGAAAACTCCTTACTCCCTTAACATTGGTCGGTGGTGGGAGCTTCTCTATAACCTTTATTTTTGCCTTGTCCACCTCAATCCCCTTCTCAGAAATATTATGCCCCAAAACTATCCCTTCCCTCACCATAAAGTGGCATTTTTCCCAATTTAGCACTAAGTTGGTCTTCTTACACCTACTTAACACTAAGTCGAGATGCTCTAAACAGCTCTCAAAGTCAAGCCCGTATATGGTGAAGTCATCCATAAATACCTCCATAAATTTCTCTATAAAATCATGGAAAATTGCCATCATGCACCGCTGAAACGTAGCCA
The DNA here is from genome assembly GCA_037975025.1 of Excoecaria agallocha. NCBI lineage: Eukaryota > Viridiplantae > Streptophyta > Magnoliopsida > Malpighiales > Euphorbiaceae > Excoecaria > Excoecaria agallocha. Next base: position 30,398,996 of record CM075817.1, on the reverse strand, counting down.
GTGCATTGTACAAGCCAAAAGGCATCCTCCTATAGGCAAAAGTGCCATAAGGGCAGGTAAAGGTGGTTTTCTCCTGATCTTTAGGGGCTATGGGGACTTGCAGATATCCCAAATACCCGTCTAAAAAACAATAGAACCTATTACCTGCTAACCTTTCTAAAATCTGATCAATAAATGGCAATGGGAAATGATCTTTTCTGGTAGCATGATTCAATCTCCTATAGTCTATGTACACCCTCCAACTCGTGACCGTCCTAGTGGGGATTAGTTCATCTAATTCATTTTTTACTACTGTCATTCCCCTTTTCTTAGGAATGCATTGCACTGGGCTAACCCATTTACTATCAGAGATCGAATAGATTATACCTGAATCAAGCAGTTTAAGTACCTCTTTCTTCACAACCTCTTGCATAGCAGGATTGAGCCGTCTTTGGGGTTGAGCGACCGATTTGCAATCCTCCTCCATAAAAATCCGGTGTGTGCAGTAACTCGGATTAATACCCTTCAAGTCCGCTATCTCCCATCCTATTGCTTCTTTGTGTTTTTTCAACACCTTGAGCAGCGTCTCTTCTTCAGCACCTGTCAACAAAGAAGAAATAATCACTGGTTTTTCTTCTCTTTCCAAAAATACATACTTTAAATGAGAAGGAAGAGGTTTTAGTTCAAATTTCAATTCTCCCTCTTGTAGAGTGATTTTCTCTTGCTTTGAATTTTCCTCCTCGCAGTCTTTCACCACAGCTGCTATCAGTTCTTCTTTTACTCCATCCAATTCTTCATTTTCCAAGTAATGCATCAAACTTGAATTTATTGGATCATTTAGTAGTACTTTTTCTTGCACTTCCTCTACACATTTGTCGATTTTATCCATGAAGTAGACTGACTCTTTTAGGTCACTTGATGGATATTTCTGAGACTTATTCATATCCACCACCAGTTCTTCGTTGTTGAATCGAAGAGTAACCTTTTGCCCATGAACATCAATCAAAGCCTTTGCAGTGTTCAAAAATGGTCTTCCCACGATAAGGGGTACTTTCCTGTCTTCCTCCATTTCCATGACTACAAAATCCACGGGAAAAATGAATTTTCCTACTCTTACCAGCAAGTCCTCAATAACTCCCTTAGGCCTTCTCATCGATCTATCTGCAAGTTGAAGTCGCATTCCTATTTCCTTAAGATTGCCTAAATTGAGTTTCCTGCACATAGAATAAGGCATTAAATTAATGCTGGCTCCTAAATCACATAGAGCGTTTCCAACAAAAGTTTCACCAATTTCGCAAGGTAGAGTAAAGTTACCTGGATCTTCCAATTTCTTCGGGATCTTGTTCATTATAATTGCACTACAGTTCTCAGTGAGTTGCACAGTTCCATACCCTTCTAATTTCTTTTTATTAGAACAAAGTTCTTTCATAAACTTAGCATAGTTGGGCATGTGTGCTAGGGCTTCAGCAAAAGGCAAATTAATATGCAATTTCTTAAACATTTCTAGAAACCTATCCAATTGCTCATTCTTCTTCTCCTTTCTAGCTACAGCAGGAAATGGCAACCTATTGATATCAAGATCCTCTATGTTTGGATTCGCAATACTTTTTCCCTTGTCATTCCTTGGAGCATCCGTATCTACCTCTACTCTAGAGTTAGAACTACTTACCTTCCGTGTCGGTTCCTCCAAGTCAGTTGATGAAGTTGGTGATCTATCTTTGTCTTCCTCCCATGCTGCTTCCTTACCACTTCTCAAAGTGATTGCTTTGGCCTCCTCTTTGGGATTGCGGTCCACATTCGAAGGAAATGTCCCCGGTTGTCTGTTTGAAATTGAAGTTGCAAGTTGACCCAATTGAGTCTCCAAATTTCTCATCGAAGCATCTTGATTTCGGTTCCATTGCTCTTGAGATTTCCACCTTGAATCTTGACCCGCCATAAATTGTTGTTGGCTATTCATGAAACTAGCAAACATGTCTTCTAAATTTGGCTTCTTTTCTTGAATGGGTGGTCGTGATTGAAATCCCGGTGGATGGTATGGTTGAGGTTGATTAGAGTTTTTCCCTTGATGGTGATTTGGTGGATAGGGGACTTGGTAGTGATTGGTGGCTTGTGGTTGGTGGGGCTGAGCTTGACTATGATAGACATTTGAGTGGTAAGGTGCTCTTGGTTGTGGTTGAGAAGATGAAGCTTGTTGATTCCCATCCTTCCATGAAAAATTAGGGTGATTCCTCCATCCTGGATTATATGAATTGATGTAGGGATCATTCCTTCTAAAATCACCTAATGCATTTACATCACCTACCACTCCTCCCTCTTAGACAACTTGCTCACTTTCACATGGTCCACTCCCTTGATTTACTACAGCCACATTTTGAACTTTCAAACCACTCAACTCCTTTTTTACCAATTCTAGCTGTGCTTTTAACAGTGCTACCTCATCCACATTGTGTAAACCTTATCTCCTTAGGACTGATCTAGGGGCAGTCCGTTGTGAGTCATTTGCTGCCATCTCATCCAACAACTGAAAAGCGTCCTCAGGCAACTTGTTCAAGAAAGATCCTGCCGATGCTGCATCCAATAATGACCTTGTTTGAGGTGTAACTCCCGCATAAAAGATGGTCATCAATTGGTAGACAGCTATTTCATGATGTGGACAGCTTCTCAATAATCTTCTAAACCTCTCCCATGCCTCATGAAAAGGCTCTTCATTCATCTGATGGAAACTCATTATGCTATTTCGGATGCATGCAGTCTTTGTTGGAGGAAAAAATCTCATTAAAAACCTTTCTTGCATTTGATCCCATGTCCATATTGACTGACGTGGTAACATTTGCAACCACTCTCTTGCCTTGCCAATCAATGTGAATGGAAACAGCTTCAACCTCACTGCATCCGTACTAACACCCGAAATTTGAACAGTGTCACTCACTTCCAGAAATATGTCGATATGCTGAGCTGGATCCTCTACTTCTGAACTAGAGAACTGATTCCTCTGTACCATGGTAATGGTGGCTGGCTTGAGCTCAAATTGTACTCCTCTCGGTAATAAAATTGTTCGGTGATCTTCATTCCACCTTGGCACAGTGTAGTCTCTTATAGTCCTTTGCCTAGGCATTTCTTCTCTTTTTGCCCCTGGCATTTGTTTATGTGCCCTCGGCACTTGTTCATTCTCGGGAGGAAACTCATCAAGAGGAGGATCGTGCTCCATCTCGTTATCTCTATTATCCTTCCTTCTTTGGTGTAGAGTCCTCTCGATTTCAGGATCAAAAGGTAGTAATTGCTCTTGTCTTGTTCTATTCATGCACCAATTTCACCTGAAAAGAATCAAGAAAAATAAAATAAGGAAAAGAAAACACATACAAACAATAATCACAGCTTACTAACAACGCCAATTTCCCCGGCAACGGTGCCAAAAACTTGTTGCGACCCTAGCAAGTGCACTAGATCGACAAGTAATAAAGTGGGGTATAGTTAGGACCCTCAATATCGAACCCAAGGGAAATGTGTATGTGAAGACTGTGAAGATTGATTGTATGCTAAAGAATTCCCAATTTTTTGTGTGTATGAGTTGTTTGATTTATAAAATGTAACTTTAAAGCTTAAGTATGTAAAGTAAAGAAATTTAAATTCAGTGTATTAAATTCTGAAAAATTAGCAAATGTAAATAACTATAGAAATAAAGCGTTACTCGGGTTCACTTATCCACCCCATACCCAAATGTGAATAAATTTTTACATAAAAGTATACATGAATGAACTCGGGATAACCCTTCTTAACCCAAGCGTCCCATTCCGGAGCCAGCTATTCTAGTTGCTAAACGTCCCATTTCGAAGCCAGCCCAACAACTAGCCTAAACCCGGGTCTAAAATCCTAAGTTCGGCCTACCGTCCCATTTCGGAGCCAGGTAACCCAAAACCCATCTATTTCACTCCCTACTCTAGTTTTAGAATCACAAACACCACACATCTAGATTCCCATTCCGAAGCCATCCAAAATAGACAATATTCGTGATAGAAAAACTGAGCTAAATCATTCATAAACTCCAATCTATTAGGTTCAATACCCGTCAAGACATATGATAAACACCATTCATCCATGGATACAAAATAACTTAATAGATCGAAAAATCAATAATAAACAAATAAGTACTTGTGAAATAGACCATCCATTCATGTAAAAATAAATTTGAGTTCAATATTCACATTATGAGTAGGGGATTCAAAGATCCCCAAGCAATAAAAAGACTACTCATAATCCATAATAAAATGGAAAGAGAAAAAGATAGAATAATAGGTGAAGAAAATCCAGCTGAATCCAAGCTCTTCAATCTCTTTCTCCAAAGCTTGCAGGAAAAATGAGCTTCAAAATGTGTAGATCTATACTTGTAAACTATATATCTATGTTTAATCTAAGTGTTTTTGTGTAAATCCCACTATTTTCAAGTATTTCTATGTATTTTTGTGTGTAAAATAAACTAAGAGCTTAAAGAGAGAAGAAAGAAACCCTAAAAACTGAAATTTTACCCAAAAAACTAAAAAAAAACTAAAAACCCCCCGATTTTCAGAAAACTCTGCTTTATAAAGGTCAGCATGGGTCACGGTTACTACTAAATTCGTGGTAACCGTGACCTCTAATAAAAAACCCTTTTTTGATTAAAATGGGTCACGGTTACTACTAAATTCTTAGTAACCGTGAGACTACTCGGAGCTGAATTCAAGATTGGGTCACGGTTACCATGAAATTCCTGGTAACCGTGAGATAGTTCTCATCTGTATTTTGGAATAAAAAGTTGCCTTCCTCACGGTTACTAGGAAATCCTTAGTAACCGTGAGATGCTTCTCTTCTTGCTTCTGTATTAAAAACTCCATAGGTCACGGTTACCAGCCCATCAAGTACAATTGCCATGCTGACCGTGACAAGCTTCAAAACGGTGCGTTTTGATAGAATGCATGGGTCACGGTTACTAGGAAATTTCTGGTAACCGTGAGGTACCTAAAAATCACAAAATCTGTCAAAAACTCTCAAAAATCACACAAAAACTAGAATTAACTGAGAATCGGATAAATTATTAAATACTAGTAAAAACAAAGCAAAAGATGCTAAAAGATCAAGGAAACTAGACTCAAATTAAACTAAAACTAAATATTGAAATTGAGTTATCACAGGACAACCCCATACTTTCATATGAGAAAGTGTGGGTTTCTTGTTATTCCATATCTCATATGGAGTAACATTAACCAATTTACTAGGAACTCTATTTAACACATAAACAATGCATATCCCTAAAAGAACTTAGGCAAGTCTGCTCAGCTCATCATGGATCGAACCATATCTAATAGTGTTCGATTTCTCCTTTCAATACACCATTATGTTGTGGTGTATATGGTGGAGTCCATTGAGATAAAATCCCATTCTCTAAGATAATCTTGAAATTCTTGACTTAAGTACTCTCTACCTCGATCTGATCTAAGTGTCTTAATACTCTTGCCAAGTCGCTTCTCTACTTCATTTCTAAGTTCTTTGAAATTTTTAAATGCTTCTGATTTATATTTCATTAGATAGATATATCTAAACCTGGAATAATTATCTATGAAAGTAATGAAGTACAAGTAACCTCCTCTGGCATGTGTAGTCATTGGACCACATACATCTGAATGTATTAAGTCCATAACCATTTTAGCTCGTTCTCTTTGACCAATAAAGTGAGCTTTTGTCATTTTTCCCAATAAACAAGACTCACATTTATCAAATGATCCATAATGAAATAGTCCCAAATCACCTGACTTGTGTAATTTGGTCATGCGTTTCTCATTTATATGGCCTAAATGACAATGCCATAAATATGAGGCCAGTATTTAGATTATCTAGTTTCATTCTCTTAATGTCCATATTATGCACTTCTTTAATTAAATTAAGAACAAATATACCATTCTCAATGATAGCTTTAGCATAAAACACATTGTTCTTAAAAATATAACAACATTTGTCTTTTAAAGAAATATTATAATCATTCAATAAACAACTGAAAGAAATAATACTTTTGGATAAAGCTTGAACATAATAAAAATTATTTAATTCCAGTATTAATGCACTTGAAAGAGGCAAATGGTAAGTCCCTATAACTGTTGTAGAGATTTTTTGTCCAGTAGCTGACTGTAGTCATATTTTTGCCTTTCCAACTCTTCTACTGCTTTTAAGCCCCTGTAGATCATTACACAAATGAGATCCACATCCGGTATCTAATACCCAAGATTGTTTTAAAGTAATAGAATAAGTATTAATTTCAATCATATGAATACCTGAAGTAGAAGCATCAGGTTGCTTCTTCTCCTTGAGAGAATCTAGATAGGCCTTGCAGTTACGCTTTCAATGACCATCTTTTCCACAATGGAAGCAAGTTCCTTTGGGATTATCTTTCATGGAAACCTTCTTCTTGGAAACCTCACCATTCTTTGGCTATGCCTTGGTCATCATCATCATCATCATCATCATCATCATCATCTTCTTCTTCTTCTTCTTCTTCTTCTTCTTCTACTACTACTACTACTACTACTACTACTACTTCTTCTTCTTCTTCTTCTTCTTCTTCTTTTTCTTCTTCTTCTTCTACTACTAAAACTACTTCTTCTTCTTCTTCTTCTTCTTGGATTTAATAGAAGTGACAACTATGACACTTTTAGATCCTTCTTGAAGGATCCATCAGCTATTTTGAGCATGTTGATTAACTTAGGAATGGTTACTTGGATCTTGTTCATGTTGAACTTAAGCACGAAAGGTACATAACTTGGAGCCAACGAGTATAAGATTAAATCTATGTATAGATCATTATCCATTACATAGCCAAGTCTACTCAAATGCTCAATATGCCCATACATCTTTAATGCATGAGTAGCAACCAAAGTGCCTTCCACCATTTTATAGCTAAATAGAGCTCGAGCAATCTCATATTGCTCAGTTCTAGCTTGATAAGAATAAAGCTCCTCTAGATGAAAAATGATGGTTCTAGCATCCATCATCTCATGTTGCTTCTGAAGCTCTGAGGACATAGCACCCAACATCAGACATGCCGCTGCTTCACTATCCTCAATGTATTTTCGATAAGTGCCCTTGATCTCATTAATGGCATCATCTAATGGAAGTAGTGATGGATCTTTATCCAAGACATAATAGATCTTTTCAGCTCTGAGAACAATTCCTACTTGTCTGATCCAGTCAGAATAGTTGCTACCAACCAACTTGTTATCCAAGATTGATCGTATGTTAATGTTCGATGTGCTCATGATGATGACCTGGATGTAAAAAGAAAACATATGAGAGTATGTTTATATATATATATGTCTGCATTAATTAGGTCTTCAATTAATTCATTTACTCCTATTATTTTATTGCAAATTATTAGCCCTCACTATATAATACGAGAAAACCTGATGGTATTCTTAGTGGGCCAATATCCAATCCTTGATATGTAATTTGACCTTGACTGTGGTCAACAAGCCAAGCTCCATACCCTTGAAAGGTAGGTATCTCTATACCAATTGTGTCTCTACATAACTATTGGATCATTAGGTTATTAACTCTTAATACATGCATATCATATATGGATTCCCTAATCTTGCCTCTAGAACCATTAGCCTTGACTATGGTCAACAAGCTAATGGGCTAGCTAAGATGACCCATTTGATTAGATTCGAGCATATTCGATATAATGTGAGCTTGACTGTGGTCAACAATGTTGGGGATTATCGGTTACATGCGTCTCATACATAAGTAAAATTTAAAATTTTTAACCAATAGATCTGATCTTGCCATGAATTTACAATATACATATTAATGAGAATAAGAAGAATCACCTTTGATTTTTGTTGTACAATTGATTTTCCTTCTCACCGGGTTGTCGCAAACCACAGTGTCCAAAATCGAATACCTCCAATGAGTAATTCACACTAGAGAAGGATTGAATGAACCAACAAAAGAAGAGAACAAGGGCTGGATGAAATTTCCTCGATGCTAGCAAGGGGATTTGCAACTAGGGTTGAGAGAAAAAAGAGAATGTTTTCTCTTAATTGTTCACACTTAACCCTAAAACCCTATCACGTGGATTTTTATAGTTAGGTTAAAAATTCAACTTCATAATAGGATTGAGCTCTTTAAAATTGGTAGAGAATTATTAATTTGGCTTTTGAAATTATTAATAATTTATTTAGGCTCAATTAAATCCAATTTTAGCCCTTTCATAAAAGACTATGCATAAAACCCACAAACTAGGCCCTTTGTGCATATACTTGGATTTAATAACCCAATGAATTTCAAATCCAACCAAATTAAATATGTAGGCTCCATAACACTTATGAAATATATTTAATTTATTTTGGTCCAAGAATTAGGCCTCTAAGGCCGTCTGTTTTAAGTTGGCGTGTAACCCTTCCTCTAGAGGGTTTCTGCGCCAACTTTACTTCTTTGGGCCCCTTTAATTCCTCCAATGGATCTATTAATTATTATATCAGCCCTATAACACTTATAGTCCAATAATAATTAATTATGAAATATATTATTTCAATTAGGTCCATTTTACAGAATATTTCTAAAAAGTTATGCGACCAATTTTACTTGATCATAATTAATTAAACTCCTTAATTAATTATTCTCTTATTCACTTCTCTATCCCCATAATAATATTAAATATTATTAACCTTGTCATTTTACCTTTTCTCTATATGTGTGTGACCTATTGGGTTTCTATCCATATTGGCAGTATAATATGTAATTGTGAGTTCTATTTAAAACTCACTTGATTTAAACTTCTTTAAATCATTTTATCAATCCCTATTGATATTTATGATACACTATTATACAAATCATGAACGGCCTCTAGCTAGACATCATGACTATCCAAATATCAGGAAAGTCAAGTGGTTTGACTATACCCTTCCATAGAAACAATTACCGTGCAATTACTTTTTTCACCACTCTTATCTCAATTAGATTCTGAGTATGGATTTTTGTCAACTCATATAAATCTAAATATGTATGTTCTATCAATTTAACCATTGTTCCCAAAATTCCCTTCATGGATCTCTATCCATTTTGGTATATTACTCTGGCTAAAGATTTCTGAACAAGGCAATTATAAAATCATACGAGATAACTTCCCTTAATAAATTTGGGATGGTGAATCCTTTGTCAATCACTCAACTATCTTCAAGTAGGTCATGATATACCTAATCTCCTAACTATGTTCACCCCCAGTTGGAAGTAATTAGTTATGAAGTAAAAGTATACCACTTGCTACTTAAGATAACTTTGGTGATCTCAAGTCTAAGGATACTTGCACAACTGCTATGAAGAGATTCCTCACTAATATAGATTTAATATCTATGTGAGTATTCTCTTTGTAGGTCTCCAATGAACTTGTTCTTCTAACAAGCATCCACATGTTAGCTTTGATTATCTTTCATAATCACTATTATGAGAACCACTACTTGAACCATTTAATAAGCATAACATGTGCTAGTCTATCCTAATTAACAATGTCCTGTCTTGTTAATTTTATGACTCGAGATATTTAGATATTAACACATTTGCATGTAATAGACACCTCATATAATGAACACTTTCATGATTGCCTTTGCACTGTGTTTATAATATTAAGGACTTCATTTATTAATTTAAGATTTACAAACTCATGTATGTAAACATAGTATTAATAAATGAATAATGCCTTTTATTAAGATTATAATTTATAGATATGAAATACATCCCTTTTGCATTGGCTCTAGGACATACTCTCTAACAATCTCCCACTTGCACTAGAGCCAATCACTCATATGTCTTAGACCCATGCTATTTATATAGTCATCGTGCTTAATCTAGGAAAGTGCTTTAGTGAGGGGATCTATCACATTATCATCTGTGGAGACCCTTTCTATTTTCATATCATTTCTAGCTACTATTTCCCTTATGAGATGGTAGCGTCTGAGAACATGCTTGGATTGCTGATGAGACCCTGGTTCCTTTGCTTGCGCAATGGCTCCATTGTTGTCATAATATAGAGAAATCGGATCAACACCACTCCTAGTTCAGATATGAACTTTTTAATCCAGACTGCTTTCGAAGCAGCAATGTACTTAGCTTCTGTCGTGGAATCAATAGTTGTTTTCTGTTTGGAACTCTTCTAACTAACTGCCCATCCTCTCATTATGAACATATAACCAGATTGTGATTTACAATCATCCTTGTCAGATTGAAAGCTGGCATCTGTATACCCATTTACTTCCAAACTATCCTCTCTATATACTAAGAATATATCCTTAGTCCTTCTCAAGTACTTAAGGATATTCTTGACAGCTGCCCAGTGTTCCTCTCCAAAATTGGATTGGAATCTGCTTGTGACACTTAAAGCAAATGCTACATCTGGACATGTACATAACATAGCATACATGATAGAACCAATTACAGATGCATATGGTATTATATTCATGATCTTTCTATCCTCTAGTGTTTACAGACACATAGACTTAAAAAGTTGTTTCCCATGCACCATGGGTATAAACCCTTTCTTAGAGAGATCCATATTGAACCTCTTCAATACTTTATTTATATATGTACTTTGAGAAAGACCTAACAACCTATTGGATCTATCACTATAGATCCTTATTCCCAGAATATAGGATGCTTCTCCAGGGTCTTTCATGGAGAATTGTTTGGATAACCATATTTTAACAGATTAGAGAAGAGAAATAACGTTTTCCATGATCAATATGTCATCCACATATAGAATCAGGAAGACAATTGCACTCCCACTGACCCTTTTATACACACAAGGTTCATCTTCATTCTGTGAGAAACCAAACTCTTTGATTGTCTCATTAAATTGTATGTTTCAGCTCCTAGAGGCTTGCTTCAATCCATAAATAGATCTTTGAAGCTTGCATACCTTTTTGCCATTTCCTGATGTCAATCCTTCTGGTTGTGTCATATACACATCCTCAGTCAAATTTCCATTTAGGAAAGCTGTCTTCACATCTATTTGCCAAATCTCATAATCATAATGAGCTGCAATGGCTAAAAGTATTCTTATAGACTTAAGCATCGCTACAGGAGAAAATGTTTCATCATAGTCAATACCTTCTTTTTGACGATAGCCTATTGCTACTAAGCGAGCTTTATAGGTAACTATATTACCTTCCATGTCGGTCTTCTTTTTGAAGACCCATTTGCTTCCTATGGGTTTTATTCCTTCAGGTGGTTGAGTTAAAGTCCATACTTTGTTCTCATACATGGAGTCCATTTCAGATTGCATAGGCTTAAGTCATAAATCACTTTCTGAACTATTCAAAACTTCTTGATAGCTTGTAGGCTCATTGTCCTCTACTACAGTTATGCCTCTATTCGTATTAATGTGAAATCCATATATCACAAGGATAGAATGCATCCTAGTAGATCTTCTAGGATTTTTTTTGTAATCGGGTTCAACTGTAATCTCATCATTATGAAATTCAATTTCGGTTTCAATCGGTTGATCTACTTCTATTTGTGGGTCTTGAACTTCACCAAGTTCAATTTTACTCCCACTGTCCTCTCGTAGGAGAAATTCCCTTTCCAAGAAGACAACATGCCTTGAAACAAATACCTTTTGTTCTAAGGGATGATAGAAATAATGTCCAAACGTTACTTTTCGATATCCTACAAATAAACTTTTGTTAGACTTAACATCCAGTTTGTCTGACAATGTCCTCTTTACATAAGCAGGACAACCCCATACTTTCATATGAGAAAGTGTGGGTTTCTTGTTATTCCACATCTCATATGGAATAACATCAACCGATTTACTAGGAACTCTGTTTAACACATAAATAATAGTTTCTAGTGCATATCCCTAAAAGGACTTAGGCAAGTCTGCTCGGCTCATCATGGATCAAACCATATCTAATAGTGTTCGATTTCTCCTCTTATATACACCATTGTGTTGTGGTGTATATGATGGAGTCCATTGAGATAAAATCCCATTATCTCCAAGATAATCTTGAAATTCTTGGCTTAAGTATTCTCCACCTCGATCTGATCTAAGTGTTTTAATACTCTTGCCAAGTTGTTTCTGTACTTTATTTCTGAATTCTTTGAACTTTTCAAATGCTTTTGATTTATATTTCATTAGATAGATGTATCTAAACCTGGAATAATCATCTATGAAAGTAATAAAGTAGGAGTAACCTCCTTTGGCATGTCTAGTCATTTGACCACATACATCTGAATGTATTATGTCCAAAACCATTTTAGTTTGTTCTCCTTTACCAATAAGGGAGCTTTTGTGATTTTTTTCCAATAAACAAGATTCGCATGTATCAAATGATTCATAATCAAATGATCCCAAATCACCTGACTTATGTAATTTGGTCATGCGTTTCTCATTTATATGGCCGAAACACCAATGCCATAAATATGAGGTATTTAGATTATCATGTTTCATTCTCTTAGTATCCACATTATGCACTTCTTTAATTAAATCAAGAACAAATATACCATTCTCAATGATAGCTTTTGTATAAAACATATTGTTCTTAAAAATGTAACAACACTTGTCCTTTAAAGAAATGTCATAATCGTTCAATAAATAACTAAAAGAAATAATACTTTTGAATAAAACTGGAACATAATAACAATTATTTAATTCCAGTATTAATCCACTTGCAAGAGGCAAATGATAAGTCCCACAACTGTTGTAGAGATTTTTTGTCCAGTAGCTAATTGCAAACATATTTCTGCCTTTTCAACTATTCTAAACCTTCTAAGCCCCTGTAGATCATTACACAAATGAGATCCACATCCGGTATCTAATACCCAAGATTGTTTTGAAGTAATATAATAAGTATTAATTTCAATTATATGAATACCTGAAGTAGAAGCATCAGCTTGCTTCTTCTCCTTGAGAGAATCTAGATAGGCCTTATAGTTATGCTTCCAATAACCATCTTTTCCACAATAGAAGCAAGTTCCTTTGGGATTCTCTTTCTTGGCAACCTTTTTCTTGAAGATCCCACCATTCTTTGGCTGTGCCTTGGTTATCTTCTTCTTTTTCTTCTGCTTCTTGCCTTTAGTAGAAGTGACAACCATGACACCTTTTGGATCCTTCTTGAAGGATCCATAAGCTATTTTCAGCATGTTGATTAACTCAGGAATGTTTACTTGGATCTTGTTCATGTTGAAGTTAAGCACAAAAGGTACATAACTTGGAGCCAACGAGTACAAGATTAAATCTATGTATAGATCATTATCCATTACATAGCCAAGTCTATTCAAATGCTTAATGTACCCATACATCTTCAATGCATGAGTAGCAGCTGAAGTGCCTTCCACCATTTTGCAGCTAAATAGAGCTCCATAAATCTCATAATACTCACTTTTAGCCTGAGAAGAATAAAGCTCCTCTAGATGCAAAATGATGGTTCTAGCATCCATCATCTCATGTTGCTTCTGAAGCTCCGTGGACATAGCACCCAGCATCAGACATGTTGCTGCTTCACTATCCTCCATATATTCTCGATAAGTTCCTTTGATCTCATCAATGGAATCATTTGATGGAAGTAGTGCTAGATCTTTATCCAAGACATAACGAATCTTTTCAGCTCTGAGAACAATTCTCGCTTCCCTGATCCAGTCAGAATAGTTGCTACCAACCAGTTTGTTATCCAAGATTGATCGTATATTAATGTTTGATGTGCTCATGATGATGACCTAGATGTGAAAAAGAAAATATATGAGAGTATGTTCATATATATGTATGCATTAATTAGGTCTTTAATTAATCCATTTACTTCCACTATTTTATTGCGAATTAATAGCCCTCACTATATAATCTGAGAAAACCCGATGGTTTTCTTAGTGGGCTAATATCCAATCCTTGATATGTAATTTGACCTTGAATGTGGTCAACAAGCCAAACTCCATACCCTTGAAAGGTATGTATCTCTATACCAATTATGTCTCTACACAATTATTGGATCATTAGGTTATCAACTCTTGATATATGCATATCATATATGCATTCCCTAATCTTGCCTCTAGAACCTTTAGCCTTGACTGTGGTCAACAAGCTAATGGGCTAGCTAAGATGACCCATTTAATTATATTCAAACATATTCGATATAATGTGATCTTGACTGTGGTCAACAACCCACACTATAAAGAACTCTGGTTGTCCTCCAATTAATAGAAGGCTTATATTCCTTAGTATTTATTTGAGGATTTTAGTTAATTAAGTCTCATCATACATGGTTGGCATACATTGGTATGCATCCTATATCTATCATATAAATATAAGCATAAAAATATGGTATAGTTATGGACTTTACTACATTGATTTTCCCGAGACAAAAGGGAAATCAAAAGGTCACACCTAGGTAGTATGCATGATTCAAACAAGTAAAAATAATTACATTATCTTCAAACTTGTTGGATCTCTACCCCGCCCATCTTGCTCCTTAATAGTGTCTCCATCTCTATCTCTAATTCTAATATAAGTAATCTAATTACATATTATAATTTGAAAAATAAATACAAACCAAAAACAAGTGGCCGGGACATGAAAGTCCTTATTGGGCCAAAACATGCATAATGCTCAATCACATTGGGCCTTGTCCATAACTATCCATCATGCCAATCATAAACCCTTATATGCATTTCTAATACATAAAGTAAAACATATAATGGATTACTAACTTTGTTTCAACTCTTGAAACATACTTTTGAGTTATTTTAATAATGTGATCAAATTAGGAAACTTTTTCCATTTTGGAAACTTTCATTTTAGGAAACCTTTTTGCATGCATGTGTTTTTGCCTTAATAATCAATCCAATCGATTATTAATTAATTGATTATTTAATTAATTAAACATATTAAATAATTAAAAGAATCAATTTTGGGCTTTAGATAAAGGGTAGGCCGAAACCCACAAAACTAAACACTAAATGTGTTCACACACAAACTAGTTTTGTGTCTATTGGATCATTTGGGCCTTTTGGAATGAGCCAAGCCCACTCCAGCCCTTAAAACCCATTAATAAACTTAATTATAGTTTATAATATTTAATTTAAATCAGCTCCTTGGGCCCACCAAGTCATTCACTAATTTAAACCAAGTCCGTAAACACAATTAAGCTCATTAAGTGGTTTTAATGAATTAAAATTAATCCAATTAATTTAAGGCCCATTTTAATTAATTAAATTAATTAAAAACACATTAATATATCAGATATATTAGATTTAAAAGATTAAAAATCGTTCTAAATATGAACGCACCAAGAACACATATAGAACACCAATTTATCGAACTTTTCGACTAAACTAGTTTTCATGCAAAACTTATTCAATTTTAATTTTGTTTGATCCTATGGCTTAATATCACATATTAAACACATAAATTATCATCAAAATAATCTTATAGTGGATCAATAAAAAATTAATTTAGAACAGCCCTAAACGTTTATTGAAAAATAGAACCCTACATGCCATTCACAATGGTTCTTTTCTCAAAAGAATTGTTTTTATTTTCGTTTTTTATATTTGATAACATACATCCAGAAATCAATATTTCTCATTCATGAAAAATCAAATATAATATTTTAAAGTTCATGAAATAAATAACTCAAAAATAAAACTTATTCCATAGAAAAATATAGAATTATGGATTCATGGCAAAACCTGGGCTCTGATACCATGTTGGGGATTATCGGTTACATGCATCTCATACATAAGCAAAATTTAAAATTTATAATCAATAGATCTGATCTTGCCATGAATTTACAATAAAAATATTAATGAGAATAAGAAAAATCACCTATGATTTTTGTTGTACAGTTGATTTTCCTTCTTATCCGGTTGTCGCAAACCACAATGTCCAAAATCGAACACCTCCAATGAGTAATCCACACTAGAGAAGGATTGAATGAACCAACAAAGGAAGAGAACAAGGGCTGGCCAAAATTCCCTAGATGCTAGCAAGGGGAGTGAAGGTTAGGGTTGAGAGAAAAGAGAGAAAATATTTTCTCTTAATTGTTCACACTTAACCCTAAAACCCTATCACTTGGATTTTTATATTTAGGTTAAAAATCCAACTTCATAATAGGATTGGGCTCTTTAAAATTTTTGGAGAATTATTAATTGGGCTTTTAGAATTATTAATAATTTATTTGGGCTCAATTAAATCCAATTTAAGCCCTTTCACAAAAGACTATGCACAAAACCCACAAACTATTCCCTTTATACTTGGATTTAATTATACAAATGAATTCTAAATCCAACCAAATTAAATATGTAGGCTTCATAACACTTATGAAATATATTTAATTTATTTTGGTCCAAGAATTAGGCCTCTAAGGCCTTCTATTTGTTGTTGGCATGTAACCCTTCCTCTAGAGGGTTTCTGCGCCAACTTCACTTCTTTTGGGCCTATTTAATTCCTCCAATGAATCCATTAATCATTATATCAGCCCTATAATAGTTATAGTCCAATAATAATTAATTATGAAATACATTATTTCAATTAGATCCATTTTACATAATATTTCTAAAAAGTTATGCGAACAATTTTACTTGATCATTATTAATTAAACTCTTTAATTAATTATTCTCTTACTCACTTCTCTATCCCCATAATAATATCAAATATTATTATCCTTATCATTTTACCATTTTATCCCTTTCTATATATGTGTGTGACCTATTGGGTTTCTGTCCATATTGGCAATATAATATGTAATTGTGAGTTCTATTCAAAACTCACTTGATTTAAACTTCTTTAAATCATTTTATCAATCCCTATTGATATTTATGATACACTATTATACAAATTATGAGAAGCCTCTAGCTAGACATCATGACTACCTAAATGTCAGGAAAGTTAAGTGGTTTGACTATACCCTTCCATAGAAACAGTTACCGTGTAATTACTTCTTTCACCACTCTTATCTCAATTAGATTCTGAGTATGGATTTCTGTCCACTCATATAAATCTAATTATGCATGTTCTATCAATTTAACCATTGTTCTCAAAATACCCTTGATGGATCTCTATGCATCTTGGCATATTACTTTGGCCAGAGATTCTCTGAACAAGGCAATTATAGAAACATGCGAGATAACTTCCCTTAATAAATCTGGGATGGTGAATCCTTTGTCAATCACTCAACTATCTTTAAGTAGGTCATGATATACCCAATTTCCTAACTATGTTCACCCCCAATTGGAAGTAATCAATTATGGAGTCAAAGTATACCACTTGCTACTTAAGATAACTTTGGTGATCTCAAGTCTAAGGATACTTGCACAACTGCTATGAAGAGATTCCTCACTGACATAGATTTAATATCCATATGAGGATTCTCTTTGCAGGTCTCTAATGAACTTGTTCTTCTAACAAGCATCCACATATTAGCTTTGATTATCTTTCATAATCACAGTTATGAGAACCACTGCTTGAACTATTCATGAAGCATAACATGTGCTAGTCTATCCGAATTAACAATGTCTTGTCTTGTTAATTCTATGACTAGAGATATTTAGATATTAATACATTTTCATGCAATAGACACCTTATATCATGAACACTTTCATGATTGCCTTTGCACTGTGTTTATAATATCAAGGACTTCATTTATTAATTTAAGATTTATAAACTCATGTATTTAAACATAGCATTAATAAATGAATAATTCCTTTTATTAAGAATATAAATTCATACATATGAAATACTTCCCTTTTACATGGGCTCTAGGGCATACTCTCTAACTAACAACCCACACGATAAAGAACTCTAGTTCTCCTCCAATTAATGGAAGACTTATATACCTTAGTATTTGTTTGAGGGATTTTAGTTAATTAACACTACAACAAAAATGTAAATTAGTGATGAAAAAAGTCCTCGCTAAATGATGTTTTTTTGCCGCTAAATCAATTTAGCGAGAATTTAACAAGAAAAATATTTTGTCACAAAAGTCATCCTAGCTGAATTTAGTGAGGACTGAAGTTGTCGCTAAATTCAATATCAAATTTTAGCGAGGACTGAAATTGTCGCTAAAATTAGCAAGGAGTAAAATTATCGCTAAATTTAGCGAGAATAAATTTCTTGCTAAATTTTAGCATGCATTTTTGTGACAAATATTGTTCATGCTAAATTTGGCGAGAAATTTATCGTCTCCAAATGTTAGAGTGAATTTAGTGAGGACAAATATCTCGCTAAATTGTAGCTAGCATTTTTTGTGACAAATATTTTTCTCGTTAAATTTGGCATGGAATTTATCCTTGCTAAATATTGACATAAATATCATGACAAAAATATACTAGCTAAATTTTAAAATGAAATTTTTTTTATTTTTTAATTTAATTTGGAGATTTTATTATTCAAATAATAAACTTAAAAATAATGTTATATTTATAGAATACCCAGCATTTAGTATAAAAAAATATATATTAATGAATAAATTGTTATTTACAAGAACATATCATTGCTAATAATATAAGCAAATGATAAAGGGAAAAATTACAAAATGAAATGCAATGACATTAACAACTCACACATCAAGGGACTTGTTGCAAGAGAGGAAGAAGAGATAATAGACTTGCTATTGATTGAACTCCAACAACAACTCATTATTCTTTCAAACTTCAACACGTTTGTCTAAACATGTCTCCAATTCAATAATTTTTTCGATGCTATAATTGCTTGCAAATTCAATGTAGGGTTGCCCAAAAAACAAAACTAATATGTTAAAAAAATAAAACTGAACTAAGAGTTTCGAGTGGTTCAACTAAAAATCAAACCAGAACTTCTACAAATAAATACAAAAAATAGTTCTTAATATGAACTATGGATAACCTAATACAAGTCTTTAAATATAGTGAAGTATTAGGTAATAAAAATGATATGAAAATAGAACATCTAATGCTAGATTCAACCAAGAAACTGGAACACAGGAAAGATCTAATTACTAATATTTGTTTCCTACAACAACTAAGATGACAATGCATAGAACATGACAGTGCATGCACATAGACTTTTATTAGAACTATAATGATCTAATTATAATGCAAGTAAAGAGCCTTTACTCCTTACATAGAAGCCCACGAGCCTTTACTCTTTTTGAGAAGCCCATGAGCCTAATTAATTCCCAATCTAGTTTTAATTTTATGTATAATAAGAAAATGAACAAGATTAGTTCCATTTAAATTTGTGTCCTCCACAACAGTTTTTTTTTAATTATTGTTTTGATTATTTCCTAGTAAATAATGACATATTATGCTGTAAAATAAATACAATCCAGAAAGAGAGGAGCCAGCAAAAATAACTCAACAATAAATTAACCATGTAGTATCAATTACCTGTAATGCTCTGATAAATGATAATTAAAAAAATGACCCCTTTATAACAGTTTCACTAACATCGAGTAGAAGAAAAGAAACTAGCTAGAAAATCATAGAGGAAAGTTGTTGAAGTTTTTCTTTTAGAACTATAGTACTAAAGATTAAACTCAAAACCAAAAGTTGTTGAAGGACTTAAACCTGATTGTATACAAAGCTGTCAGCAAGAAAAAATAGCCCTTCATCTCCAAAGTTACATCCTGCCATATGCATGGAAGACAAGACAAAATTAAACTCTAAGGCAACAATTATTGAGTTTATACTTCATCAATAAAATTTAAAGTATTGAACAATGGTTCAATATATAAAGATATATAAAGAAAGAAATACATTGGTTCAAGGAAAACAAATCCTGTTTGTTGTATCTAAGATGCCAAAGTAACACAGAAGATATATATTTAAATTCACCAAATCACTTTAACAACACTTTTGGATTTCTTAATTATGATTATATTTCTTATCTCAGGAGAATTCATAGAAATGTTGAATGCATGAAAAACCAGTCTAGATACTAGATAACCAGTTTCCTTTTAAGAGCTGCAATTCATTTCTCAAGAAAAAACACACTAACATATCACAATGTCCATGTAAGTAAGAATTTTTCTTTATGAAAAACCATCTAGCTTATGAATCATACTCTCTCACAGTGTAAGATTTGACAATAACCAAGTGGTTGACCAAATGGAGCAATTAATTAGAAAAGCTGAAGAAAATGTCAATGCCTAATAACAATGGCTACTAACAACTTAAAAACCAAATGCTTAATAGCGACTATTTTCTAATTCCTCATAAACAGTATTTTCATATGGTTAACAAGATAAGAGTATATCACATACGATACGAAGCTAAAAAGCTAACAACGAACTTTTATTTTTCTCACACAGAACACAAATCAAATACGGGAGTTAGATCAAGCATAATATTTAAAAAAAACTAGAGAAATAGCTAAGATCAGACACGCAAACACAAACATCTACAGCATCTATAAACATATCAAAAGTGGGAATTTCTTATAGCTACTAAATCTCTACACCGTTAAATATGAAAGTAGGAATTTGGCCTATACCTGTTCGTCTATATGGCCAATCATTAATTAAATTGTGATTTAACTACTAGAATTTGGCCTATACCTTTTTCGGAATGAGTTTTGCAAGAAAGATAGAATAGAGTATGAACAGAGATATCTTTCTTCTCAGGTATAACTACTAGAAGGGATAAAGAAAATTCAAGCATGAATTTCAGCAAGTATGTCTTTCTTCTCCTACCGATTCCTTCAGCGGCCATGCCTTCCCATCTAGAGCTCAATGTCTCTTGCGACAGACTATTCTTTCATGCAATTGTTGAGAAACTACGGTGGTCCTGAGATCTCCAAAAACCACAAGAGCCAAAGCGTATTAGGTGCTTGAACCCTAAAATTAAGAATATAATAAACCTAATTTTGATTTCACTTGAATCAATTAAAATGGACAAAAATCAAATTAAGAATAATTACTTCGAAGAAGGCATTGGATGCAGATGGAAGGCCAGATGATCCAATTGGCGGTGCCGATTATTTGAGGACTGATTTGTAAGAGAGTAAATGGCCGTTGACGGTGGAGGAGCCATCGTTTCCTTCATCATCCTCGGAGCTGTAAGAGAAAGATAGAGAGAGGAGGTGAAAGAGGGCGGCAACACAGAAGGCAAGAAGGCTTTAGGGATTTACAAAAAAATATATGTCGCTAGCTCTTTTTTGTATCCAGCTCAAAAATTTGGAGAATTAGCTAGGCTTGGGCTTTCCCAAAATTAGCGAGAACCTTTTTCCTAGCCATTCTCAAAATTTAATTCCTTTATTATATAATTAATAAAAATTAATATTAATTATTGAATATAAATATAATAATTTAGTTCAATTTAGTTAATTTAAGTAACTAGATAAATCTATTTGTTAGAAAAAATATATTAATTTATGAAATTAAATGAACTAACTAAATGTAAATGAAATTTAAATATTTAGAATTAAAAGAATATAAAAATAGGTAGAATATAATTCTAGTTAATTATCTAATTTTTTCTTGAAAAACCATTTTAAAAAAAATAGTTAGACTAAATGTCGGTCCTATTAAATTTAAATAAAATTTAAATATTAAAAATAAATTAGGTACTTGAATTAGAAATTAGCAAAGACATGAGTTCTCGCTAATCAATTCACATGTAGTTCACATGTAACATTAGCAAAGACAATTTCTATTAGTGAGAATGATTTCTCTAGCAAAATTGTCCACATGAATAGTCATTTAGCAAGTAAAAATATCCTCACTAAATTAGCGAGAAATCATGTCCTCGCCAATTATTTCACATGCCACATCAAATAGAAATTAGCAAGGAGTAATATTCTTGCTAAATTAGCGAGCATAAAATGCCTTGCTAATTAGTTCACCTATGACATGCCAACCAAACCGAAAATTATCGAGGACTATTTCTCTCGCTAATTAGCGAGAACATTAGTCATAGCTAAATTAGCGAGAAATGATTTCCTCACTAATCACTTCATGTGCCACATAAATAGTCATTTAGCGAGGAAAAATATCCTCACTAAATTAGCGAGAAATCATGTCCTTGCTAATTACTTCACATGCCATATCAAATAGAAATTAGCAATGAGTAAGATTCTCGCTAAATTAGTGAGCATCAAATGCTCACTAATTAGTTCACATATGACATACCAACCAAATCGAAAATTAGCGAGAACTATTTCTCTCACTAATTAGCGAGAATATTAGTTGTAGCTAAATTAGTGAGTAATCATTTCCTCGCTAATCACTTCACATGCTACATGAAGTAGTCATTTAGCGAGAAAAAGTTATTCGCTAAATTGGCGAGAAATCATGTCCTCGCTAATTACTTCACATACTAAATCAAATAGGCATTAGCGAGGAGTATTGTTCTCGCTAAATTAGCGAGCACAAAATATCTCGCTAATTACTTCACATGCCATTTGAACTAGTCATTTAGCGAGCAAAAATGCCCTCACTAAATTAGTGTGGACAATAGTTCTCACTAATTAGCAAGGACTAGTTGTTTGTCACTACAGTAATAAGTTTGCTTGATTTTTTTTCTCACCAATTTCTTGCTAAATTTTGCACCAAAATTTTGGCACCCAAAGTAGCTACAAAATTTCAATGTTCTTGCTAAATTGTTGCAAAATATATGCTCATGTGCATCACCACCAACATTTGCAACAAATTTATTTTTTCGTCGCAATTTTATCACTATATTAGTGATTTAGCAATGATTTTTCTCTTACTCGCTAAATTTTGTCGCTATTCTACATTTTTTTGTTGTGTAAGTCTCATCATACATGGTTGGCATACATTGGTATGCATCCTACATCTATCACATAAATATAAGCATACAAATATGGTATAGTTATAGACTATACTACATTGATTTTCCTGAGCCAAAAGGGAAATCAAAAGGTCATACCTAGGTAATATGCATGATTCAAACAAGTAAAAATAATTACATTTTCTTCAATCTTGTTGGATCTCCATCCGGCCCATCTTGCTCTTAGATAGCGGTCTTCATCTCTATCTCTAATTGTAATCTAAGTAATCTAATTACATATTACAATTTGAAAAAGAAATACAAACCAAAAACAAGCGATCAGGACATGAAAGTCCTCATTGGGCCGAAACATGCATTATGCTCAATCACATTGGGCCTTGTCCATAACTATCCATCTTGCCAATCATACACCCTTATATGCATTTTTAATGCATAAATTAAAACCATATAATGGAATACATGATGGAATATGACATGGTATGAATGTGATGATAGCACAGCAGAAAAACAAAAATTTTATCATACATACCATACAATTCCAAAGCAAGAATCGAAACATGCAATTTTAGGGTTGTAGAACTTACAACTTATGATGCCTTTTGAAAATTGAATTTGGTAATGCCCAGCAACTAAGATGACTTTATCCGCCTTAGATCTCGATCACCAATGCCAAGGAGCAGCCTTTTACGCCACTCCCTCTATTCTCACACACAAAATTGCAAAGATGGCTTAAAAAGAGATTGCTAGCTCTCTTTAAAGTATTGTGTAATGGCAATTGTTTGAAGCTACAAGACTTTGATCTTGTACTTCTTTTAGGTGTTATTAATGCCCAAGAACACAAGAAAGCAAGAAAGAGTTCTTCCTCTTGTGTGTTTTGGCCAAGAGAGAAAATGTGAGAGAGAGAGATTTTTCATGCCAACATTAGGGAGAATTAGGGTTTCACGTTTTTTTTCACCTTAATATATATTCTTTTCATTTTCTTAAGTGATCAATCCAAAAACCACTACCTCAAGATAATTAATATTATTTAGAGATAATTAATTTCAGCCTTTATCACTTCTTTAAATTAAGAAATATATATTGATTAAAACTCCTTAAAATAATACATTTAATCCAAGATAATCCTTTTGATTTAATCTAAGATAAATGTAAGACATAATAATTAACTAAATCACTTAATAAAAGAATTAATCATGTGCCGAAATTCCATTGACATTATCTTGGAATTTCGGCCGCACCATCCAATTACCAAGTGAGTTAATTCAATTAAAATCCTTTAGGCTTTAATACTCAATTAATTAAATTAACACAAGACATTTAATTAATTGAAATTAAACCTTGTGGGCTGAATTTTTCTCTCTCATGGGCCAAGGTCCAATAGCAATCTAATAACCCATTACACATATTAATTTGACTTTAATTAAAAGCCCAAATTAATGTCCAATACTTAATTTAAATATTTCAAGCCCAATGCTTTGTGTGCGATCCTATAGGTCCATTTAATGTTGGCAATGAATTAATAAATTAATTCAAAGGCTATATATATTCTCTAGCAAGATATTATAGCAATCCAAATTAAATGAAAATGCATATGGCATTTAGTGACCTAATGCAATTTTGCATAGTCCCTTACCCATAAATATCAGAATTAATATAAGGCATGGAACTAGTCATCCTTATATATATTAATTCCTTTCTTGATATTCCAGTGACACTGAACTCTCAGATAAATAATGATTACTCATTATTTCATCTCGGTATGGCCATACACTTCTCAGTTCACTGATCAAGTGGCCGATGATATTTTCTCTCTTATTGAGAGGGGTAATCCCTTCACTTCTCTCATGCTCTCTAACATGAATCAATGCATACCCAATCATACCCGTACTTGTCACTCTGTTATGAGCACGTTAGGTGTATGTCAAAGTACACAGTAATTCATAAAGAGTTTCATAGAGATTTCAAGTATAAGAACTCCGATACAAAACTTGCATATGAGAAACACTTATGACTTGTACCATGTAGTGTTCTCATGAGCGGATCGTATCCAGATACCATGTACTTCAACATGTATCTATGATCTCTGATTGACACTCTTGTCCTAATGATCCGTAAGACAGAACTCATAATATCAGAGAGAGCATACTAGTCTTAATTCATTGTTATTCCCATAACAATGACTGGCTAGGGATGTTTAGAATGAAGTCTCATTTGTTTCAAGGTCTTACAACCATGTGCCTCACACATGATAACTTAAACCGAAACAACACTCTTGGATAGTTTTATCAATTGATATGCACAGGAATACAAAGGATAAAACAAATGCCTCATTTTATTAACTAAGTGTTTTATTACAATGTTTTGGGGCTAGGGCTTACACTAACAATACAAACTATGTTTCAACTCTTGAAACTTACTTTTGAGTTATTTTAATAATATGATCAAATTAGAAAACTTTTTTCATTTTGCAAACTTTCATTTTAGGAAATCTTTTTGCATGCATGTGTTCTTGCCTTAATTATCAATCCAATTGATTATTTAATTAATTAATCATATTAAATAATTAAAAAATCAATTTTTGTTTTAAAACAAAGGGTAGGCCAAAACCCACAAATTTAAACCCTAAAGTATGTTCACACACAAACTAGTTTTGTGTCTATTGGACCATTTGGGCCTTTTGGAATGAGCCAACCCCACTCCAGCTCTTAAAACCCATTAATAAAATTAATTATAGTTTATAATATTTAATTTAAATCAGCTCCTTAGGCCCACCAAGTCATTCACTAATTTAAATCAACTCCGTAAACATAATTAAGCCCATTAAGTGGTTTTAATGAATTAAAATTAACCAATTGTGGTTGGTGTGAGTGGTAAGGCACTCTCATCCCTTAAGTGAGGTCAGGGGTTCGATCCCCCTCACGTACGGAGCAACACATTGGCCAGCACACTACCCCTTAATTGGGCCGACACGGTGCGAACGAGGATTAGTCTGGGTGTGGTACGGGCTTAAAGGTGCCTTCCACAGTTGGAGCCCATCCAGGATACCCCGTGCATTTCGCAAAAAAAAAAAATGAATTAAAATTAATCCAATTAATACAAGGCCCATTTTAATTAATATAATTAATTGAAAAAACATTAATATATCAGATATATTAGATTTAGAAGATTAAAAATCGTTCTAAAAAAGAACCCATCAAGAACCCCAATTTATCAAATTTTTCGACTAAACTAGTTTTCATGCAAAACTTGTTCGATTTTAATTTTGTTTGATCCTATGGCTTAATATCACATATTAAACACATAAATTATCATCAAAATAATTTTAAAGTGTATCAATAAAAATTTAATTTAGAACATCCCCTAAAACTTTTATTGAAAAATAAAAAACCCTACATGCCAAAACAATGATTCTTTTCTCAAAAGAATCATTTTTATTTTTTATTTTATATATTTGATCACATACATCCATAAATAAATATTTATTATTCATGAACAATCAAATCTGATATTTTAAATTTTATGAAATAAATAACTCAAAAGAAAAATAATTCGGCAAAAAAATATAGAATTGTAGATTCATGGCAAAACCTGGGCTCTGATACTATGTTGGGAATTATCGGTTACATGCATCACATGCATAAGTGGAATTTAAAATTTTTAACCAATAGATCTGATCTTGCCATGAAATTACCAAATAAATATTAATGAGAATAAGAAAATCACCTTTGATTTTTGTTGAACAGTTGATTTTCCTTCTCACCGTGTTGTCGCAAACCACAGTGTCCAAAATTAAACACCTCCAATTAGTAATCCACACTAGAGAAAGATTGAATGAACTAAGAATGATGGAACACAAGGGCTAGCTGAATTCCCTTTGATGCTAGCAAGGGAGTGGCGGCTAGGATTTTTCAAAGAGAGAGAATTTCCTTTCTCTTAATGTTCACATCACCCTAAAATCCCTATCACATGGATTTTTATAGTTAGGTTAAAAATCTAACTTCATAATGGGATTGAGCTCTTTAAAGTTGCTAGAGAAATATTAAATGGGCTTTTGGAATTATTAATAATTTATTAGGGCTCAATTAAATCCAATTTAAGTCTATTCATAAAGGACTATGCACAAAATCCATAAACTAGGCCCTTTATGCATGTACTTTGATTTAATCACCCAAATGAATTTCAAATCCATCCAAATTAAATATGTACGCTCCATAATACTTATAAAATATATTTAATTTATTTTAGTCCAATAATTATGCCTCTAAGACCTTTTATATGGGTTTGGCCTGTAACCCTTCCTTTAGAGGGTTTTTGCGCCAAAACCAATTCTCTGGGCCTCTTTTGATTCCTACAATGGATCTATTAATTATTATATCAGCTCTATAACACTTATAGTCCAATAATAATTAATTATGAAATACAATATTTCAATTAGATCCATTTTACAGAATATTTCTAAAAAGTACTGCGAATAATTCTACTTGATCATAATTAATTAAACTCTTTTATTAATTATTCTCTTATTCATTTCTCTTCTCCCATAATAATATAAAATATTATTATCCTTGTCATTTTATCATTTTATCCTTTACTCTATATGTATGTGACCTATTGAATTTCTATCCATATTGGCAGTATAATATGTAATTATGAGTTCTATTCAAAACTCACATGATTTAAACTTTTTTAAATCATTTTATCAATCCCTATTGATATTTATGATACACTATTATACAAATCATGAACGGCCTCTAACTAATCTTCATGACTATCCAAATGTCAGGAAAGTCAAGTAGTTTGACTATACCCTTCCATAGAATCAGTTACCGTGTAATTACTCCTTTCACCACTCTTATCTCAATTAAATTTTGAGTATAGATTTCTGTCAACTCATATAAATCTAATTATGTATGTTCTATTAATATAACCATTGCTCCCAAAATGCCCTTCCTGGATCCTTATCCATCTTGGCATATTAATCTGGCCAGAGATTCTCTGAACAAGGCAATTATAGAATCATGCAAGATAACTTCCCTTAACAAATCTGAGATGGTGAATCCTTTGTCAATCACTCAACTATCTTCAAGTAGGTCATGATATACCCAACATTCTAACTATGTTCAGCCCAGTCGGAAGTAATAAGTTATAAAGTCAAAGTATATCACTTGCTACTTAAGATAACCTTGGAGATCTCAAGTCTAAGGATACTTGCACAACTGCTATGATGAGATTCCTCGCTGACATAGATTTAATATCCATGTGAGGATTCTCTTTGCAGGTCTCCAATGAACTTGTTCTTTCAACAAGCATCCACATGTTAGCTTTAATCATCTTCCATAATCACGGTTATGAGAACCACTGCTTGAACTATTCAAGAAGCATAACATGTGCTAGTCTGTCTGAATTAACAATGTCTTATCTTGTTAATTTTATGACTAGGGATATTTAGATATTATCACATTTGCATGCAATAAACATCTCACATCATGAACATTTTCATGATTGCCTTTGCACTGTGTGTATAATATCTAGGACTTCATTTATTAATTTAAGATTTAAAAACTCATGTATTTAAAAATAGCATTAATAAATGAATGATTCCTTTTGTTAAGAATATGAGTTTATAGATATGAAATACATCCCCATTACATGGGCTTTAGGGCATACTCTCTAACACATCATAATTTTCTCAATTTACTTAATGCCCTTACAATTTCAAAAATTTTGATTACATCCTTACTGCACAACTAATACTTTCTTTCATTGGAATTTATTCAATCACTCCCTTTAATCCTTCCAAGGTACATCTTGGGGCCTCACATTTCTCTCTCCATTAAAAGAATCTTATCCTTGAAATTTTTCTTATTACTGAGTATACCTTTGCATTTGTGATGTCCTCATAATCTGAGTAATCAAAAATGTACTTTTTAGGATCAATAGTGACATCAAGTGACATTGAGGTGAATAGTATCACTTGGAGCCTGCAAAAATTTTTCGTCACCATTGGAAACTAAAATTTATGACAAGTCTTTTGGTATAATTTGAGGTAAAATTAAGATTAAATAGGTCTTCAAAATAAATAGAAAAAAATTTTATGACTGTATCAAGGTTTGACCAAACTTTGACCTACCCGAAAATATTCCATATATGTCTAAAAATTATTAAATTTGTATAAGCCTATTATAAATAATCTCAATTAATATTTGAAAGTGAAAAATGATTTGTTTTGAAAACTTTAAATATTTGAATTTTTGATCAGTAATTTTTTTAAAGCTAGAAGTATATTGAAATGATGTTGAATTAGCCTAAAATTTTAAATGCTCCTTAATATATATTTTCCTTATGTTGAATTAATCTTTAGGGAAATTTGATGAAGGAAACATTAGAATCCAAAAAAAATGATGATAAATGGATATTATTTTGGTTATTTGGGCAAAATGTCACACACTCACTCCCTTGACTCACCATAGGGTGTAAGTAAATCAAGGGAGTGACTCATGGTCACTCACTTCCAAAGGGCATGTGTGAGAGTGAGTAGTAATTAAGAAAAAAATAACATGTGGCTTAAAATAAGAATTAGATTGAATAGTAAATGAATTAATCTTGGCCCTCTTTTTAAAGTGATAAAAGACAAAATAAAAAGATGCAAAAATCTCTCCAAATATCTTCAAAATTCAGCCATTCTTCCTCCCTACCTTCCATGGCTGAATTCTCTATTAAAGTTCCCTTACCATTTCTTTCCTTCTAATTTCCATTTTTCACCTAATTTTTAACCCAAATTTCATCTTCATACCATAAAAATCATCATTCCATCTTAGAAAAAAGATTAAAGAAAAATAAGCTTGGAAAGTGAAGAATTTTTGTGAGAAAAAATTTTCCAAGTAAGTGAATTTATGTGCTTTTGTTAGAATTAATTAGAGAATTTTGTAAGTTATTATTTTCATGTGATTTTAGATGAAAAAGTAAAGAGAAATTCATGGTTATCTATTATGTACAATTCAGTTTAGGTGAGAAATAAGAAAAAGAAAAAGAGGAAAGAAAGGAGAAAGGAAAAGAAAAGGAAAATTAATGAACTCAAGGTGAATTAAGGTATGTAGATGCTTAAACTAACCTATTTCATAAAAACCTAGGTTCTGTAACTTAAGGTTCATGTATATAATGTGACCTATAATTTGATTTAATGCTAAATTGTTGTAATTAGGTGTTAAATAATAAAATATTTGATGTCAAGTGCATGAAATTATAATTAAAAATGATACATTAGTTTTGGAACTTACTATACAAGTATGGGAAAATAAAGCTACATGAGCAATTAATTTGATTTAAGCCTAAAAACATGTTAAATATGTAAACAAAACATGGTTAGAATGTGTTTTGTTAATTAAACAAATTTTTATGTATGTGACATAATAATGGCCAATGGTGTGTATGACCTAATTAGCATTATCATGATGATATAATGAATGGCAAAAAGGTCATGCAATGAATGAGTGAAAATGATATCTATTACATGTGATTTAATTGATACATAGTGTGAAAATGTTATGAATGGTGAAAATAATGTATACTTTCTATGGATGTTATGAAAATAGTATTGCCTTTATGTTTAAAAGTAAAATCAGAAGCATATGATATAATTGGCTAGCCATGAGACACTCACTATAGTAGCGAGTCATGACAACTCGGATAAATGAACCAAAGGCGGATTTATACCATAAATATGAAAAAATATGAGAAAAGTTGAAAAAAAGAAGAAAATAAGGATTATGTAGTTATAGACCTATAGGGTCCATATTCCGTGTATCTAGTTCGAGGGTTTCATTTCCACTGAAAATTTTTAAGGGCAAAACTAAAATGATAGTAATAAGGCAATCAATGGAATAAATAGTTGAATAATGAATAAAAGGTAGTGAAAATGTAGCTAAAATGGTAAAAATGGCATTATGGAATAAATTTTGTAAAATAAGGATAAAATCGTAATTTAGCGAAAATGTTGTGAAAATAAGGACTAAATTGCAATTTTTTCAAAAAGAAATGAATTTAAGGACTAAAAGGCAAGAAAATGTTACTTGTAGGTTAAAAGTGTAATAATATGGTAATTATGTTTAATAAGGAAAAACTAGGGTCAAAATGGTAATTATGGCAAAGATGGGACATAAATGTCATTTTGGAAAATGGTGGGACCTAACTGTTATTATGACAAAAGATAAGGATATAAATGTAATTTTGTTAAAAGATTTAAATGTTAAGGGTAAAAATATAATTTCACCCTAAGTCATATATGTTTGAAGAAAATGTGAAGAAATAATGCAAAAATAACTAATAAAGTAATTAATTAAAGAAAATAGTAAAGATTAAAAAGTAAAGTAGAATTTATATTTTGTAGTGAAATTTGTTAGCCGGGTATCCACCACTAGGCTATATGCTTAGTGTGTGGTTTGCTACACGAAAAGGTATCCAAAGCCGTGGATGCAGAGTAAATGGAAGAAAGAGGCTGGATTTAGGAGTAATATCTATTACCATTTTTGCATGTATGTAATTAGAAAGAGAATTATGTATATATTAAGACTTATGGTCAAGACATATTATGGCATGTATATGTACTTAATGGATGGTTAAGTAGGATATCAATGTGTTTGTATATGCATGAGTTGATGATTTGTGGTTGTGATGAATTATAGAAGTGTCGTGTTGTTGCCTGGAGTATTAGAGTTAGAGGTTGATTATTAGAAGTGTGTTTTTGAACTTTTGCCGGTGGGTTAGTTTAAAATTATAGCCATTATATTGTTGAAATTTTGATCAAATGAATAGTAAATTTACAATAAAAACCAAATTGGCATATAACGGACCAACAATTAATGTTTGGACCCAATCTTGAATCGTATACAAATAAAATGAGAACTAAGTAATGATAACATTATAAATGTCCAATTAATAACCTGATTATGAGATAGTGATATTCAGACCCAAGAAAGTATAAGGTATTAAAGCATTTTTTCTAAACAATAGCATTATCTGAAAAGTAACACTAGATAAAACATACCAAGTGGACTTCTTGAATTATCCTTATCTTTTTTTATCATGGCATTCACTTGAGCTAGAGCACCAAAAGCTATAGGCTTCTCTACTATCTCAGATGGTGCTCAACCCATTCTACCTTGACTTCATCTACCTCTACCAGCTCTAGAAACATTAACATTTTTACACTTACTTATGAAGCTAAACTCTCTCAATTTAGGGATAATTGGCTAACATGTGTTGCATGTTGCCACACTTAAAACAAGCTCTAGTGAGCTTCCTGTATATAACCCAATATCTCTTTTAACAATGCTCATATATTGGTAAAGTGCTACCTCTACTAGATGGTGTTGTAGCACTAGCCACCGAGGTTGGCTTTTGAGCTGAACTCTTAGTAACTTTCTTACACTGAGACTCACTAGCCTTCTTACCATTAACCACTTAACTATCTTGGGACTTCCTCTTTTGTTCTTTATTTTTCTTCACTTGTTCATATTCTTCCACTTTTAAGGTAGCTAAAACCAATTGATAGTAATTCACTGACTATATGGGGTTATTGCCACTAGAGGTCCTCTGATAGCCTCATTCAATCCATCTTTAAATACCCTACATCTAAAGTCTTTAGTCATTAGTGCATCAGCCACATACTTGCTGAGTTAGCTAAACTCCTTTTCATATTCAACTATTATCAAATTCTTTTGCTTTAGGTTTCTAAATTCTTTCCATTCGGCCTCTTTGTAAGTTTTAGTAATATATCGCTTATCAAATTCTTAGACAAAAAAGTCCCATGTCAACTCAACAGGTCATTGAGGATTTTAGAGCACTAACTTTCACTCATATGTTAGACCTTATAGCAATGACACTGCACAAGTCACCTGCTGATTCTATAGACAATTGATTTCTTGCAATATTCTCCCAACCTTTTTTTTCAAGAATTCAACTACACTTGACTCATCCATTGATGTACCCCTAAACCTTTCTACTCCTTTTTTCCTAATAAGATCAGTAGGAGCTTTTGGAGCAGTCAATTTATGTATTATCTGCACTAACCCCTTCATTGACACTAGATTACTCTGAGTAGGATCTAAAGTCATTACTGGTGGTTGCTTAGGTTCAGGCAAATTATCACATACTGGGTTTATACATCTAGCTATCCCACCTAAATCTTTATTGGGATCTGATTCCATCATTACCTTAGATAGAACAACATTTACATTAGGGCCACAACACTATATAGACAGACATGTATAATCTATTCTCTAACATCCTATAGTTTTAAAAAATCTAAACCTATGCTTTAATACCACTAAATTTGTCACACCCTTATACCCTCTAAAAGAAATGTGAGAGCGCAACAACTGGAGACACCAGGTTCTAAGGCAGCTCTTGATCTGGGTTATCTAATGAGCAAAGCATATCTCATAAATATATATGGAAAGAAAGTGCTAAGCTTTCTCCTAAATTTTGATGTTTTCAAAATGCTTTTTGGGCTCTCCTCTAGGGTTTTAAATGTTTAAAATCTTTTTTGGGCTTTTTTCCATTTTTTCCATTTGTCAATGACATTAAAATTTGTTTTAGGGTTAAAAAAGTTGATGTCAAAGGTGAGAAACTCCATTGGCTCATGAGTCAGGTTCTTGACTATTCTTGAGGAATAAATACTGAAGGTAATATTCTTGAGTCTTCAAAACTTGTAAATCCAGTGTTGGTTAATAGTGTAAATATTTACTTTCCATTTGTGACACCCTAACTCTAAATTCTAACCATATTACCGTGCCTACACTTCTGGTCATATTATGTCATGTTATTATGCCTTTAAACAAATAAACATTCACACCAGTGATTCATTAAGCTAAACAACATGTATATAAATTAGGTGTTACCATAACCATGATCGTACTAGATTCCACCGTAACACCCTTAACAAGCACACAAAGCCTACTAACATATATAGGGTATATGCAAAACTTATAGGGCTAACCTAGGATTTGATGCAAAGAAATCATATTTATGGCAATCACATACTAATCACCCACAATCTAGAAATCACATGCAAACAAAGGAAAATAAGTAAATTTTACAGTCCTCCATATATTACAGTTCCTGAAATAAATCACGACAAAATATAAGACTAGACAAAAGGGAATTATCCATAAAATATCCTGCATCCAAAATCTAAACCGACTCTTGTTGGCCTTCTGATGTAGAACTAAGTCCTTGAGTGACCCTCAACCAAACCTACACGGATATAAAACAACATGTGCTAAGCTATAAAGCTTAGTGGAAAAAATTCAAAAAGCAACATGGCCGAACTACTCATAGCAGTCGTTAATAACATCATCACACAAGCATTGCAATAGGGAAAACAACATAATCATGTCATGATTTCATTACATAAAAACAATTTATGGCAAAAAGGAAATTAAGGTGAAACATTATAATAAGATATTCATCATGCTTACATTATATAAGTGAAGATATCAATACATGTATTTCTTTATTTCAAGTAGATTTTTTAATCTTTAATAGCCTGCCTAAGTGCCAGTTCAAAGGGTGGATAACGGGAGCTATGGATACCAATTGGTATCAATGATGGATACCTGAAGGTATCAAATGATGGATATCCGAAGATATCAAATGATGGATATCCGAAGATAACAAACGATGGACCCAAAGGGCCAAGCTATGGTCCAATTAAAGGAACAAACAATAGATTCAAATGGGGTAAACTATGGCAGCTACAACTGTATCCCTTTAGGCATGCCTATCTAATACATAATTGAACTAAGACCTACAAGCTTAACAATTTTTAAGAAAATTTTTGATTCAACATGTTCCTCTTTTATGCAGTACAACATTTGCTTAAGCTGCAATTCATATAAGAATGCACATTTCATATTTTTATAATGGCATCAACATTTACTATCTTAACTCATATACAGAGTATTTAAAGTTGTTTAAGAACAAATGTTATGGTACTTCACATAATCATCTATATACATATATATATATATATATATATCAATGCAATTTCAACATTAATATAATTATAGTCATAAAATTTAATCAAGTTGCAATTAGCACTTACTTGATAAACTTGCCATTCTCACTTTACCTTGAAAGTTTAAGGCATGGCTAGAGCTATCACATTTTAATTTTCGAAAAATACTCATTAAATGTGTTAATTAGCTTGAATTAGGGGTTATTTGTTTGTATCATGAGTGCTGGCTTAGTTATAGATGAATGTGGAATTATTCTATTAGGTAATCAAGGGTTAGTGTATTAGGTGGTAAGGTGAAGAGCAGTGGAGTGTCACTTGGCCGTGTATCACAAGGCAAAGAACATCAATTGGCCATGCATCACAAGGAAAAAAGCCTTGCATGGCTGTGCATCACAAGGCATAAAACATCACTTGGTTGTGCATCAACTAGCATACAAAGATACTTGGTCGTGCATCACATACAGGGAGACAATACTTGGCCGTGCATCTCAAGGCATAAAGCCTTGCATGGCCACGCATCACAAGGCATAAAGCATCACTTGGTCATGCATCACCTAGCATATAAAGACACTTGGCCGTGCGTCAGATACAGGGAGACAATAATTGGTCGTGCATAACAAGGCATAAAGCCTTGCATGGACGTGCATCACAAGGCATAAAACATCACTTGGCCATGCATCACCTAGCATACAAAGACACTTGGCCATGCATCACATACAAGGAAACAATACTTGGCCATGCATTATAAGCCATAAAGCCTTGCATGGTCGTGCACCATAAAAACATATCTGATTATGTAGATCAATTCAAAATGATGCTCATTGAGCCAATAGATCTCTGTCTACACTCATCTTAAATCTCATCATCACTTAACTAGCTCAACCCTAAACTAAAGGCTTCAATGGATAAAAGATTCTTGTTCTCAGAGAAGCCTAATTTCTATTGATCCATCTATAGACAACTTCATACACAGCATAATCCAAACAATGTTCCCGTATCTAAAACACACTAAGACTTCTTCACTCCTTCAAGATCCCTTTGCCCTTATTTTCTCATGTCTCTGCTACTACAAACAACATAAAAACACTAAATTTCCTTTTTCTTTTCATGAAATCTTTCATTAACAGAAGAGAGATAGAAGGAAGAGATTTCTCTAACCAAAACTTAATTCCTTATTTATATACAGAGATAGAGAGATGGACTTTCTTTCAACAGATAGTGATATTTATCACCATGAACATATAAGGAAGCCTCTAGAAGACCCCCCCAAATCACCATTTAACCCCTTTCTTAATTTCTCTCTCAAAAACTAATCCATCCAATTTTTTAATTTATGCTTTTACCCCAAATCAATCTTAAATCATAATCTTACCCCGAACATCAATTTTTATCAATTAATTAACCCCTTAATCAATAATTTTGGTGAAATTACCATATTACCCTTCATGAAACTTTAACCCAATATGGCTATAACCATACAAAATATTAATTTAGCACATAATATCAATTAATTAAACATAATTCTTACCAAGGTCAAGATTGGGCCCTTATAATTCTTCTCCCTTAAGAGAATTTCATCCTCGAAATTCATATCTGATTTAAACAACTGAGGATATTAGGCCATCATCACTGCCTCTGATTCCCAAGATACTTCTTGAATGTTATGATGTTGCCAAAGTACCTGGACAAGAGGAACTAGTTTATTCCTTACCTACCTGATTTTCCTAGCTAAAATCTCTTTAGGTTCTTCATCCTAAGTAAAATATATCTGAACTTAAATGTCTTGTACTTGTAATATATGTGATTCATCTTAACTATACCTTCGAAGTATAGAAACATGGAATACATCATACAACTTTGATAATTCTATAGGAAGCATTAATCTATATGCCACTGGTCTAACCCTTTTTAGAATTTCATAGGGGCCAATGAATCTTGGACTTAATTTACCTTTCTTTCCAAACCTCAAAACTTTCCTCCATGGTGACACTTTTAGAATACCTTATCATCAACTTGATATTTGACATCCTTTCTTTTCAAATTTTCATAAGACCTTTGCCTGTCACTTGCTTCTTTTAATTTCTACTTAACAACTTGAACTTTTTTTTCGGTGTCTTTAACTAGGTTTGGCCTAATTATCTTATGTTTAGTTAACTTAGTCCAACATACCGAGGTCTTGTAACTTCGACAATATAAGGCTTTATATGGAGCTATACCAAGACTAGTCTGATGACTGTTATTATATGTAAATTCTATCAAAGCTAGATATTTATCCCAACTCCCAGATAAATTCAAAACACAACCCTTAGCATATCTTATAAAACTTGTATAACCCTTTCTAATTGTCCATCCGTCTGAGGACGAAAAGCTACAATGAACTTTAACCGTGTTCTAAGGACTTTTGTAAACTCTACCAGAATTTAAAGGTGAATCCAAGATCTCGATATGAGATTATAGATACTCAAATCCCATGAAGTCGAATGATCTCATTTACATACAATACTGCCAATTGATCCATGAAATAATCCATTCTAACTGGTAAGAAATGAGCTGATTTAGTTAACTTATCAATAATTACTCAAACTATATTATGTTTTCTTTGTGTAGAGGGCAATCCGGTCACAAAATTCATAGTAATATCTGATGGAATATGACACGGCATTTACATGATGATCATGCAGCAGAAAAATAATAAAATCGATCATACATGCCGCTCAATCTATAAACAAGAATCAAAAACATGAAATTTTAGGGTTTTAAAACTTACAACTTTAGATAAACTTCAAGATTTGATTTTGATGATGACAAGCAACCAAGAAAGATTTATTTGCCTTAGATATTCACCACCAATGCCAAAGGAACAGCCTTTAAGTCACTCCTCTCTATGTTCACACACACAATTGCAATGACGGCTTAAAATCGAGAGTGCTAGCTCTATGTGTAAATTATTGACAATGGTAATGGATTGAAGCTACAAGATTTGATCTTGTACTACCTTTTAGTTGCTATTGCTGCCCAAGAACACAAGAGAATAAGGAACAATCCTTTCTCCTTGTGAATTCGGCCAAGAATGTGTGAGAGAGAGTTTCACGCCTAGGGTTTATTTCCTATTTATTCATTTAAAATATATCACTTATCTTGTTAAGTAATAATGCCGAGATTACCATCCTTTTAGGTAGTAAAATCATTCTTAATCACTTCCTTAAAATAAGTAACATATATTGATTCAAACTCTTTTTGAATTAATTTGAAATAAATATAAAACATTTAATCAAAACAAATCACTTAATTTAAGAAATATACATGTGCCGAAATTCCGTTGATTTTTATCTTGGAATTTCGGTCACTTCCTCTCTTATTTAAGTGATTTAATTTGATTCAAATTCTTTTAGGCTTTAATACTCAATTAATTTAATTAATACAACATAATTAATTAATTGAAATTAAACCTTGTGGGCCGAATCTCTCTCTCTAATGGATCAACCATTTAGCAATTTTAATACCCATTACATACATTAATTTGACTTTAATTAAAAGCCCAAATTAATGTCCAATACTTTATTTAAATATTTTAAGCCCAATACTTTGTGTGCAATCCTATAGGTCCATTTAATATTGGCAATGAATTAATTCAAAGGCTATATATATTCTCTAGCAAGATATTATAGCATTCCAAATTAAATGAAAATGCAAATGACATTTAGTGACCTAATACAATTTTGCATAGTCCCTTACCTATAAATATCA
Source organism: Excoecaria agallocha (assembly GCA_037975025.1). Classification (NCBI taxonomy): domain Eukaryota; kingdom Viridiplantae; phylum Streptophyta; class Magnoliopsida; order Malpighiales; family Euphorbiaceae; genus Excoecaria; species Excoecaria agallocha. The sequence continues at coordinate 30,360,520 of CM075817.1, read as the reverse complement.
GAATTAATATAAGGCATGGAACTAGTCATCCTTATACATATTAATTTCTTTCTTGATATTCCAGTGACAATGAACTCTCAGATAAATAATGATTACTCATTATTTCATCTCGATATGGCCATACACTTCTCAGTTCACTGATCAAGTGGTCGATGATATTTTCTCTCTTATTGAGAATGGTAATCCCTTCACTTCTCTCATGCTCTCTAACATGAATCAATGCATACCCAAGCATACCCATACTTGCCACTCTATTACGAGCACGTTAGGTGTATGTCAAAGTATATATTAATTCATAAAGAGTTTCATAGAGATTTTAGGTCTAAGAACTCCGATGCAAAACTTGCATATGATAAACACTTATGACTTATACCATGAAGTGTTCTCATGAATGGATCGAATCTAGATACCATGTTCTAAACATGTATCTATGATCTTTGATTGACAATCTTGTCCTTATGATCCTTAAAAAAAACTCATCTTATCAGAGAGAGCATACTAGTCTTAATTTATTTGTTATTTCCATAACAATGACTGACTAAGGATATTTAGAATGAAGTCACATTTGTTTCAAGGTCTTACAACCATGTGCCTCACACATGATAAGTAAAACTGAAACAACATTCTTGGATAGTTCTATTAGTTGATATGCACAGGAATACAATAGATAAAACAAATGCCTCATTTATTAAATTAAATACTTTATAACAATGTATTGGGGCTAGGGCTTACACTAACAATCTCCCACTAGCACTAGTCCCAATTAGGCATAGCCCTAAAACCGAATGCTCTCAAATGAGCTTCGTACAGATTTGGACGCAACTGTTTCGTCAAAGGATCTGCTACATTGTCTTCACTTGCTATCTTGCTAACCTTAATGTCCCCACGATCAATGATCTCTCTGATCAGTTGGTACCTCCTGAGTATGTGTTTGGATTTTTGGTGTGACCAGGGCTCCTTGGCCTGTACGATGGACCCATTGTTGTCATTGAAAATTTCTAATGGATCTAGGATGCTTGGGACCACTCCTAATTCGAAAATGAAATTTCTAATCCAAACAGCCTCTTTTGCAGCCTCACTTGCTGTAATATACTCAGATTCTGTAGTTGAGTCGGCAACGGTCTCTTTCTTTGAGCTTTTCCAGCTGACAGTACCACCATTCAAAACAAAAAAAAACCCAAATTGCGATCTTGAATCCTGAGTGCTAGTCTGAAAAGCAGTATCGGCATAACCTTGTATAACGAGCTCTTCTTGACCACCATACACCAAGAAGTGATCCTTAGTCCTTCGCAGGTACTTTAGAATCCCCTTTACAGCAGACCAGTGCTTTTCACCAGGGTCTTGCTGAAACCTACTGGTTATACTCAGTGTATGAGCAACATCCAACCTAGTACATAACATAGCATACATGATAGATCCAATAGCAAATGCATATGGGATTCTACTCATGCTGTCCCTTTCTTCTTTGGTTTTAGGGCATTGTTCTTTAGTTAAAGGAACTCCCAAAGCCAAAGGTATGTAACCTTTCTTTGAGTCTCCCATACTAAAATGTTTTAGTACTTTGTCTATGTACTTTTCTTGACTTAGTCCCAAAAGCCAATTCGATCTATCTCTATAGATCCGAATACCAAGTATTGTCTCGGCTTCACCTAAGACTTTCATTGAGAAACACTTCCCTAACCATTGCTTAACCCTTTGTAATGTTGGAATGTCATTCCCAATGAGAAGGATGTCGTCCACATATAGGACCAGAAATACTATTATGCTCCCACTAACCTTCTTGTACACACAAGGCTAATCTTCATTCTTGATGAAGTCAAATTCTTTGAATCCCTCATCAAAACGAAGATTCCAACTTCGGGATGCTTGCTTCAATCCATACATGGATTTGTGAAGCTTGCAAACCTTTTTAGGATGCTTAGGATAGACAAAACCCTCGGGCTGTGTCATATACACATCCTCAAGTAAATTTTCATTGAGGAAAGTAGTTTTGACATCCATTTGCCATATCTCATAATCATGATATGCAGCTATGGCAAGCAAAATCCTAATGGACTTGAGCATGACTACAGGCGAAAAGGTCTCATCATAGTCTACACCATGAGTTTGTCGAAAACCTTTTGCTACTAGTCTACCTTTGTAGGTCTTATCAGCTTTGAGTTTAAATAGCCACTTGCATTCAATTACCTTAGCACCATCCGGTGGATCAACCAAGGTCCAAACTTGGTTATCGTACATTGATTGCATCTCGAATTTCATGGTTTCAAGCCAATTTTTTGAGTCTGGGCTCTCAATAGCTTCTCGGTAGGTAGTAGGATTCTCATGATCTACTAACTCAATAGTGTCACTGTCAGTGATTAGAAATCCATATCTCTCAATCTCCTGATATACCCTACCGGACCTTCTAGGTTCTTGTGTAATGGATTCTTGTTCCATAATCGATTGTGAACTTGATCCCATTTCCAACTCATCCTCTATAGGAGTTTGTGATGCTTGAATTTCTCCAAGTTTTACTTTACTCCCACTGTCTTTCTTGAGAAGGAACTCCTTTTCCAAGAAAACAGCCTTGAGAGCAACAAATACTTTGTTCTCAACTTGTGAGTAAAAGTAGTATCCCTTTGTTTCTTTGGGATAACCCATAAACAAGCAGACAGTGGATTTGGACTCTAGTTTGTCAGATGTTAATTTCTTAACATGTGCTTCACAGTCCCAAATCTTGAGAAATGACATATTGGGATCTTTCCCAGTCCATATCTCGTATGGTGTCATCTCAACTGCTTTAGTTGGAGTACGGTTTAGTAGAAACATAGCAGTTTCTAATGCATAACCCCAAAAAGAGACAAAAAGATTTGCTTCACTCATCATTGATCGAACCATGTCTAATAGAGTTCGATTTCTCCTTTTGGATACACCATTCCACTATGGTGTTCCAGGAGGAGTGAGCTATGAAATGATTCCACACTCCTTCAAATGATTGTCAAACTCTTAGCTTAAGTATTCACCACTTCGATATGATCGAATGCTTTTTATACATTTGCCAAGTTGTTTTTCTACTTCATTTTTAAACTCTTTGAATTTCTAAAAAGTTTTAGACTTGTACTTCATTAGATAGATGTAGCCATATCTACTGAAGTCATCTATAAACATCACGAAGTAGCTAAAATTGCCTCAAGCTTGTGTACTTAATGGTCCACATACATTAGTATGTATTAGCTCTAATAAGCCATTAGTCCTCTCGCCTTTCTTATTAAAAGGACTCTTTGTCATTTTTCCATGCAAACATGGCTCGCATGTGTCATAAAACTCTAAGTCGAATGACCCAAGTACTCCAGATTTGTGGAGTCTTGAGATGCATTTTTCATTTGCATGCCCTAAACAACAATACCAGAAGTAAGTAGGGTTCAATTCGTTTGATTTAACCCTTATTTTATTAATGTTGTACATAGACTCTTTGTTTTGTAGATCAAGGATATAAAGGCCATTTTGCAACATGGCATTGCCATATGAAATGCCTTGGCAACGAATATGAGCATTGCCATTTCTAATAACAAAATCAAATTCATCCAAATCCAAACAAGAAACTGAAATAATGTTTCTGCTCATAGCAGGCACATAATAACAATTTTTCAAAACTAAACAAAGTCCGGAACGTAAAGTGAGTTGATAGTCGCCTATCTCCATGGTAGCAACTCGTGCTCCATTCCCCACACGGAGGTCCACTTCATTCTTTCCAAGTAACCGCCTATTTCTTAGCCCCTACACATTTGAACAAATGTGAGAACCACAACCGGTATCCAATACCCAAGTGGTAGAAATAGAAAGGTTAATTTCAACAACAAAAATACAAGAACTGGATGCCTTGGCTCCATTCTTCTTTTGTTCTTCCTTGAAGAGAGCAAAATTCTTCCTCCAATGCCCTATTTTGTTACAATGAAAGCATGTGCTCTCACTCTCCTTGAGCTTTTACGCCTTGGACTTAGAATGGGCCTGAGGTGCACTCCCATTTGACTTGAACCAAGCCAGTTCATTCTTGGGTTTTTCCTTTCCCTTTCCTTTTCCCTTAGCGGGTCCCTTCTTAATGCCCCCTTGAACCATCAGTACGGGATTGGTCTTTCAAATGTTCTCTTCAGCATTCTTAAACATCCCATAAAGCTCGGTGACTGTCTTGTTCATTGCATGCATGTTATAATTCATAACAAATGGATCATATTCATCAGTCAATGAACCTAAGATAAAGTCAGTGGCCAATTCCTTCTAGACTAGTACCTCAAGCTTCTCAAGAGTATCAAGATACCCTTTCATCTTAAGTACATGGGTACTAACAGGAGTACCCGCAGCCATCTTGCAAGAAATTAAGGCCTTTATTGTCACGAATGTCTCGTGACGAGCTTACTCTTAGAACATCTCCTTGAGGTGCACCATGATCGCATAAGCCTCTTGGTTCATGAATTACTTTTGCAAGTCAGGTACCATGATGGCCAGCATCAAATAGGTCACATCATTGGATTCACTCTTTTTGGTCTCAAAAGTTTCCTTTTGAACCGCAGAGGCATTCCTACCAGGTTCTTCAGGCAAGGGTGCATCCAAAACATACAAATTTTTCTCTTGCTTAAGAACTATTCTTAAGTTTCGAGACCAGTCTATGAAGTTGGTGCCATTCAGTTTCTCCTTTTCTAGGACCGATCGCAATGAAAAGTTGTTGTTTGAAGAAGCCATTTTCAATCTACAATAAAACTTAGCAAGATTAAATGAGGTCTTATTTATAATCCCACAAACCGAATTAATATCCCTTTAAATAATTCGCGTTAGTGATTTAATGTGGGCCAAGATCCACTTTTCACAATAACTTATTAGTCAAGCTGAGCTTGTACACCTAACAAATTAAGTTACTTAGGTAGGAAAACTCCAATCATGTCTCGTATATGACTCTTGGATCAAATGGGCTAACATCTTAAGATGTTATAGCACAAACCCATTTATTAGTTGCCTAGGTTTGGACATCCCTTTCCATGTTAAGTTCAACCTACATTCACAACCCATGCCTCACAAAGATAATCGGGCGCATCTAGGACTCCTAGTCTACGTGATCGATGATCAATGCCTTGACATGTTTCGAATTAGGAAGGCAACTTTGTGACTTACTATTTTAGGGATTTATTTTATTACGACTTACATGGCATACGCTTTGTCATCAATCCATAGCATGCATATATATATAATTGCATAAAGTAAAGCGTGACAAACATGGGCCCAAAAACCTATAACTAAGATTCTATACTATTACATAAGAATCTTTGAGTTGGTCTTCTCCACTCCGATGGGCTTTGTCTTGATTTACAAAGTCTTCAAATAAATTATATTCTAACAAATAAACAAAATTTTACAATAATACATGATGGCACGTAGGCCATATTTAATGCACCATGCATATCCATTCATCACACAAAACAAGCAAATAAATATACATAACATTCATGGATAAAACAAAGTACAACTTTAATTAATTTAGCCAAGCCCATTAATGGAAATTGTGTACTTGAACTTTTAAGAGAGAATCCCATGATGGGCCTGGGCCGAAGCCCAATGGACTAAATCCTCTTATTGAATAAGTTCTCTTAAAAGCCCAAAACATAAATAGTTAGATTTGTGCCATAAATCAACTCTAGTATAATTTCCAATTTTGCCATTTTTAATTTTATGTCATACAGCCCATAAACATTAAAAATACATATAATATGTGCCAAAATAAATTAAAACATAAAATCATGAACAACATATATATCATACATGGCATTTATACCAAACAAACAAACAACAATGAAACAAGTTGTTTAATGCTCTTATAATGCCACAAAATGCACAAACACTTAAATCAATTTTATGAGTCATTTAATAATTTAAATAAGGTCATAAATATTAAGTTAATGTTATGTACCAATCTGATCTAAATTTTTTTTCACCATTTTAATCAAAACAAAACAAACAATGTTGATTAAACATGTAACAAACACAAACTAGCCATAGTTTTAATTAATTTTAAAATTAATAAATTAAATTGTCATGGACCAGAATTAAAACCAAATTTAAAATATGTCTAGACCTGATATTTAATCTTTAAAAATCACTTACAAACATGCCAAAATCGTTTTTACATTTAATTTTGAAAACTAGTTGTTAAACAAACACTTAACATGCCAACTAGCACCTAGTTTCAAGATTAACATGTACCATCAGGTATTAACAATTAAATCTGACCATTAATAGCTCTAAAACATATTAGGACAGTATATTAACATGTCATATTAATTATAATACCTATCTAATCATTTAAAATCATTTTTACACCAAAACAAAGCAAAAAACTCAAAACAGAAAATTTCAGCATTGCATGTTATTATACGAACGATTTTTGAATAATTATTTCATTCATCTAAAGCACTAAAATAAGCATGTTTATGCTCTGATACCACTAATGGAATATGACATGGAATTTATATGATGATCATGCAGCAGAAACATAATAAAATCAATCATATATGCCACTCAATCCATAAACAAGAATCTAAAACATGCAATTTTAGGGTTTTAAAACTTACAACTTTAGATACACTTTAAGATTTGATTTTGATGATGACCAGAAACCAAGAAGGATTTATTTGCCTTAGATCTTCACCACCAATGCCAAAGGAACAACCTTTACGCCACTCCTCTCTATGTTCACACACACAATTGCAATGACGGCTTAAAATCGAGAGTGCTAGCTCTATGTGTAAATTATTGGCAATGGTAATAGATTGAAGCTACAAGATTTGATCTTGTACTTCCTTTTAGTTGCTATTGCATCCCAAGAACACAAGAGAACAAGGAACAATCCTTTCTCCCTGTGAATTCGGCCAAGAATGTGTGAGAGAGAGTTTCACGCCTAGGGTATTCATTCAAAATATGTCACTTATCTTGTTAAGTGATAATGCCGAGATTACCATCCTTTTAGGTAGTAAAATCATTCTTAATCACTTCCTTAAAATAAGTAACATCTATTGATTCAAACTCTTTTTGAATTAATTTGAAATAAATGTAAGACATTTAATCAAAACAAATCACTTAATTTAAGAAATATACATGTGCCGAAATTCCATTGATTTTTATCTTGGAATTTCGGTCACTTCCTCTCTTATTTAAGTGATTTAATTTGATTCAAATTCTTTTAGGCTTTAATACTCAATTAATTTAATTAATGCAAGATAATTAATTAATTGAAATTAAACCTTGTGGGCCGAATCTCTCTCTCTAATGGATCAAGGTACATTTAGCAATTTTAATACCCATTACATACATTAGTTTGACTTTAATTAAAAGCCCAAATTAATACCCAATACTTTATTTAAATATTTTAAGCCCAATACTTTGTGTGTGATCCTATAAGTCCATTTAATATTGGCAATGAATTAATTCAAAGGCTATATATATTCTCTAGCAAGATATTATAGCATTCCAAATTAAATTAAAATGCAAATGGCATTTAGTGGCCTATTGCAATTTTGCATAGTCCCTTACCCATAAATATCATAATTAATATAAGGCATGGAACTAGTCATCCTTATATATATTAATTCCTTTCTTGATATTCCAGTGACACTGAACTCTCAGATAAATAATGATTACTCATTATTTCATCTCGGTATGGCCATACACTTCTCAGTTCACTGATCAAGTGGCCGATGATATTTTCTCTCTTATTGAGAGGGGTAATCCCTTCACTTCTCTCATGCTCTCTAACATGAATCAATGCATACCCAAGCATACCCATACTTGCCACTCTGTTACGAGCACATTAGGTGTATGTAAAAGTACATAGTAATTCATAAAGAGTTTCATAGAGATTTTAGGTCTAAGAACTCCGATGCAAAACTTGCATATGAGAAACACTTATGACTTGTACCATAAAGTGTTCTCATGAATGGATCGAATCCAGATACCATGTTCTAAACATGTATCTATGATCTCTGATTGACACTCTTGTCCATATGATCCGTAAGATAGAACTCATCTTATTAGAGAAAGCATACTAGTCTTAATTCTTTTGTTATTCCCATAACAATGACTGACTAGGGATATTTAGAATGAAGTCACATTTGTTTTAAGGTCTTACAACCATGTGCCTCACACATGATAACTTAAACTGAAAAAACATTCTTGGATAGTTCTATCAATTGATATGCATAAGAATACAATAGATGAAACAAATGCCTCATTTATTAAATTAAATGCTTTATAACAATGTATTGGGGCTAGGGCTTACACTAACAATATCTTCCCATTTCCACTGAGGAATTGGAATGGGATTCAACAATCCAAAAGGCAGTTGATGCTTGACTTTCACTTGCTGACAAGTTAAGCACTTAGAGACATAATTGACCACATTCTTCTTCATACCTAGCCACCAATAACATCGCTTAAGATCCTGATACATCTTGTTACCCTTAAGGTGTATAATAAACACTGTGTTGTGAGCTTCATATAATAAGGTTCTTTTTAATTCTCCATCATTTGAAGCACATATTATATCCTTAAAGTACAAAATTTTATTTTCTTTTATTGAGTACCTAGATTGATCCCATTCGTGTATGGATTCCATAATTCGCTGTAACTTCTTATCATTTTTTTTTGTGCATCCATCATAGGCTGCCATACACAAGGCTTAGCCCTTGATTGGGCAACTAAATCAGCATCTGAAGCAAATCTCCATCTACCCCATTTAACACCATAGTCACCATCATCTTTCTGCTTAAAGCATTAGCTACCACATTAGCCTTACCTGTATGGTAGTTTACTATACAATCATAGTCTTTAAATAGTTCAAGCCATCTCCGCTATCTCAAGTTAAGTTCCTTTTGAGTAAGTAAATACTTAAGGCTTTTATGATATGTGTAAATTCTACATCTTTCACCATATAAGTAGTGCTGCCAAATCTATAAAGCGAAAAATATCGTTGCCAACTCTAAATCATGTGTTGGATAATTTTGTTCATATGGTTTAAGTTATCGAGATGCATAAGCCACCACTCAACCCTCTTACATCAAAACACAATCTAAACCAACTCTAGTGCAATCATTGTACATGGTATACTTTTTTCCTGAGACTGGTTGAGTCAAAATCGGAGCTTTTGTTAGCACACTCTTTATCTGATCAAAACTTATCTCACATCGGATAGTCCACTCAAATTTAACATTCTTACTCAACAGCTTAGTAAGTGGACAAGTAATAAATGAAAACCCTTTTACAAAGTGATGATAGTAACCTGCCAAAACCCAAGAAACTTCCCAACTCAGGTACACTTCGAGGCGGTCTCCAATTGATAATAGCCTCAATTTTTACTAGGTTAACTCTAATGCCATCAAAAGATACTACATAGCTAAGGAAGGAAATTTCTATCAGCCAGATTTCATACTTGCTCAATTTAGCAAACAATCGATTCTCCCTTAAGGTATGTAGCATAATTCTTAAATGCTCACCATGTTGTTTCTCATCCATGGAATAGACCAATATGTCATCAATAAATACCACCATGAATGGTCCAAATATGGTCTAAACACCCTGTTCATCAAATCCATAAATCCAGCCGGTGCGTTCGTTAACTTGAATGGCATTGCTAGAAACTCATAATGCCCATATCTAGTTCTAAATGCCGTATTTGGAACATCTACATTCCTAACTCGGAGTTGGTAATACCCCGATCTTAAATCAATCATTGAAAATACTTCTGTGCCTTTCAATTGATCAAAAAAAATCCTCAATTTTAGGCAATGGATACTTATTTTTCACTATCACTTTATATAATTGTTGATAATCAATGCATATTGTCATAGAACCATCCTTTTTCTTAACAAATAGGATCGGCTCACCCCATGACGATACACTAGGCCTGATAAATCCCTTTCCAAGTAGTTCTTGTAACTATACATTTAACTCTTTCAATTCCATTACAGCCATCCTATAGGGGGAACTTAAACTGGCTGCTGTCCCAAGAAAAACCTCAATAGCTAATTCCACAACCCTCATTGGTGGAAGACTAGATAAGTCTTTAGGAAATACATCAGAAAATACATTCACTACCGGTATGTCTTGGATCTTAACCATGTCCCTCTTCAAGTCAAGAACTAGGGCTAAAAATGCTTCACACCCCTTTTTAAGAAATTGCCTAACTTGTATGACAGATACCATATTGGCCAAAGGTTGCATCGGAATACATATAACTAGTATTTCATTACCATCTTCATCACCAAGAGTTACTATTTTAGCCACATAATTTACCAATGCATGATGCTTAGACAACCAATCCATACCCAGAATAACATCGAATTCTCAAAAAGGCAACTCAATAATATTGGTTAAAATTCTCTTCCTTGTATGAAGATAGGACAATCAGGGAACATTTTGTTCAGACATACACTATGCCCTAATGGACTAGTTACATAGATATCATATTCCAGCCGATGAACCTTAGACACACCCCTACTTATGCTCTCAATTCAAATATATGAATGAGTGGATCTAGGATCGATAAGTGCATGAATATCATAATCATAAAGTGAGAAAATACCAGTTATAACTTTAGGAGCATCTTGGTCCTCTTGTGCTTCCATGGCATAAGCCCACCCTGAGATATTTGGTGTAGCAGGTCGATCAACCGACTCAAATATATTACGAGTCTGAGATCCATAGTCACTAAAACTACCTCATCCCCTACCTTTGCTTTCGATTCTAATAGCCAAAAACATATTTGAAGCTCCTCTACTTCCTTACTGTGCAGAGCCTTATGCCTACTTTAAGGGCAATTCGCTATATAGTGGTCAGTAACACAACAATTATAGCAGACTCCTGATTCTTTCCTGCATGGGGCCTAATGTTGCCTTAAACAATAAGGGCACTCAAGCAACTGACTCCCTCTTTGCTTTGATGATGTATCTTTACTTAGTTTGGACATTACTAAAAATTCTTATCTCTTCACTTTGCTAGCAAGGTTGTACATTTCCTTGGCTCGTTGGACATTCTGCGCTCCTTTAAACATCTTTTTGATGGACCATCCACCCCTAGCCCCGCTCCCTTTTCGCTCTCTTTCTCATTTAGATGACTTGTGCTTCTTAACCTTCATAGCGGTTATAACTAGTTCATGAAAGTTTACATTATAAAGAGATATAGGCCTTATCAATTTCTCTCTGATATGGTGATTCAGTCCATCTTCATATTGCCTACTCTTAAAGGCATAAGTCAACATCTCTTTGGGGACATATTTTCATAGCCGACTAAATTCCTTCTCAAACTCTGCCATATACATAGCCCTCTATTTTAAAGTCAAAAACAATCTTAGCTTCTCCTTTTTATAGGCCTTAATAACATATTTCTTCTTAAATTAAGTTTCAAAGAATCCCCAAGTAAGAGGATCGACAATTAAGGTTGCCCGAGTACTAGTTTCCACCAATCGTACACTGGTCCTTAAAGTAAAGATACAACACATGATACCTTATAATGAGCGGGATAGTGAATATCATCTAGAATCCTCTCCAGCTTTTCTATCCAAAATTCAGCTTCCTTTGATTGTTCCAACGTGGTACCCAAAAATTCTTCCCCACCATATTTTCTAACTTCCCAGATTAGGGCCTTAAGTGCTATCATCCTTTGCAAAATCTGAGTCATATCCTAAGAAATTTTTAAAATGCTTATCCAAGGATAGCAGCAGGGATGTCATTCTGATTGGACGATAAAGATCTAATATCAAAGGAACCTATTGTAGCTGGTAAATTACTTTTAGCTGATTCCTCAATAACATCCCCAGAATCATCCATCTTCAATCTATGTTAAAACAAGGACTACTGCATTAGGCCAATCAGACATTATACCATACCAAAGATTTCTAGACCTTTATTGCCCATAAAAGGCTAAACCAGGATGCTCAGTTGCCACAAATTGTAACACCCTAACTCTAAATTCTAACCATATTACCGTGTTTACACTCCTTGTCATATTATGTCATGTTATTATGCCTCTAAACAAACAAACATTCACTCTAGTGATTCATTAAGCTAAACAACATGTATATAAATTAGGTGTCACCATAATCATGATTGTACTAGATTCCACTATAACACCATTAACAAGCGCACAAAGCCTACTAACATATATAGGGTACATGCATAACTTGTAGGGCTAACTTGGGATTTCATACAAAGAAATCATATACATGGAAATCATATACTAATCACCCATAATCTAGAAATTACATACAAATAAAGGAAATTAAGTAAATTTTATAGTCCTTCATATATTACAATTCCAAAAATAAATCATGATAAAATATAAGACTAGATTAAAGGGAATTATCCATAAAATATCCTACATCCAAAATCTAGACCGACTCTTATTGGCCTCGTGATGCAGAACTAAGTCCTTGAGCAACCCTCAACCAAGCCTACATGGATATAAAATAACTCGTGCTAAGCCATAAAGCTTAGTGGGAAAAATTCAAAAAGTAACATGGCCGACTACTCACAGCAGTCATCGATAACATCTTCACACAAGCATTGTAATAGGGATAACAACATAATCATGTCATGATTTCATTCTATAGAAATAATTTATGGCAGAAAGGAAATTAAGGTGAAACATTATAATAAGTTATTCATCATGCTTACATTATATAAGTGAAGCATTCGATACATGTATTTCTTTATTTCAAGCACATTTCTTATTCTTTAATAGCCTGCCTAAGTACTTGTTCAGAGGGTGGATAACGGGAGCTATGGATACCAATTGGTATCAATGATGGATACCCAAAGGTATCAAAAGATGGATATCCGAAGATATCAAATAATGGACCCAAAGGGTCGAGCTATGGTTCCACTAAAGGAACAAACAATTGGCCCAAATGGGGTCAACAATGGCAGCTGCAACCGTATCCCTTTAGGCATGCATATCTAATACATAACTAAACTAAGACCTGCATGCTTAACCTTTTATAAGAACATTTTTTATTCAACATGTTCCTCTTTACGCAGTACAACATTTTCTTAAGCCACAATTCATATAAGAATGCACATTTCATATTCTTATAATGGCATAAAAATTTGTTATCTCAACTCATATACAGAGTATTTAAACTTGTTTAAGAACAAATGTTATGGTACTTCACATAATCATATATATATATATATATATATATATTCAATGCAATTACAAGATTAATACAATTACAATCATAAAACTTAATCAAGTTGCATTAGCAGTTACTTGATAAACTTGCCATTATCACTTTACCTTGATAGTTTAAGGCTTGACAGTTTAAGGCATGGCATAGAAATGTCACATTTTAATTTTTAGGAAATACTCATTAAGTGTATTAATTAGGTTAAATTAGGGGTTGTTTTTTTTATCATGAGTGTTGGTGTAGTCATAGATGAATATGGAAGTATTCTGTTATGAAATCAAGGGTTAGTGTATAAGGTGGTAAGGTGAAAGCAGTGGAGTGTCACTTGGCCATGCATCACAAGGTAAAGAACACCAATTCTCAGTGCATCACAAGGCATAAAACATCACTTGGTTGTGCATCACCTAGCATACAAAGACAATTGGCCGTGCATCACCATAGGGAGACAATACTTGGTTTTTCATCACAAGGCATAAAGCTTTGCATGGCCATGCATCACAAGGCATAAAACATCACTTGGCCATTCATCACCTAGCATACAAAGATACTTGGTTGTCCATCACATACAGGGAGACAATACTTGGTTATGCATCAAAACGCATAAAGCCTTGCATGGCCGTGCATCACAAGGCATAAAACATCACTTGGCAGTGCATCACCTAGCATACAAAGACACTTGGTTATGCATCACATACAGGGAGACAATACTTAGCTATGCATCACAAGGTATAAAGCCTTACATGGTCGTGCACCACAAAAATAGATCCAATTATGCAGATCAATTCACTATGATGCTCAATGAGCCAATAAATCTCTCTCTACTGTAACGTCCTAATACCATCTTTCTTCCAAAAGCATACATTATGCATTCAAGAACCATGACTCACACAAATCATTCATCAACATATCATCATATACTTATAAGGTGCATGCATATCCTAATAATTAACTTGGAAAGTCATGCAAAACTATCATAATATGGCAATCACACATTAGCTACCACAGCCTAGGAGGACAAGCTAGTAAGGTAATTTAAGTAAATTTTACAGTCTTTCATATTACATTTCCCTCACCGAGACATGGCAAAATAATAAGACTAGACAAAAAGGAACTATCCATAAAATATCCTACATCTAAAAGCTTGGACTGACTTTTGTTGGCCAATTGATGCAGAAATTAAGTCCCTGTGCAACCTTCAATCAAACCTACATAGATGTAAAGCAACCGTGCTATGCTATAAAGCTTAGCAGGGATATAACATACACAGATAATAATAAGATCGACCAATAGCATCCATCGAATATAAATATCTTTACAATATCATTTTAATAAGAACAACAACATACTTGTATCATAAGTTTGTCTCAAACTGACTATATAGCAAAAGAAATTAAGATAAGACATGGTAATCAATCACTCATATGCTTACATTATATAGATGAAGAAATTGATACATGTATTTCTTATTTTAAACAATTCTCTTAAACTTAATAGCCTGACTAAGTGCTAGTTCAAAAGGGGTGGATAATAGATGCAATGGATTACCCGAAGGTATCAAACAATGGACATCTTGAGGATATCAAACAATGGACCTAAGGGGTCGAACTATGGTTCCATAAAAGGAATAAATGATAGACCCAAACGGGACCAACTATGGCAGCTGCAACTATATCCCTTTAGGCATGTCTATCTAATCCACAACTGAACTAAGACCCACAGGCTTAACCACTTAATCCACATTCACATTCCATACTCATATGATGGCATCAATATTTGTTACCTCAACTTATAACTCATATATCGCATATTCAATCTCATTTAAGGACAAATATCATCATACTTCACATAAACATACATATCTTCATAGTAATTTCATGCAATCATGACCTTACAATCATTACGGTCACATATCACAGTAAGTTGTAATTAACGCTACTAATAAGCTTACCTTGACCACTTTACCTTGATCGATACTGCTTGATAATTAAAGCATGGCATAAAATAGTCACATATTACCTTTAGATAACATACTCATTAAATATGACAATTAGGTTGCATTAGAGGGTTAATTACCTTTATAAAGAGTGTTGGCTAAATCAATATTAATGTAATATTAATGTGGAAGTGATTTGTCAGATGATTTAAACAAATGTGTATAATAGAGAAATGAAGGGCAATGGAATACTACTTGGTCGTGCATGAACCTTGAGTGGTCGTGCATCTCTAGACAATTTCCCTTTGAGTGGTCATGCATCTCTAGGTCTTTAGGCTTGCTTAGCTGTGCATCTCAAGCCTTTGGGCTTGCTTGGCCGTGCATCTCAAGCCTTTAGGCTTTAAGTGGCCATGCATCTTAGGGTTTAAAGATCCATATCAGTTTAAAGTAAATAAAATGATTTCATAAGCCAAAACATCTTATAAAAAATTATCTTAAACCAAACATCTTTCATTAATCATCTTAAACTTCCACTAAAGAACCAAAGAACTCATATAATAAAACCCTAATTTCTATAGATCCATCTACACACAACAAAGAAAACAACGACACTCCCATACCTGGACACTATGACTTTCTTACTCCTTCAAGAACCCTTTGCCCTTATCCTTGCTTGTCTCTCCTATAACAAACCACATAAATATACTAAACTTTCCTTCTTGCTTTCATAAAATCTTGCATTAATAGAAAAGATAGAAGGGAGAAATTCCTCTTACCAAACCCTAATTCCAAACTCAGTGAAAGAGAAAGAGAAAAAGTGTAAAAGAGAGAGATGGTCTTCCCTTTTGAACAAATAGTGATATCATCACTGGAATCACATGGGGGAGACCATCAATTACCCCTTTAACCCTATTCTCCATTTCTTTCTCTTAAAATAACCCCTCCAACTCTTAATTTATGATTTAACCCCAAATAAATCTTAAATCCTAAATCTTACCTCAACATCTCTTTTATCATCCAAATAACCCCTTTTTCATAAATTTAACTAAAATTACCATATTACCCTTCAAGAATCTTTATTCCATAGTGGCTATAACCATAAAAAAATTAATTGCACACATAGCATCATACGATTAAGCATATTCCCTACTAGGGTCAAGATTAGGCCCTCACAATTCTTTCCCTCTTAAAAGAATTTCATTCTCAAAATTCATACCTGATTTAAACAACTGAGGGTACTGGGCTTTCATTACTGCTTCTGGTTCCCAAGTTACTTATTGAAGGTTATGATGTTGTCAAAGTACCTTGACAAGAGGGACCTGCTTATTCCTTAATTTCCTGATTTCCCTAGCTAGAATCTCTTTAGGCTCTTCATCGTAGGTAAAATCTATTTGAACTTGAATGTCTTGCACTTGCAATACATGGGATTCATCTACACGGTACCTTTAAAGCATAGTAACATGAAATACATCATGTAGCGTTGATAATTCCATAGGAAGTGCTAATTTGTATGCCACTGGTCCATCCTTTTGCAGAACTTCATAGGGACCAATGAATCTTGGACTCAATTTTCCTTTCTTTTTATACCTCAAAACCTTTCTCCAGGGCAAAACTTTCAGAAATACCTTATCCCTAACATGATACTCGACATCTTTTCTTTTTAAATATGCATAAGATTTTTTCCTGTCACTTGCTTCTTTAATCTCTGCTTAAAAACTTAAACTTTTTCTTCAGTGTCTCTAACTAGATCTGGCCCAATTATCTTGTGTTCAGTTAACTCGGTCCAACATATCGGGGTCCTGCAACTTTGACCATACAAGGCTTCATACGGAGCCATGCCCAGACTAATCTGATAACTATTATTATAGTCAAACTCCATCAAGGCTAGGTATTTATCCCAACTGCTGAAAAAATTCAAAACACAACCCCTTAGCATATCTTCCAAGACTCGTATCACCCTTTCTGATTGTCCATTTGTCTGGAGATGAAAAGTCGTACTGAATTTTAATCATGTTCCCAAAGACTTCTATAAACTATGCCAGAATCTAGAGGTGAATCTAGGATCTCGATTCGATATTATAGATACCGAAATACCATGAAGTCGGATGACCTCATTTATATACAATTTGACCAACTTGTCCATAGAATAATCCATTTTGACCGACAAGAAATGAGCCAACTTGGTTAACTTATCAACAATTACCCACACTACATTATGCTTTCTCTGGGTAGAAGGTAGTCTGGTGACAAAATCCATAGTGATATCTTTCCACTTCCACTGAGGAATTGGAATGGTATTCAACAATCCAGAAGGAAGTTGATCTTCAGCTTTCACTTGCTGACAAGTTATACATTTAGAGACATAATCAACCCCGTCCTTCTTCATACCTGACCACTAATAACATTGTTTAAGATTCTGATACATCTTATTACCCCCATTATGTATAGTAAATATTGTATTGTGAGCTTTATGTAGTAAGATTCTTTTTAACTCTCTATCATCTGGAACACATAATCTATCCTTGAAGTATAAACTTCCATTTTCTTTGATTGAGTACCTGAATTGTTCCCCATCATGCATAGATCGTACAACTTGCTGCAACTTTTCATCATTTTTTTGTGCATCAATCATTGCCTGCCTTACACATGGCTTAGCTCCTAATTGGGCAACTAGAGCACCATCTGAAGTAAAACTCCATCTACCCCATTGTAACACCATAGATGCCATAATTCCTCTGCTCAAAGCATTTACTACAACATTAGCCATACTCGGATGATAGTCTATAATATAATCATAGTCCTTAAATAGTTCGAGCCATCTCCGCTCTCTCAAGTTGAGTTCCTTTTGAGTAAGTAGATACTTAAGGATTTTATGATCTGTGTATATCTTACATCTTTTGCCGTATAGGTAGTGCCGCCAAATCTTTAAGGTAAAAACTACTGCTGCCAATTCCAAGTCATATGTTGGATAATTTTGTTCATGCTATTTAAGTTGTCGAGATGCATAAGCCACCACCTTACCCTCTTGCATTAAAACACGACCTAACCTAACTCTAGAGGCTTCACTATACATAGCATACTCCTTTCCAGATACCAATTATGTCAAGATTGGAGCTTTTGTTAGCATGCTCTTTATCTGATCAAAATTGGTCACACAATGGGCATTCCATTCAAATTTGACATTCTTCCTTAATAGCTTAGTAAGTGGAGATGCCATCACTGAAAACCCTTTTACAAAATGATGGTAGGAACTGGCCATTCCCAAGAAACTCCTTACCTCGGGTACACTCTGAGGCAATCTCCAATTAACAATAGCCATAATTTTTGTTGGCTCAACTTTAATACCTTTCGAAGATACCATATGGCCAAGGAAGAAAATCTCTGTTATCCATAACTCACACTTGCTTAATTTTGCAAACAATCGATTCTCCCTTAAGGTCTGTAGAACAATTCTCAAATGCTCAGCATGCTCTTCTTCATTATTAGAATAGACTAATATATCATCAATAAAAAACACCATGAACTGGTCCAAGTATGGTGTAAACACCTTGTTTATTAAATCTATAAATGCGGCTGGGGAGTTCGTTAACCCAAATGGCATTACTAGAAACTCATAATGTCTATATCTAGTTCTAAATGCCATCTTTGAAATATCCACATCCCTAACTCGGAGTTGGTAGTACCCCGATCTCAGGTCAATCTTTGAAAAGACTCCTGCTCCCTTCAACTGATCAAATAAATCCTTAATTCGAGGTAATGGATACTTATTTTCCACTATCACTTTATTTAACTGCCGATAATCGATACACATCCTCATAGAACCATCTTTTTTCTTAACAAATAGAACCAGTGAACCCCATGGAGATACCCTAGGCCTGATAAAACCTTTATCAAGCAGTTCTTGCAACTGTATCTTCAACTCTTTCAATTCCTTTGGAGCCATTCTGTAGGGGGCTCTTGAATTGGGTGCTGGTCCAGGCAAAACCTCAATAGATAATTCCACCTCCCTGTTACTGGGAAGACCAGGTAAGTCTTCGGGGAACACATCTGAATATTCATTGACTACTGGTATGTTATAGAGCTTAACCTTATCCCTCTTTGAATCAAGATCTAGGGCCAAAAATGCTTCACACCCCTTCCTCATTAATCATCTGGCTTGAATAGTAGATATTACACTGGTCAAAGGTTGTGTCGGAATACCTATAACTATTACCTTATTGCCATCTTTGTCAATACAATTCACCAATGCACGATGCTTAGACAACAAGCCTATGCCCAAGATAACATCAAATTCTCAAAATGGCAGCTCGATAAGATCGACTAAAAATCCTCTTCCTTGTATCAAGATGGGATAGTTAGGGAACATTTTATTCATACACATATTGTGCCCTAATGGGCTAGTTACACAGATATCATATTCCAGTTGATGCACCTTAGACACACCCCCACTCATACTCTCCAGGGAAACATATGAATGAGTGGATTTAGGATCAATAAGTGCGTGAATATCAAAATCATAAAGTGAGAAATTACCAGCTATGACTTCTGGAGCATCTTGATCCTCTCACGCCTTCATGGCATAAGCCTACCTCGAGAAAGCTGGTGTAGCCTCTCTATCCACTGACTCAGATACATTATGAGATTGAGATCCATGGCAACTAAATCCACCTCACCCCCTGCCTCTGCTTTCGATTCTTGTAGTCGAGAACATATTTGAAGCTCCTATACTACTTGTTGTGTAGAGTCTTGTGCCCGCTTAGAGGGGCAATCAGCTATAAAGTGGTTAGTAGAACCATAATTATAGCACACTCATGATTCTCTCCTACATGGAGCCCAATGTCTCCTGGAACAATGAGGGCACTCAGGTGGATAACCCCTCTTTTGCTTTGATGGGGTATGCTGACCTGGCTTGAATGCTGCAACAGATCCTTTCCCCTTTGCCTTGCTAGAAGGGTGATACATTCCTCCTGCTTGCTAGACATTCTGTGCTCTTTTAAATCTTTTCTCAGTGGACCATCCACCCATAGTCCTGCTCTTTTTCTACTCTCTCTCTCTTAGCCGACTCATGCTTCTCCACCTTTATAGCAATCATCACTAGCTGATGAAAGTTCACATTCTAAATAGATGTAGCCCCTATCAGTTTCTCCCAGATTTAGTGATTCAACCTATCCTCGAATTGTCTACTCTTGAAGGCATCAGTCAATATCTCATTGGGAACATATTTGCATAGCCGGCTGAATTCCTTCTCAAACTTTGCTACAGACATAATCCTCTGCTTTAATGTTAGAAACTATTTTAGCTTCTCCTTTTTATAGGCCTCGGTAACATATCTCCTTTTGAATTCAGCTTCAAAGAATCCCTAAGTAAGAGGATTCAGTAATTAATGTTGTTCGAGTACTAGCTTCCACCAATCCTATGATGGTCCTTAAAGTAAGGATACAACACACGATACCTTATAATGAGTAAGGCATTGAATATCATTTAGAATCCTCTCCAGCTTTTCTAGCTAGAATTCAGCTTCCTCGGATTGCTCTAAGGTAGTACCCGAAAATTTTTCCTCACCATACTTTCTAACCTCAGAGATTTCAAGCAATCCCATTCCATTTCGGGACAGATAAATAGGTGTATTGTCAAGCACCCCTTATATATCAAGGTCACTTCACTCTCTTTCAGAGGGGTGGAAGTCTTAGGTGTAAGGACCCTAAAGAGGCCCTAGTGGAATTCAAAGGCAAACATATGTCATTAAAGTCAAATTGAGCATTAGGGGATAAATTAGTAGTACATATGATCTAATGGATTCATGGTTTTAAGAGATAGAGTATACCATAGTCAAATGACATTATAGCATAGTATGTTTAATTAGAGCAAAAATATAGTTAAGATATTGTTTGGGAACTATTATTTCTTGCATGCATTAATACTTGTGTTGATTATGGATTTTATAAGTATATTGACTTGAATTAAGATATTAGGCATTAATGTGAAAGTGTTGTCCAGAAATTCGGATTAACCTCCAAAGACTATTTTAATCATAAGTTGATTTTTTGAACTCTAAATTTGATTATTTTAGTTGGGATAGAACCGGGACTTCTTTTTCTACAAATGTTATAGAAATAACAATAATGAAATTTTGCCTCTAAGGACTTCAAAAATGCCCAAAACATTAGCCCTTTTTCATTTGGTGGGTCATCGGAGCAGTAGGTGTTTCTTATGTTATAACTCCTGGGATATAAATCAAAATGACTTGAAATCTTTATATCATATAGTTAAGATCTTAAGTATCAATTGTTAAGAATAAAAGTTTCTTGAAAAATGTCGTTTTCCATGTGAAAAATATTATGTAAAAATCGGATAGTGAGCAGTAGAAAGTGAGTATGTTTAGCATGAAGTTTTAATTTAGGGGTCAATTTATAAATATGGAATTTTAAGGGTCAAATATGGATAAAATCATATATTAAGAGGTCAATTCATAAAATGGATTCAATAGAATGGTTGATTTAAGAAAAAGAGTTAGTGGAGGGGTCACTTTATAGCATGTAAAAAGTTGTATGTCTTTAGTGTGACATGCAAAACTTTGAAAGATCAAAAGGAGAATTTTCATTGCATTATAAAATCCAAATTAATGCAAATAAGAGAGCAAAAATGATGAGTTGAAGGAGAGAGGGACGTCTCTTTGATGAAGAAAATAATAAATTGAACACAAATTACTCATTTCTCTCTCTCTTTCTTTTAAAGACCTTGCTCTCTCTCTCTCTCTCATAAAAAGATTGAAATTTCTCCTTCTCTACCATAAAATCCGGCCCCTTTCACTCCAAGAACCTCTTCATATTTCTATCTTATGCAAAGAAGGAAGTCTGGATTTAAAGATGCTTTCAAGGGTTTAAGCAATTAAGAAGAGTGAAAGAAGATTTTGAAGAGAGTTGGAATTTCAAAACAGGTTTGGGAACATCTTTCTCTTCTTGCATGTATTATTTGTATTAAAATATGGATATAGTGTGATGTTTGGGAATATTACTCTTGTTGCAAGAGACTATTGTTGCTGGATTTGTGTACTTATATATGGGAGAGATGCATTTTTAGTTGGTGAAATGGTTTAGAGAGATGTAATTGTAAGATTTTTTTACTTTGCATGTGTTATTTGATATAGCTGGGATAAATAGATTGTTAAAAGCTTGATTATAGTTTATTTTAAATTGATGTTAATATATAAAAGTTATAATATAATGTATGAAAGTATATTTGACGAGTAACTTGAAATAAAACATCAATCTTTGATGTTTAAAAGAACATGCATGTGAGTTTGAAAATTCTGGGTTTGGGTTCACTAGACCTAGCTGTATTCATTTGGTGATATTTTGAGTTTGAGAATAGATAATTAGATGATTCCAATTGGGTGTTAAATTAGACGTATAGAAAAATATTTCATAAGAAGAAATCATACTCAAATTATGTCTCTCAATGGGTCATAACCTAGCTTGAAAATCGGATAAGTGTGCAGTCTTGTGCTCATGAACAGTCTTTAGTAATTTCAAGATATCTCGAGTTCTAGAAATGATATTGCAAATATTTTTGATTTTCTAGAAACTCGAAATGTATATCTATAACTTTGTAGAAGACAACTTTTTCTAAAAAGGCCGTTTACTATATCAAAAATTAAGTACAAGATTAAGTTATTAAGCAGTTTGCAGGATTCTGGGAACAAGGTGTAAAAGTCGTAGGGCCAGACATACTGTCGCGAGCGCGACACTTGCCGCGAGCGCGACACCATAATTTCTGCCCATAACTTTGCTTTTTATTCCCCTTTATCAGTATATTTGGCTACCCCCATGTGATACACATATAACTGAACAAAATAGGCCTTGAATGCAAGTATACGGAGCTCTAAACTCATGTGTATATAGATTGGTATCAAAGGATATATATATAGATTTGCATGATTTGTATCATTTACATTGAAAATTGTCTATGAATGTATACCTATGCATCATGGAAATTGTGCATTAATAGTTAAGTTATAGTACCATGAATAATTATGAAATTATTGTTAATCATATATGTGTATGATAATATGATTGTGACATGATGTGTTGTTTAAAGATCATATGTTCAAGTATAAGTTCATGATGAAAGTTAAATGTGTGTGACATATGGTAACATATTGATATATGTATAGCATATGATTGATGAGTGATTGAGGTATACATATTGATAATCATGCTTACAAGAACAAGCTTACTAGATGCGAATGTACTACAGGTATGTACTATCTATGATTATATTTATGAGTGCATGAGCATGTAATTGCCCTATGAGATAGAAAATGATTGAATGTCACTTAATAGATGAGATTATATTCATGCTCAAATGGTATACTATAAGTACAACTTTGAAGTATGAAATGAACATGAACATAGTGTTGCCTGCAATAGAGATCAAATATGGGTATGAATACATACATGATAGTCAATATTAAAAATGCTACCCATGATTGTTCGTATGATACTTATGGTTTGAAATATTAACTCTACCTGTAAAGAAAAGAAGTAATATGACTAGTAGAATATATGTGTGCATATATATAGATATGTATGATCTTACATGGTTGGGTTCGAAGCTTGAAAACTACTTTAGAGTAATGATTCAAAGAATATGTTAAAGTGAAATATATGAATATGTCTTTACTTAATTGGAATGACATGATTAAGCATATGTGCTATTACATGTTAACATGCAAAAATACAAATCTACAGTGCTACAGACTAAATTATAGAAATCTTATTAAAGCATACAATGGTAATGTGATATGAGACTATATATATATATTTATATAAATATGTATGGGTACAAATGGCATTATATAAGTATAGTCTTGACATGCGGAATAGTTACATGATTGAATAAGATTACAAGTATTAAATGGTAATACCCAACAGCGAATACGCTCACAGATTTACAAAAAGTTACACATGATTGTGTATATGAATATATTGTTTACAGTTACACAAGAGTATACATGTGCATATAAGAATATGGATGATTAAATGAAAGATAAAGTAAATTGATTTTATTGCCTGCGTTGAGTCTAGGAAGTGGATAGATAGGCATGCCTATAAGGGTACCTTGCAGCTGTGATAGTTTCAACCCCGTTTGGGTTGTAGTTAACCCCGTTTGGGTGACTAAATAGACATGGTCCCGTTTGGATCATTTTCAACCCCGTTTGGGTTGTAGTCAACCCCATTTGGGTGACTAAACAGACTTGTACCTTCAGGTGCCACCGTTATAATCAATCAATTTATACCTTCGGGTATCTCTTTGGTGCCTTCGGGTGACCTAGTACCTTCGGGTACCACCGTATAACCCATTATCCACCTCTTTAGAATAGTGCAGGCTGTACACCAAAGTTAACTTGGATAAATTGATGGTATACATATGTGGGTCTTTTGTGATCATAAGTTTTTTTTCTAGATGTATGTCAATTCATGATATATGAAGGAGTTTTTATTAGGTTAAAGAGTAATATAATATTTAATGGATGCAACAATTTTATAATTGCATAAGCATATTTCATATTAAAGATTATAAGAGTTAGTCAATAACAACCAGTGTTTTTGAAATAGTTTTCTTATGAATATATTTATATGTTCACATTGTTTATATGTACACATTTAATGAAATTGTGTTTGTTATTTACGGTGTGATGTATGCATAACTAAGACCTATAACCTGGGTATATAAGAATATCCTGGCAATGTTGTATAATTGTTATGTTTAATTGATAGGCTTGTTTTTGTAACTTATGCTATATAAAGTAACCTTATAATATTATAAAGATCTCATGGCATTTGGAAGTACTGTTTTGCCATTTTAATTCTAATGGGTTTATATCATAGACATATGAGTATAGATAAAAAGATAATGGATAATTATGCTAATATGGTTTAGTATTAATTCAAAGGTTATTCACATGATTATTAGTTGAATTTAAAGTCATGGGACATTGAGCTTACATTATTATACATGGTAAATGTAGCATAAATGTAAATGTTACCATTGAATTTTTATGAATTTCATAAGTTGATATGAATGTTAAATTTTATTCATTGTGATAAATCATTGTTGTATTTGAGACATGGTGTGTGCTTGTTGACGATCACTGTGAGCGATCGTTTGTCAAAATTTTAATTCCCCACTAAGCTTTGTAGCTTAGCACGGGTGTTTCATCCGTGTAGGTTGTTGGGGTGAAATCTGCAGCAAGATGGCCAACTCAAGTCAACAAGAGAGACAATTATAGACTTGTATTTGGGCTCTTTGTATATAGTAAAGATTTTGTGGTATTAGAGATATTGTATGTAAAAAAAATGTGTTAAACAGTTGTTGTAATGTGTAAAAGAGACTTTATCGTTCATTGAATAGTTTCTTTTAGAAGTGTAGCACTCTTATATATTAAGTTTGATTATATGTTTATGTTACACAGTAACTCATGTGTAATGAGTTGGATAAAGTGATATGTACAGATTATAGGATAAGGGTGCTACATTAGGTGCCGTCATCCTTTGCAGAATTTATGTCATATCCTAAGAAATTTTAATAATTCCTCCCCATGTATAACAGCAGCGATCTCATTCTATTTTAACGATAAAGATCTCAAATTTAAGGAATTTGTTGCAGCTGGTAAATTACTTTTCGTCGATTCCTCGATAGCATGTCTAGAATTATCCATCTTCAATCTGTATGAAAATAAGGACTTACTGCATTAGGCAAACAAGACATGATACCAAACCCAAGATTTCTAAACCTCTATCACCCAAAAATTGCTAAACATGGGTGCTCTGATACCACTAATTGTAATGCCCTAATACCATCTTTCTTCCAAAAGCATACATCATGCCTTCAACAACCATGACTCAGACAAATCATTTATCAACATATCATCATATACTTATAAGGTGCATACATATCCCAATAATTAACCTAGAAAGTCATGCAAAACTGTCATAATATGGCAATCACACATTAGCTAACACAACCTGGGAGGACACACTAGCAAGGTAATTTAAGTAAATTTTAGAGTCCTCCATATTACATTTCCCCTACTAAAACATGGCAAAAAATAAGAATAGACAAAAAGGAACTATCCACAAAATATCCTACATCTAAAAGCCTGGACTGACTCTTGTTGGCCAATCGATGTAGAAATTAAGTCCCTATGTGACCTTCAATCAAACCTACACGGATGTAAAGCAACCATGCTAAGCTATAAAGCTTAGCGGGGATATAAAATACACAAATAATAATAAGATCGACCAATAGCATCCATCGAATTTAAATATCTTTACACTTTCATTTAAATAAGAACAACAACATAATTGTATCATGAGTTTGTCTTAAACTGACAATATAGACAAAGAAATAAAAATAAGACATGGTAATCAATCACTCATATGCTTACGTATATTAAGAGTAAAAGATAAGGAAAATGAGCTATAAGAGTAAATAGTGAAAATATAAAGTAAAATTTGCAAATGTAAAACTTTAGGGACCATATTTTATTTTGCCAATAATAATGGTATGGAAAGGACTAAAATAAAAATTCAAAAATAGTATGGTTCATAAGTGTAATTAAAAGTATAATGAATATTATTTAAGAAATAGCAAAAATAGTAATAATTGGCAAGTGAAATGTAAATTGCAAATTAATAGAATTTTTAAAAGAGGACTAAATTGGAAGTTAGTCCTAATAAGACTAAAAGAAGATTAGTGTACAAGTTGTCAAAAAATATTAGAGCAATTAAGGATAAAATTGTTATAGAAAGTATATGTGCCTAGGTATGTTAGTATTAATAATAAGAATAGTAGCAGTAAATTAATTAGTAATGCTACAATAAAGTTAAAAAATTTATCAAAGAGATTAGCAAAGAATAGGTAGATCATAGTGGTAATGCAAAGAAATGACAAAAAAGATTGATCAGAAAAGTGAAATAAATGTATTTCTAATAAGACCCTAGCACTTAGATTCTACCAGATAAAAAGTGTAAGCATAGTAATAGATGATTCTAGTAATTTGATAGATAATCGAGGCAGGAATATTAAAGAGCTAGTGATGATATAATATAAGAAATGAATAAGTTTGTGTATGCTTGCATAATATTAGGATTGGAAAGTTTGGGATATGTATTCTCCCACAAGGCATTTTTAATGCTTAGCGCGTAGTATTGTGACTGCGCGTAGGTTTTGAAGACAAAAAGATTCGGCAAGATTTGCTGAAAGATATAGAGGATGATGGGAGATTTAGGCATGGCATGTATGTTATCATAAGGAATATAAATGTAAGTATTAAAATTGTGGTTATGTATTTGTAC
Source organism: Excoecaria agallocha (assembly GCA_037975025.1). Classification (NCBI taxonomy): domain Eukaryota; kingdom Viridiplantae; phylum Streptophyta; class Magnoliopsida; order Malpighiales; family Euphorbiaceae; genus Excoecaria; species Excoecaria agallocha. The sequence goes on along the minus strand of CM075817.1, from coordinate 30,333,027 downwards.
AAGTATAAACTATAATTAGTATTACATATATATTGTTTTATTGTTATAGTGCTTAAGTGTTAGAAATGCTTGAAAAAATTTTTACCGGACTGTCTGGTTTAGTATATTGGATGACTGTAGCTCTAACATGACATCTGAGTTAGTCAGTCATTGTATGTATTGTACAGTGTTATAAGGGTGTTACACTTCTCATAATGGAAATTATTGCTAATGTCAGTAGATGTTTCAATTGAAAAAAGATGTATTTTATCAAATTATGCGACATGTAACACCCTAATCCACAAGACATGCAGAAACATCAATACCAACATAACCCTAGCAGAGATCAGGCAGAAATAATAATAAATAATAATAATAATAATAATAATAATAATAATAATAATAATAATAATAATAATAATAATAATAATAATAATAATAATAATAATAATAATAATAATAATACAAACCTTAATTACATGCCACAATATAACCAAATTAAACTCTGAAATAAGGAGATGCACATAAATGGCCTTCAATACATTATGAACTACAAGGACAACTGCAACCTTCCAGATTTTCTCCTCAAAGTGGGTCCAGCTGTAATAGCTACCAATCTAAAGTGGAGCTTATCCTAAAACCTACATGGATAAACAAACTCGTGCTAAGCTATAAAGCTTAGTGGGGAAACCAAAACTCTATGGACAACTCTTACAGAATATCATCAATTCATTACGACCTTCACAATAAAAGAAAACATATCAGTCTGCCCTAATAATTATTCCAAATTAAACATACCAGAGGAATCTCCAACCTTAAACTATAATTACCAATCTTACAATAATCTAGAGCATTACGTGAACTCATCTAGCTCATGAAGACTTTTCAATTTTCTTTTATAATACAATCTCTCTTTTACTTAAAAAAATTAGCATAGTTCATGCACCTCGTAATCCTTTTATTCATGAATCTGGACATCGTGATTATTGATAGTACAAATTTCAACCATATGCATTTAATCACATTGGTTACATAAAATATACATTCAAGGTTTAATCAAAACATAAGGAAGTGCATATATCATATAGCATCTAAAGGTACTGTTAGGCATAAATACTTCACATATAACATGCAATCTTTAAGTATAGAATACATTTATAATTCACTATCCTGTTTATGATCATGTATTCCTTAAATGTTATCCTAGCATGGCAAACTAAATATCATACAACATCATGTTATGTTATACACAGTCCTTGGGCATATGTCAAAGTTATCAATATACATCGATATGTGTAAATATATATATATATATATATATATATATATATATATATATATATTTACTAATAGATTTGCATGTAATTATAGAGAATAGGCATTGCATATCATGATTACCTGACAAAATCCCAATATCATATGCATACATTTCAATAAATTTCAAAGCACGTGAAACTCACCCGGGAACCTTAACGCGTCACAGTTGGTGTGAGATGTAACCATTATATAATACTAAACATAGAATTTCTTTCATTGAAATAGTTTATAGCCAAAAGGAATTTAAGATAAAATAATATAGTAGACCATTCTGTTAGAGAGTATGTCCTAGAGCCCATGTAAAAGGGATGAATTTCATATGTATGAATTTATATTCTTAATAAAAGGCATTATTCATTTGTTAATGCTATGTTTAAATACATGAGTTTGTAAATCTTAAATTAATAAATGAAGTCTTTGATATTATAAATACAGTTCAAAGGCAATCATGAAAGTGTTCATGATATGAGGTGTCTATTGCATGTAAATGTGTTAATATCTAAATATCTCTAGTCATAGAATTAACAAGATAGGACATTGTTAATTCGGATAAACTAGCACATGTTATGCTTCTTGAATGGTTCAAGCAGTGGTTCTCATAACCATGATTATGCAAGATAATCAAAGCTAACATATGGATGCTTGTTAGAAGAACAAGTTCATTAGAGACCTATAAAGAGAATTCTCACATGGATATTAAATCTATGTTAGTGAGGAATCTCTTCATAGCGGTTGTGCAAGTATCCTTAGACTTGAGATCACCAAAGTTATCTTAAGCAGCAAGTGGTATATTTTGACTCTATAACTGATTACATCCAACTGGGAGTGAACATAGTTAGGAGATTGGGTATATCATAACTTACTTGAAGATAGTTGAGTGATTGACAAAGGATTCACCATCCCAGATTTAATAAGGGAAGTTATCTCGCATGATTCTATAATTGCCGTGTTTAGAGAATCTCTGGCCAAAGTAATATGCCAAGATGGATAGAGATCCATGAAGGGTATTTTGGGAACAATGGTTAAATTAATAGAACATACATAATTAGATTTATATGAGTTGATAGAAATCCATACTCAGAATCTCATTGAGATAAGAGTGGTGGAAGGAGTAATTGCACGATAACTATTCTATGGAAGGGTATAGTCAAACCACTTGACTTTCCTAAAATTTGGGTAGTTATGATGTCTAGCTAGAGGCTGTTCATGATTTGTATAATAATGTATCATAAATATCAATAGGGATTGATAAAATGATTTAAAGGAGTTTAAATCATGTGAGTTTTGAATAGAACTCACAATTACATATTATACTTCCAACATGGACAGAAACCCAATAGGTCACACACATATAGAGAAAAGGATAAAATGGTAAAATGACAAGGATAATAATATTTGATATTATTATGGGGATAGAGAAGTGAATAAGAGAATAATTAATTAAAGAGTTTAATTAATTATAATCAAGTAAAATTGTTTGCATAACTTTTTGGAAATGTTCTATAAAAATGGACCTAATTGAAATAATGTATTTCATAATTAATTATTATTGAACTATAAGTGTTATATGGCTGATATAATAATTAATAGATCCATTGGAGGAATTATAAAGGCCCAAAGAAGTGAAGTTGGCACAGAGCCCTCCAAAGGAAAGGCCACATGCCAACTACAAACAGAAGGCCTTAGAGGCCTAAATCTTGGACCAAAATAAATTAAATATGTTTCATAAGTGTTATAGAGCCTACATATTTAATTTGGTTGGATTTGGAATTCATTTGGGTAATTAAATCCAAGTATATGTACAAAGGGCCTAGTTTGTGGGTTTTATGCAGTCTTTTGTGAAAAGGCTTAAATTGGATTTAATTGAGCCCAAATAATTATAAATAATTCCAGAATCCCAATTAATAATTCTCCAACAATTTTAAAGAGTCCAATCCTATTATGAAGTTGGATTTTTAACCTAACTATAAAAATCCAAGTGATAGGGTATTAGGGCTAAATGTGAACAATTAAGAGAAAAGTTTTTCTCTCACTCAAAAAGCCCTAGCTTCCACCTTCCCTAGCTAGCATCTAGGGTTTTCGGCTAGCCCTTGTTTCTCCCAATTATTGGTTCATTCTATCCTTCTCTTGTATGGATTACTCATTGGAGGTGTTTGATTTTGGACACTGTGGTTTGCGACAACCCGGTGAGAAGGAAAATCAACTGTTCAACAAAAATCATAGGTGATTTTTCTTATTCTCATTAATATGTATATTGTAAATTCATTGTAAGATTAGATTTATTGGTTAAAAATTTTAAATTTCGCTTATGTGTGAGATACATGTAACCGATAATTACCAACACATTCATCGTGATTACATTGTATAAGTGAAGAAATCAAAAAATGTATTTCTTTATTTCGAGCACATTTCTAAATCTTTAATCTTTAATAGCCTACCTAAATACTAGTTCAAATGGTGGATAACATGAGCAATGGATACACGAAGGTATCAAACAATGGATATCCAAAGATATCAAACAATAAATATCTGAAGATATCTAACGATGGACCCAAAAGGGCCGAGCTATTGTTCCAATAAAGGATCAAACAATAGACCTAAACGGGATCAACTATGGCAGCTGCAACTATATTCCTTTAAGCATGCCTATCTAATCCACAACTGAACTAAGACCTGCAGGCATTACCACTTTAAGAACATCTTTGATTCACGTATTCTTCTTTATTCATTACAACATTTACTTAAAGTCATATTTCATATAAGAATGTGTATTATTCTCATCATAGATCAGTATTGAGCTTTAGACTCCAGTATACATGGATGTCGGTCATATGATCACATAGTTGCATCAACATTCATTCATACATATCATAGTAATTGCATGCTTATGTAAATATTAATAAAGCATACTCTCTCATTGATCTATCTCGTCATAATTAACCTTATGCATGATTCCAATAAGGCAATTAAAAGTTTTCATAAGTTTATATGCATGTCCATACATACATACATATATATATATATATATATATATATATATATATATATATATATATATATATATATATATATATATATTCAGATAAATGCAACTTGAATCATGACATCACATGCTTTGTTATTCATACTTATTCACATACTGAGTCAGACTATTTATCATGGCATAGTTACATCCACGATATGATATTGCACTTACATAATTTATTGATAGTTCTCAATGACATACCTTGTTACTATTTGCCATGAGTAGTTTCCATACACATCACTGTTATTCACATCAATACATAATCACTTGAACAACATTTAAGCATCTATGATCGATAAAATAATATTAATAATTTATTTTCATCCTCAGGTCAACACTTATTCCTATTTAACTCCTTAGTTTACTTTTATAGTCTATTAGATCATGGACAATAGGTTATATACCCTAACATGATCATATATGCATCAATCATCTTACTTGCACCTTGCATCTTATAACATTCTATACACAAGTAAGTTTACGTAAGATTATAGCATCTCAAATGCTAGCACACTGCTTGTGGCATGTGTTTACATAAGAGGATATAGGGTATGAGCAAATAGACAAGTATGTTCCTCTACATCAAGGCTAATCACTACTTTCTATTATGACTTGAAGCATAACCAAACTTCTATAATCTAATAACTAAGTATAAAAATGTAATATCCCATCTCTTTAACTTAAACATTTAACATTGCAACTATCTTCTTATTGTCACTAGGCCATATCATAGTATTTTCATACTATTGTATAGACACATCAGGGCGTAACATTTAGGCAAGACAATTTACTTTGATAGATTATATACCTTATACCAACTTTATGTGACACATTAAATAGCATATAATCTTTAGGTTACTATGTTGTCTCATACTCTTCTTAGTTATGTGCCCGAAAAGCACAAAAATACATTCTAAAAAAATGATTCATATTAGCAATGCCATATACAAGTCTCTCTCTAAATCAGCTTTTAAGTAAACCCCATACTTTACCTCAAGAGGCTTTATCACTCTAAAACTTTTCATTCTTTCTATATACAGATATGTATACAAAGGGATTCTCCAATTAGGTGACCATACCATCTACAGCATACTGGTGGCTTTAAATGACTTACAACTTAATTCAATCTACTCCCTCTTATAAATACATTTATGTCATTCAAATTCCAATAACACCCCATCTTATAGTCATACTTTTCTAACCATATCTTACTAAACTTTAGCATTCGGAAGGCTTCATAATCTATTAATCCCTCAATGATCAAATAGCATGCTAACCAGCCCTTTAATAACAATTACCGACAACATTACTCACTTTTAGCTTCATTTACCTCGATTATATGGCTCTACCAATAAGCTTAAAGACTTTCATATAATACCATGCTCATGATTATGGGTGATTTATTATTTAGGAGCATGTGTACAGCAAGTACATATGGCCATGCACAGGAAGAGGAATAAGGCACTTGGCCATGCAACAAAACAATAGGCCATTCTTGGTTGTGCATTTCATGAAACTGAGGGCCAGTTTGCCATGCATTACCAATAATAAAAGCCCACTTAGCCATGCAAAGGGAAACAAAAGAGGACTGAGTGCCCGTGCAAAGTAAAAAAGGGAGCCATACACGGTTGTGCAAGGAAAAACAATGTGTCATGCATAGCCACGCAGAGAAATTCAAAGAAGGATGTGTGGTCATTCAAGGAAATACAAGGGAGGGTGTGCAGCCGTTCAAAGGAGGGAAGCTACGTGCGGCCATGCATGGGAAGAAGAAATACCACACGGGGCCGTGTAAAGGATCTCGACAAGTAAAATCCTAGATTATACAGGTCAAATCCCATATCTCACTTAACAACTTATAGTAATGCTCATTAAACTTTTAAACCATTCCAAACTCATATAAATCACTAGATTTAGCCTTAAGCTCATCATAGATAATACACATACCAGGAGGGAGAAAAGTTCCCAAAACAAACTCATGTAAACAGTGTAGTAAACCTAATTCCCGTACCTATTTTTGAAGCTTCATCTCCTTAAAATTATTGATTCAATTATTAAAGGTTATCCTTTCCTAACACATGAAGATAACAATCATATTCTCTTTAACCCTAAATATGAAAATGAAACCCAAACAGAAAAGAAGGGCTGCAAGAGAGGAAAGCATTACCTTAAAGATGTTAGCTCTCAAAACCCTAAGCTATCATCTTCTTCAATCTCCCATGCTGATGGTTTCTTTCTTCTCTACACTTGATCTGACTCATAAACCCTAATCTTCACCTTCTTAAATTCTCAGTCTGTAACTATAAAGAGAGATAGAGAGAGAGAGATTCATCTCCCTTCTCTCCCCTAAAACCCGATCTCTACCTTCTCCAGTAAGCTTTTAAAAAGTGAGTAGGGTAAATATCTCACCAAGGAATTTCTAACATCACCCTTAAACATATTTACCCTTAATAACTTGTATTTCCTACATTTTAACCCAAAACTTTTAATTTAATTCAATTGCATCCTTCCTTAACATTTTAACTACACTCCATTACATATGTGCAAAATTACCAAAATACCCCTCTTGTGACTTAACTTTAATAAAGCAAAATAATCAAATTTTTGCCTTATTTAACCAAAATCCTTATTAATTACTATAATTTAATTAGGGTCAAGATTAAGGCCTCACACGACAGATCAAGAAGTTATGGTTTGCATTCAAGTAAAGGAGTACAACTAGGAGAAGCGATGCATATATTTTTTTATGATTTTAAGACATAGTGTTGGTAATAGGATGATTCATAACAAATTTTGATATTCTAGTGAAAATTGACACTAAGAAATTTGGGTTGTATTTTAAGAAATAACAAATTTTGCTTTACACGAAATTCAACCAATTGATGATTATGATGAAGTATCACGTTATATTCAATCGAACCCTAAATATTGGCCATATTTTAAGGTAATTTTTATAGCTTATTTCAAATTATAAATTATTGGAACATGGTATTTTGTTTTTCTAAAATGTGTGAATTTATAATATTTTTTATTTAATCATTGGTAAGATTGTATTGGAGCCATTGATGGAACATATATTCATGCATCACTTTCTATAAATGTACAAGTTTCATATATTGGTAAAAAGGAATACCCTACCCTAATGTTATTGTAACTCCCTAAAAAACTTCGATCGTATGAATAGTACTTTTTGGGGTAAATAGTGCCACCCGAGGCCCACCTTGGAAAGCATAATTCATGACGAGTTCAAATGATATAATTTGAGATGAAATTAAGGTCAAATGGGTCTCTAAAAGTCAACAATAAAAAATAAGTCAAGGGATAGAAAAAGGTTGACTAAAACTTTGACCGACTCAAAAATATTTTACGGACTTTGGAAAATTATTCTAATTATACCAAGCCACTTGAAATAATGTATGTGAATTTTTGGAAATAGAGGATTAATTTTTTACAAACTTTGAAAATTTAGCTTTCAAACCAGTAAAATGCCTTTTAGAGCCAATTTTTATAACTAAATGATATCGAATTGATCCAAAATTTTAAACACATCCTAATCAATATGTTAGGTATTTTTTGACTAACATTGGTGAAAATTTGACAACAAATAGTTGATCAAAAAGTGACAAGTGGCATCATGTTTCACCATGTGATAAAATAATAATTGGTTTTATTTGAGCCATTAGATTATGGGGCCAAATAAAAATCTGAATTCCAAAATTTTTGAAAGGAAAAAATGTGACTCTTTTCTTCTTCAAGCTATCCCCTATGCCTTCCCAACCATTTTCCACCATTGATGCCATAATTTCGAGCTTGGTCTTTGAGTTTCCCACCATAACTCCACCCAAAAACATTAAATTAACTTTCTCCTCATCTCATGGTGATCGTAGAAGTAAAAAAGGGCAAGAAAATTCAAGATTTCCAAATTGGTCATATTAGGTAAGTTAATGAATTTGAGTTCTTTCTTTAAATTTTTATTAGGGATGATTACTAGACTAGTTCTTATGTCAATTTGGGTTAAAAATGAAATAAATTTGATGGTTACTCTTTGGGTAGAATTTGGCCACCAAGAGAAGAGGGAGAAGGAAGCGAAGCAAAGATAGATAAAGGCAAAGATAAGCTTCCTTGGATGGTTTGAGCTTGAAATAGGTAAGTAAACATATAAACCCTTTAATTTCATGCCAACTAAGTTATGTCAATTTGGATTTTTAGTGTAAATGTCGATCTAAATTAAAATTGATGTTAGAACTATAAAATCTAACATGTAGAAGTTTAAATTAATGCGCAAAAATGAGAATATAACATGAAAAATTCCATAGTGTAATTCGGCCACCACGGAAATTTTAACGTTTAAGGTGTATCCTTATGGTTTAACTAGAAACTAATGATGAACACATGATAAAATGATAATTGAAATTAATAGTAGTGAAAAATGAAACTTAAAAGCATGTAATGGCATATAGAACCCTATTATAAAACTATATGATCACTATGTTAAAGTGAGAATTAAATTAAAATGAATATGTAAATTTATTTGAATATGCTACATGACATGTGAGAAATGTAATGGCCTCAACGTCGGTCTAATCGTGAATAGTATTTTTCGACAGTAAATAGTATTTTCGGGCTAAAAATTTTCCCCAAAAGTGAAAAATATTTTATTAGACTATTGGAAAGTACTAGTCACGGGTAGTCCAGGATTGAAATTTGAAGTGAATTTGAGGTCAAATAGGCCTCCGAAAACCAAAAGAACGAAAATCGAGATAATTAGGGTTTAAGGTTTTTAATTGATTTTTGATTGTTTTGGCTATTAAAAATACCAAATAAAGTTTAAAAATTATCAAAAATTATATATGTGCCTAAAATAATATGTAGATTATTTTGGTAACAAAAAGTTAATTTTTCGGTAACACCGATAATTTTGAATCGGATCGATAAAATTGAATCGAACCTAAAATGAACTCCGATTGGGCTAAAATTTTAAGTATAGCCTTTTTTAATATGATAGGAATAATGAAATCAAATTTTAAGTGATTTGAAGTTGGAAAGTGGGAGAAATTAATTAGGATCATTTATCGAGTAATTATCGGGCTTAAATAAATAAATTATCTAAGACAAATTAAAGCCCAACCCAAGGCCCATTATAAGGCCATATAAAAGCCTCTTTCTCCAAAAAACTCCAGCAGCAACTCTCTTCTTCTTCAGCTTCCTTGGTGGCCGAAATACGCCATCTCCATTTTCTTCTCTTTTTCTTTCAAACCTTAACCAAATCTCACAAAATCAAAGCCTAAGAAAATGATTTCAGCCTCTCTAGAGTACCTTAGCCACCTCTGATCTTTGATTCAATGAAGGAAATCAAAGGAAATCAAGGGTTAAAATTTAGGTGTCAAAGTTGGGTAAGTGAAATACTTTATTTTAATTTGGTTTTTAGGTGCTTACTACTAGTTTTGGGTGCCTAGAGTTTATTTTTGCTGTTAATTTTAGCATTTGAGGTCAAAATATTAGAGTTTGTTTTGATAAAGAATTCGGCCACTGAAGGAAATCAAGTGAAGGAGCAAATCTCACAAGCTAAAGGCAAAGGAAAGGAAGCCTAGGCAAGGATAATCACTAAAAAAAGGATTGTGACTAATTAATCCTTTTATTTCCCAATTAATTAAGTTAATTTCCTTTAGGTTTATTAAGAAAAATTTAATATATTGAAGTATAATTGAAAGTAATGTTATATTCATATATTTGGAACTTATTTATGCTTATTAGAAACCTTAAATGAATCTAAAATAATTTGTATGGTGTAATTCTAGTTGAGGCCGAATGGAAAGGTAAGTGAAATCTATGTTATTATAAGTTATTTTAATGTATTTAAGCTTTATAATGATAATATAATGAGTATTCATGCCCATGAATTTTTATAGAATTTATGGGAATTAAATGAATATTTTTGGAATGAATTTTGCTTAGGTATTAAAGGAAAAATGTGAAATTATGAGGAATTATTGCATAATTTATAGATTAAATGGTAAATTATTGCAAGATAATTCACAGACTACATAAAAAAGACTGACTGTATTTGTAATGCACTGGTACAGCATTGACAAGTAATGAAAAGTAATGAAAAGAATGGGAAATTGAATAATAAAATAAAAATTAAGGAAATATGTGCCCTTAGAAAAAGTCAGGCAGTAAAACCTAGTTTAGGATATAATTGGCTAGCCATAGGAATACCTGTACCACGGTACAAGTCATGGCGACTTGCTTTACTATGGTTGGATCGTTAATCTCCATAGTATATATCATACGTACCGTCATAAGTTCATATATTATTGAGGAATGATTCTTGGATGTCATTTCTCATTTTGTTGTGGCTCTGTAGGGTCCACGTCCCGCATATCCAATCTGAGAGTTTTTTGTCGGGTCTGTACTAGGAGCATAATGATAAGAAAATGTTAAAAGTGTAAAAAGAAGGTTAAAATTGAAGTTTAAGAAGAAAAAGAACTAAAATGAAAAGAGTTAAAAGTTTAGGGATAAAACGGTAATTTTTCTAGAAGATGAAGTTAATAAGTAAAAGTGAGAAGCAAATAATTAATAAGGGTAAAATGGTAATTTGGTCAACCAGCTATGTAAAAAGTCAACCTTATAAAGTTAAAGGACTAAAATATAATTTTATCGAGAAAAAGTTAAAACAAGTATTAATTAGTAAGTTATAAGCCAATTGATAGATTAAATTAAGAAAATAATGAATAAAAAGGGAAAATTAGTAATTAATGGCATAAAAAGGACATTTTTGAAATAAATAAAAAGTCTAAGGACTAAATTGAGAATTAAGTAAAGTTTTTAAATTAAATCAAAAAATTAGTTGTTAATAATATATATTATGCTTTTAATTAAGAAAAATCGATAATAAATAACTTAATTGAAATTAATTAGGAAAATGTGCTTATAGGGAAATGCTATGATTTTTAGTCACCACTGGGCATTTTAATGCTTAGCACGTAGGATTTACTGCATGGAGGTACTGATGTTGTGGGAGCATAGGTACACAAAGGACAAAGAGGACGCTAAAGAACTATAATGTTTATTTTTGATGGCATGTATATATTTGTTTTACAGTTAAGATTATATTGTATGGTGATAGTATTGTACTATATTGTATATAGAAGTGTGGATGAGGAATTGCAAAGGAATGGATTGTATGCTTAAATGATGTGATGGATTAGGTGGTTATATTATGTGATTGGATATATAAACTATTGTGCCTTAGAGAGGCTGTGTTATTGTCTGCTTTTCAGGGGGCTAGCTAAGAATATAGCCGTTATATTGCCAAATTTTTGTAAAATGCATAGTATAAACTGGATAGTTATAGGTCAGCGGTTAATAAAAGTTAGGTGGAAGAAGGATATTAAGTTTTAATGGAAAATCTATTAGTTGGTTGAAAAATAATTCCGACCATTCGCATAATCTAGTAAGCATGTTACAGTAAGGGTGTTACATTTTGTGGTATCAGAGCATTGGTTTAGTCGATTCTAAGATCGGAGTGGGAATAAGTATGATTTATTTTCCTATATATACATGCCAATTGTAAGTAATAAAGTGTGATGGAAATCTAATGTGTACTTGCTCCTTTTTGTTTTATAGTGTAAAGATATCATTTGATCGAGATAGACAGGTGGGGGATGGTGAAAGTGAAGCTTCCATAGGTACTGGATAGCAGGATGCCCCACAGCAGCAGGCTTCCTCTCCAGTAGTGCCACCCTTACCTCCACAGCCAAACTTCCTTAACCTTATGGTCGAGTATATTCAACAACGACTACAAGCAGGTTAGGCTCAGTCCTCCTATACAGTTGTTCAGGTCTAGCCAACTCCACCTAGAAGAAGAGCTATTTTGAAACAGTTAAAAAGGTTGGGAGCTGAAGACTTTTCTGGAATGGATCCTTTGACACCATCACAGGCTGAAAATTGGTTATTTAAAATAAAGAGGCTTTTTGAGATCACAAATAGTTCAACAAAAGAAAAGTTAAAGGGTATAGTTACTTTGTTGCAAGGGCCAGCTTTTGTTTGGTGGGATTCAGTTAGGAGGCATACCCCAGTGGATCAGTTGACTTGGGATTTCTTTCTGTCTAAGTTTGAGCTTAAATATATTCTTTCTGAGTATAAATTGGCCATACAGGATGCCGTTTGGAGACTTAGATAGGGTAATAAATCTGTGGCAAAGTATGAGAGTGAGTTTGAGCGCCTCAGTGCATACCTTGATGAGAGTAGTCTACAGATGCAAAGCTGCGACTGAGGTTTGAGAGAGGACTACATACTGAGCTCAGACAGATTATAGGGACCCAGTAGTACCCTACTTTAAGAGCTATGGTGGAGGCATCCATTAAATTAGAGACTATCCAGACTCAGCAGGCTGAGAGACAATCTAGATTCCAACAAAAGAGGAAGCAAGGACAGTCTAGTGGAAAGGGTGATCAGAGTAAGAAGTCAAAGGGATCTTTTACACCTCAGAGTCGTCCTCCAGTTCCAGCAGGATGAGGTCGGGGTAGTGCTACACATGGCAGAGCTCCAACTACTCCAGCAGCCAGTACCCCTCGGGATGGAGACAGTGGGACAGCTGCAGCTTGTAATTATTATGGCAAATTTAATTATGGGCAGTGCAGATTTCAAACTGGAGCATGTTTCAGATGTGGGTCCAGAGAACATGAGATTAAAGATTGTCCGGCATTATTGACTGCTTTGATGGCATCTCCAGCATCAAGTACTGGGTCTTCTACATCGAAAGGTCATGGTAGAGGAGCTATCCCTATCAAATCAACTTTTAGACCAGTTGGGCAGTCATCTCAGAGTCAGAGGCGATCTATAGGTCAGAAATATGCTGTCAGAGCCAGAGAGGAGGAGGATGCTCCAGATGTGATAGTAGGTACATTTCTCCTATTATCTAATTCAGTTCATGCATTGATTGATCCTGGTTACTCATTCCTATATTAATACTGCCTTAGCTCGGGATAAAAGGATGAAAGAGGCATGCTTGGACTAGGATATCTTGGTGAGTAATCCTCTAGGGCATAGTATAGTGGTAAATAAGGTGTACAGACAATGTCCTATTAGTGCCCAGGGACAGGTATTCCTGGCAAATCTTATTGAGTTACCCTTCCACGAGTTCGATGTGATATTGGGGATGGATTGGTTATCCGGCCATCAAGCGATTGTTGATTGTAAAAGAAAAATAGTCATTTTAAAGCTTGAAGATGATTGAGAAATTACAGTGGTTGGTGTGAGATATGATTTTCTGTCTGATGTGATATCTGCTACTGCAGCTAAGAGATTGATCAGGAAAGGGTGTATAGCCTATATGTGTTATGCAGTGGAGGCAAAGAAAGATAGCCCAAAGGTGTCAAAAGTGCCCCCTATCAGAGAATTTCCAAATGTGTTCCCTGATGAATTACCAGGTTTACCACCTGATAGGGAAGTAGAATTTTCTATTGATGTTGCTCCAGGCACTGCACCCATATCCATTGCTCCTTGCAGAATGGCACCTATAGAGTTAAAAGAATTGAAGATTCAGCTACAGGAATAAAGGATTCATTAGACCCAGTGTTTCTCCCTGGGGAGCACCAATCTTATTTGTTAAAAAGAAGGATGGGACACTCAGGCTATGCATTGATTACAGGCAGCTGAATAAAGTGACCATAAAGAACAAATATCCCCTTCCTCACATTGAAGATTTGTTCGATCAGCTGAAAGGAGCAAGTGTATTTTCAAATATTGATTTGAGATCAGGTTATTACCAGATGGGAGTAAAAGCTATAGATGTGCCTAAAACTGCTTTTCGTACTCGGTATGGTCATTATGAGTTTTTAGTCATGCCATTTGGGCTTACAAACACACTAGCCGCCTTCATGGATATGATAAATAGAGTTTTTCATCCTTATTTGGATCAGTTTGTGGTGGTTTTCATCGATGACATTCTGGTATATTCTAAGACACTAGAGGAACATGATAAGCATCTGCGAATTATTTTGTAGACTCTAAGAGAGAAGAAGTTGTATGCTAAATTCAACAAATGTGAATTCTGATTAAATGAAGTATCTTTCTTAGGTCACGTGATTTCTGCAGAAGGTATTAAATTAGATCCATCAAAGATTGAAGCAATTCTTCAGTGGAAGCCACCTAAGAATGTGACTGAAGTGAGAAGTTTTCTAGGATTAGCCTGGTATTACAGGAGGTTTATAAAAGGTTTCTCCACTATTACAGTTCCACTGACTCGACTATTACAGAAGAATATCAAGTTTGTGTGGACTGACAGTTGTCAAGAATGCTTTGAGAAACTTAAAAGCATGTTGACTGAAGCTCCTATCCTCACTCAACCCGAGCCGGGTAAGGATTTTTTTATCTAAGTGATGCCTCCAAAAATGGGCTAGGTTGCGTTCTGATGTAGGAAGGTAGGGTGATTGCTTATTCCTCCCGACAACTCAAGACTTATGAGAAGAATAATCCTACTCATGATCTGGAGATAACTGCTATTATTTTCGCACTGAAGATATGGAGGCACTATCTGTATAGAGAGAAATGTTATATTTATACTGATCACAAGAGTCTGAAGTATTTACTCACTCAGAGAGAGCTTAATCTCAAACAGAGATGCTGGTTGGAGTTGATTAAAGACTATGATTATTTTATTGACTACCATCCAGGAAAGGCTAACATGGTGGCTGATGCACTTAGCAAAAAATTCATGACAGGTAATGTAAATGTTTTCAAATGAATTGATAGAAGTGATTGATACGTGTAATTGATTAACAGTATTGTTTGCAGCTCTTTGAGCTTTGGATATTAGTTTGAGTCTGGCATCAGATGGAGCTTTACTGGCTGAAATGTAGTTGAAACCAAATTTTGTGTATCAAGTGAAAATGGCTCAGAAAGAGGATTCTCGATTGAAAACCATTATGAATAGGTTAAAAGATGGCAATGAAGGAGATTATTCTTTGAATGAAGATGGAAGCCTTTGCTACAAGAAAAGACTCTGTGTTCCAGATCAGGAAGAGTTGAAGAAGAATATCCTTATAGAGGCACACATAGTAGTTATGTTATGCATCTTGGAGGTAACAAGATGTACCAGGATTTGAAATCTTATTACTAGTGACTAGGAATGAAGCGGGATGTGACAGAGTTCATGAGTAAATGTTTAATATGTCAGCAAGTAAAGGCTGAGCACCAGGTTCCTTCTGGATTACTTCATCTTATTTTGATACCTGAGCGAAAATGGGACAGAGTCACTATGGATTCCGTCACAGGATTGCCTATCACTCAAAAGAAACATGATGTTATATGGGTGATTATTTATTAACTCACCAAATCTGCTCATTTCTTGCCAGTCCGGATGGATTGTCCTTTAAATAGATTGACAGAAAACTATATTAATGAGATAGTGAGGCTTCATGGGATACCCTCATCCATCATTTTAGATAGGGATCCCAGGTTTACTTCCCATTTCTGGAAAAGTCTACAAGAAGCTCTGGGTACAAGGCTCCATTTCAGCACAGCATTTCACCCCCAGTCAGATAGGGTAATTCAGACACTGGAAGATATGCTGTGATGCTGTCTACTAGAGTTTTGTAGCAGTTGGGAAAAATATCTGTCTCTTACAAAATTTATCTACAATAACAACTATCAATCCAGTATAAAGATGGCTCCTTTTGAGGCTTTAGATGGAAGAAAATGCAGGACTCCTCTATGTTGGACTGAGTTAAATGAAAAGAAATTGATAGGATCTGATTTAATTCGCGATTCAGAAGAAAAAGTGTTAATTATTAAAGGCAGACTGAAAGAAGCCATGGATCGACAGAAATCCTATGTAGATCTGATGAGGAAAGACATTAAGTTTCAGGTCGGAGACAAAGTTTTCCTGAAAGTATCTCTATGGAAGAAAATCTTGAGATTTGGAAAAAAAGGGAAACTAAGTTCGAGGTTTATTGGCCCCTATGAAGTACTTCAGTGAGTAGGTCCAGCAGCTTATCGATTGAAGCTACCTTCAGAGTTAGAAAAGATCCACGATGTGTTCCATGTGTCAATGCTCAGAAGGTATAGATCCGACCCTAGCCATGTTATTACACCAGCGAATATTCGGGTACAACCCGATATGACGTATGAGGAAAGACTAGTAAGAATCCTGGCTAGGGAGATTAAACAGCTAAGAAATAAACAGGTTCCACTAGTGAAGGTCTTGTGGCACCATCACAACATGAAAGAAGCTACTTGGGAACCAAAAGCGACCATGAGATAGCAATATCCTCTACTTTTTGAATTAGGTAAATTTTGAGGACGAAATTTATTTTAAGTAGGAGAGAATTGTAATGGCCTCAACGTCGGTCTAATTGTGAATGGTATTTTTCGACGGTGAATAGTGCTTTCAGGCTAAAAATTTCCCCCAAAAGTGAAAAATATTTTATTGGACTATTAGAAAGTACTAGTCATGGATGCCCAAGGTTGAAATTTGAGGTCACATAGGCCTCCGAAAATCGAGATAATTAGGGTTTAGGGTTTTTAATTGATTTTTGATCATTTTGGCTATTAAAAATAGCAAATAAAGTTTAAAAATTATCAAAAATTACATATGTGCCTAAAATAATATGTAGATTATTTTGGTAACTAAAAGTGAATTTTTTGGTAACACCTGTAATTTTGAATCGGACAGATAAAATTGAATAGAAACTGAAACAAAATCTGATTGGACTGAAATTTTTAATATAGCCTATTTTTAATATGATATGAGTAATGAAATCAAATTTGAAGTGATTTGAAGTTGGAAAGTGGGAGAAATTAATTAGGGCCATTTATCGGGTAATTATCGGCTTAAACAAATAAATTGTCCAAGCCCAATTAAAGCCCAACCCAAGGCCCATTATAAGGCCATATAAAATCCCTCCTTATTCAGAAAACTCCAACAGTAACTCTCTTCTTCTTCAGCTTCCTTGGTGGCTGAAATACACCATCTCCATTTTCTTCTCTTTTTCTTTCAATCCTTCACCAAATCTCACATAATCAAAGCCTAAGAAAGTGATTTCAGCCTCTCTAGAGTATCTTAGCCACCTCTGATCTTTGATTCAAGGAAGGAAATCAAAGGAAACCAAGGGTTAAAGTTTAGGTGTCAAAGTTGGGTAAGTAAAATACTTGATTTTAATTTGGTTTTTAGGTGCCTGCTACTAGTTTTGGGTGCCTATAGTTCATTTTTGCTATTAATTTTAGCATTTGAAGTCAAAATATTAGAGTTTGTTTTGATAAAGAATTTGGCCATTAAAGGAAATCAAAAGGAGGAGCAAATCTCACAAGCCAAAGGCAAAGGAAAGGAAGCCTAGGCAAGGATAATCACTAGAAAAAGGTTTGTGACTAATTAATCCTTTTACTTCCCTATTAATTAAGTGAATTTCCTTCAAGTTTGTTAAGGAAAATTTAATATATTAAAGTATAATTGAAAGTAATGTTATATTCATGTATTTGGGACTTATTTATGCTTATTAGAAACCTTAAATGAATCTAAAATAATTTGTATGGTGCAATTCTAGTTGAGGCCAAATGGAAAGGTAAGGGAAATCTATTTTATTCTAAGTTATTTTAATGTATTTAAGCTTTATAATGATAATTATAATGAGTATTGATGTCCATGAATTTTTATAAAATTTATGGGAATTAAATGAATATTTTTGGAATGAATTTTGGTTTGGTGTTAAAGGAAAAATGTGAAATTATGAGAAATTATTACATAATTTATAGATTAAATGGTAAATTATTGCGAAATAATTCACAGACTGTATAAAGAAGACTGACTGTATTTGTAATGCACTGGTACAATATTGACAAGTAATGAAAAGAATGGGAAATTGAATAATAAAATAAAAATTAAGGAAATATGTGCTTTTAGAAAGAGTCGGGCAGTAAAACCTAGTTCAGGATATAATTGGCTGGCCATAGGGATACCTGTACCGCGGTACAAGTCATGGCGACTTGCTTTACTATGGTTGGATCGTTGATCGCCATAGTATAAATCATACGTACGGTCATATGTTCATATGTTATTGAGGGATATTTTTAGAGGTCATTTCTCATTTTTTGGGCTCTGTGGGGTCCACGTCCCGCATATACGGTTTGAGAATTTTCTACCGAGTCTGTACTAGGGGCATAATGATAAAAAAATATTAAAAGGGTAAAAAAAGGTTTAAATTAAAGTTTAAGAAGAAAAAGAACTAAAATGAAAAGAGTTAAAAGTTTAGGGATAAAATGGTAATTTTTCTAAAAGATGAAGTTAATAAGTAAAAGTGAGAAGGAAAAAATTAATAAGGGTAAAATGGTAATTTGGTCAACCAGCTGTGTAAAAAGTCAACCTTATAAAGTTAAAGGACTAAAATGTAATTTTATAGGGAAAAAGTTAAAACAAGGATTAATCGATGAGTTATAAGCCAATTGATAGATTAAATTAAGAAAATAATGAATAAAAAGGGCAAATTAGTAATTAACGGCATAAAAAGGACATTTTTGAAATAAATAAAATGTCTAAGGACTAAATTGAGAATTAAGTAAAGTTTTTAAATTAAAACAAAAAATTGGTTGTTAATAATATATATTATGCTTTTAAATAAGAAAAATCGATAATAAATAACTTAATTGAAATTAATTAGGAAAATGTGTTTATATGGAAATACTATGATTTTTAGTCACCACTGAGCATTTTAATGCTTAGCACGTAGGATTTACTGCGTGCAGGTACTAATGTTATGGGAGCATATGTACACAAAGGACAAAAAGGACGCTGAAGAACTATAATGTTTATTTTTGATGGCATGTATACATTTGTTTTATAGTTAAAAAGATTATATTGTATGGTGATAGTATTATACTATATTGTATATAGAAGTGTGGATGAGGAATTGCAAAGGAATGGATTGTATGCTTAAATGATGTGATGGATTAGGTGGTTATGTTATGTGATTGGATATATAAACTGTTGTGCCTCAGAGAGGCTGTGTTATTGTTTGCTTTTCAGGGGGCTAGCTAAGAATATAGCCGTTATATTGCCAAATTTTTGTAAAATGCATAGTATAAACTGGATAGTTATAGGTCAGCGGTTAATAAAAGTTAGGTGGAAGAAGGATATTAAGTTTTAATGGAAAAGCTATTAGTTAGTTGAAAAAAAAATTCGACCATTCGCATAATCCGGTAAGACTGTTATAGTAAGGGTGTTACAAGAAATTTGTAAATGGAAGAAAGAAAACATGTACCACTTTTAACTCATGTGGGCTAAATGGCCTTAGTAAGGAAAACTTATTGACAAACAATAGTTATACATGAATATGGGTAATGATATGAAATGAAAGTGTATGCAATGTATATATATATATATAATGAATCATGTGATGGCATAGATGATATAATGTTATGATAATTAAATTTTTCCCTTAGTATTAGTTGAGAAATCAAAAATTGTGATGTAGTTGGCTAGCCATAGGGATGTCGTAATTAAAACCGTGGGGCAAGTCATGGCAATTTGCATAGTAGACTAAAGGAGGTTCCACAAGGATAACGAAAGAAAATATGGTAAGAATGAGATTCTTGATGTGATTGTGACTATTAAGGACCTATAAGGTCCATAATGTTGTACATCTAGTTCACCTGGTATAATTTATTATATACTAAGGGCAAAATAAAAGAAGGCAAATGATTTTATAAAATAATAAAAGAGAATGAAAACAATGAAAATATAGTACAATATTGTAAAATATAGCAGAGCATTGGGAATATTGGTATAAAATAATGGAAAAAGGATAAGGTATAACGAAAGATAGTGAATAAACGTGAAAAATAGTGAAAAGGGATTTGAATGAAAGAAAAATAAAGTTTAGGAGCCAAAATGAATTTTTACATAAAAACATGCAAATGAAGGACCTAAATGTAACTTATCATAATATGGTAGAAAACAATGAAAATTGCAAAAATAAGTTAATTTAGGGCAAAAATGGCATTTTGGAAATTTTAGGGACTAAAGTTCAAAATTTTCCTTTAATAAGAGATTAAAATGAAAAATGGTAAAAATTTAAGAAAAGGAATGAAAAGTACCTTATGTAAGGCCCTAATTTTAATCCTAGTAAAAATGCATGATTAAAGGACAATATTCTTAATTAATGTTTAATTAATTAGGAAAAATTCAATTTTAGGTAAGAAGGTTAAAGTGATAATTTATATATGTTGTGCTTATAAGTTATTATACATGAACTAATTTTTTTAGGAATTTAATTGAAATTATAAAAGAATGATTGGTAGGCCAATTATTGAAAGAGGAAAATGTGGGGATGAATTTATGAATAGTAGGTAGGATTGGGGCCATTTTATTACATGCAATCTTTAGGAGGACCAAAAGAGGACTTCTTCACCCCTTTAAAAAGGCTAAATTCTTACATGAAGGAGAGAGAAACGTATGCATTGGGTGAATTCTTTGTGGTGGACGACATTTCCTCTCTTTTATCTCTCATATTTCTTACAAAAATCCCACTTGCATGCTAGATGATTAGAAGTTTTAAAAGGAATTTTGTAAGGTAAATGATTTAAGACCTTAATATATCTCTTCTTCTAATCCTTCTTACTTAATGCATTGATTTCCTAAGGAGAAAGAATGTTGTAATTCTGATGTAAAAAATGTAAAAAAATATATGATTTGTAAAGGAGGAATTTGAAATCTTGGTTACTTCCGATTATTTTATGATTTTTCTATCCTTATTTATTTATTTTACCATAAAAATAACTTGATTTTTACTGATATGAAAATAGAGATGTAGGAAAACAAATTTATAGAAGACCACTTTACCTATAAATATCATTTTCTTATTCAAAGAGTTAATACCAAATGAACTAGGGTAGCAATCTCAGAGGAATCAAGGAATTTAATATTGCATAGCTATGAACATTGGGGTACTGTAAAGCCCCAAACTATACCCTAGTAGGAATATGATGTGTTCATAGGTATATGTAAAGTGAGTAATGATGAATACATAAGTTAGTGATTGGTCCGAGATATAACCAAGATTAATGAAATTTTGGAAGGATGATTTGATAATTTGTTTAAATTAAGATGTAAATGCATAATAAGTATAATTCATGAGTTAATATGTAAATGGGATAAGAATTATATGACAATAAGTGATTAGAGAAAGTTTTAAGGCCAACCTGTAAATAACAAAAGATAAAAAGGGAAGCCAATAGGAATTAAACATTTGTCTTACTATTGACTATAAGAGAAATAGGATATTTGTGAGGAGAAAGGGATGAGAATGGCTAGAAAGTTAATTTCCAGAATTTTTCCTCTCATTCTTCCTCTATTTCTAACTTCTAGTCCCACTATTTTGCTACAATAAGGGAATTAAGCAAATTTTAAGAGAAATTTGAGAGTTAAGAATGCATGAGGTAAGTTTGCTCTTCTTTTGCTTCTTTTTCTCTTCTTAATTCTCAACTTCTATAAGTTAAGTGTAAAGAATAGGGATTTACAAGTAAAGTGTTAATTATGTTATATAGAGGGAGAATTAAGCATAAAGAGAGAAAAGAAAGCTATCAATGGAAGTGAAGAGAATTTCTTGAGCACTAAAATGTATGGGAATGAAAAACTTCTTATATGTATGTTTAATAGGTAGAAATTTAGCATAAATTTTGTAAAACCTATATAAAACATAAAGGAGTATGATTGATAAGCTGGAAAACGTAAAAAGGAACTTAAGGGGAAATAGAGATACAAAAATCACAAGACTTGTTAGGACTAACTTGAGTTATAGAACTCTAAATGGAAAGAGTCTAGTTGGAGATTAAAGCTAAGATATAGAACTAAAAGTTTGTAAAAGAACTCAAAATTGGAAATTTACATGAAAAAGAGCAATTGCTAGTATATGAATATTCTAAAGCTCTTATTATGAGAACGAACACTATGGCTATATATATATAGATACACAATAAAGGTTATGTATTTTATTATGTATATTGAAAGTTTGCATATATAGTATTCTATCTGGCTTTAAGAATGCATTGAAGAGTAGATAAGTGAAAATGTGTAAAGAATACAAATATGTTTTTCATTGAAAATAAATACGTATGTATAGTTATACTATTGCAGATACTTATATTGCATGAGTTTCTTGGATAAAGTAACATGGAAAGGGAAGTGATATATGGTCAATTATGTGAGAGTATACTTGGATTTTCTTGATACAATATGTATGTGCTCACTGATCTGACATTATATGAATCTAAAGAGTGAAAGGATATGGAAAAGGAAATAACGCCTATGCATAGTACTTAGATGTGGATAGGTAGGCATGTCTATAAAGGTAATTACAACTGCCATAGTCTTAATCCTATTTGGGTCCTATAGTTAGTCTCAAATTGAGACCTATAATCATGATCCCATTTAGGTCTTCTAGTTTTGATACCTTTGGGTATCCTATGGGATTGATGCCTTCTAATATCCATAACACCTGTTATCCACACTCGTATAACTTAGGCAGCTATTTAAATTGAAATGTGAATTTAGAGTGATAAATGTATATATCTATATATACATATACAAGAAAGCATTACTTTAATGTTCATTTGAAGGACTTGTTTCTATTAACCTTTGTTATGGCATTTACTAATAGTATTCTTTCTATTACATGCTTATCTTACTCACATGTTTTGTTATTATTAATCATTGTAACTAGTTGCACTTAGAATATATTTCCTTACTAAGCCTTATAGCTTAGCACAGGTGTTTATCAATGTTGGTACTTTGTTAAGATTGCTCAAGGATAAAGTTTGCTAGTGGATGGTCAATACAAAGGCTAGGACCAAAATGTCTATTGTGTTACTTTTTTTTAATGATATGTAAATGTACATTTTTAAAGAACTTTGTAATTGTAAAATGTTTAATGAAATAATGATTCTGATATGTAAAGACAAGTGCAAATGATAGTGATACTTGTGAACTTGTAGAATGTAAATATGTGATAATCAAGTATATTCTAGATATATGTACAATGAATTAATGTCGGATATGCACATACATTTGCTAAATGCTAGTGATAGATATGAATGATAGATTTTGGACCCTTTTGTAGCAAGGACATTACAGGTACAGCCGTGCAAAATGTATTTTACCCCTAACCCCTTATTTTGAGATAATATGCACAGCTGTAATAGAAAAGGATGCAACTATACATCACCCTATTTGGCCCTAAAGTGATTTTTCCTCATCTGAATGCAGTCGAATCTCATATGAACTTTCTCAGATGATTATAAAACTATGCAAATACCTAGGAATAAGTGAAATATGACTATCCTAAGAGATTAAGTGATTATATAGGAAATATATAATTACAATTAATGTATGCAAGTGAAATATAAGTATAAAATTGAATATGGTATATGTTTATATGTTATAAGTATATGGCATGTCTTGGCAAACATAAATATTGATTTTGTGGTCATACATGAATAGGTACTTACATGTTAATGTTCAAAGGTAAAAATGATGTTAATATAGGAAATACATATATGAAAAATATAAATGTAGTTGGATATTTGTACAAATATATGAAAGTATAAGCCAATGTTAATAATAATGATAATAGCAAGATATGTATATGCATATGAATTATATAATTATATGTGATTACTTACAAACTTAATATTTGAATATAAGATAAATATGTGTACATAAAGGATAATATGCTATGATGTGAACAAAGTATTCATAAAGCACATGATAAGTGATCGGTGTCTAGCAAGTGTACTAGATCAATTAAGTAATATAGGGAAATGAGATTAAAACCTTAAAATATCGTACCTTAGGGATTGAATAAATTGTATATTTCAAATTTTAGAGTGAGTAATGAGTGAAAGAATTCCCAAGTTTATAATGATGATTAATTAACTAAACAAACTAAATAATGAAATGAAAACAATAAATTGTAAAACTAGATCAAAACAATAATGCAAAAGATGGTAAAATTCAATGATAAAAACACTTCTGCAAAAGGAATTATCCACCTCAACTTCTATTACAATAACTTGATTAAAAATAACACAAGTGATTATGGAAAACTAGTGTAAAATCAGTTATCTTATTTAGAATATCATTCTAAGCATTAAACTCTCCTATTATGAACAATCTAATACTTAGCATATCCATCAACATGGTGAGTGTGGTCTCTAGCTGAACGACTTTCTTAGAAGATTCGCATCACTTACTACAAGCAGCTATAGATGATGTAGAGGAATTCGAATGTGAAGTATTTGCAATTGAACCTAAACCAAAAATCCTCCCACGGTTATTCTTACCACCAACTACTTGAAGAAAAATCTGACTCTCATCAACACTTTCAGAGCTCTGCTGCTGTTGAATGAGAGTCTCTTGTATTTGCTCCTATCATTACAATAATTAAAATTAATTAGCTATATTTTTATAAAATAATTAATATTGATGTATAAATTTAACATACATTGAGTTGTCTACAACGAGTATTGACGAATGTCTGACCATCATGCTTTTTTGTGTGAGTGTGCATAAAAACTTTAGGATATATAGGATTTGTACCCATAGTTATTTCCTGTATAACAAGCAATAAGAAATAATCATCAAAATACCACAGTTCATTCCACAATAAGGGGAAAAATTTCACAATTACAACTAAAAAATAGAATAAAGAGTAATCTATATAAGAATTTAAGTGAAAATGACAACAAGGAGAACATCCCTCCTTCAACTAAAAGAAGAACACATGAAGGTAAATCAATAGGTTTTTTTACCATTTCAGCTCACGAGTGTTATTAAGTTTCTCACAGCAAGAATGTTGCTTGATAACCAAACTCTATAGCCCAATAAAACAATAAACTGTTGTACAATAAGGAAATTCTGATTCATTACAACCAAATGGAATTTAAAATAACTCAACAATCTTAATAGGTTTACTTCCTGTGAAAAAAAAATTATATCAATAACAAAGGCATCCATGGAAACAGAACAACAATTACACAATCATTGTCCATAATAATTATACATTTATAGAATAAAATGTAAGCATAAAAGTTATATACTTACCAGTTTAGCCGTATGCTCGTGATGGCTCAAAGTTCCTCCAGTGTGCACGGCTAGACTCTCACCATCTGAGCTTCCCCGCCTATTTGAAGAATTCCTATCTGAACTGGCAATTGCTTCGGGTGTTGCCCAGTATTGCTACCAACGATTCTATATTTATTCAGAAATAAAATTAGGTCGTTAACCACCCTTGTGTAAATTACATAGAAATTCTTTATATCGTTGGCGGGCCCGCTTTTCCCAAACTCCATAAATGACATCATTAAATTTTGAATCCCCAAAAAATTCTTTCTGAAAAAAAATAACATAAGTATTGCAAAGTACAATAGATAATGCATTAATGTATGAAGCTAATTATTTTGAAAAAGATAATGTTATTTATTTTTTGTACCTCAAACTCCTGATAATAAAAATCCTTTATCTGCAGAGAAAGATTTTTCCAAACATAACCCTCAATTTCTATCCTTTCTTTGAATGTGGATATGATTTTTCTTGAGCAAAGACATGATGGAATAAACATGTTAATATGAACAAAATCAATATCAAATTAGATATCCATACTATTAGTATAAGTTTATGTTTTAATCTTGCAATACAAATTTTTTTATAATTAAACTCACATATCATTGATAATCTTAATGTAAATTCTTCCATCAACTCCCTTTGCACCAGGCTGGAGACCTTCATCCTCAATATCGGAACCTGGTACTTGTGTAGGCATAGATTCAGGGTTTGGGATCGGAGTAGATGCATTTACATGGTCAGCAGATATATTTAGGTTGTTGGATGTTGAATCACTTGGTTGATTAGGAGAGTGATCACGGTTTGTTGTTGGTGAAGTGATGCCTCATATTGCTGGTTAGGATATGGACATGACACACCTAAACATACAAACCCTGCAACCTGAGATGGGTGGACTTGTCCACTGTTGTCTCCATTAGATGTTAGTCTGAATCTTGGCAGTAGCAATGACTTTCTTCTTTTGGGTGGCTATTTTAAACCTGAAATTCAAAGAAATTGAATTTACTTCTTCAAATCGAATTATATAATTATGTTAAAGAATATGTAACATTAGTACATCATTGCAATAATAACACATTTTGGTTTTGAGATAATAAAACATACACAATTTAATCACTATCATCACTTAATTGCACATCAAAATCATCCTCTGTTTCTGAATATTCAGAATTAAAGTCAGGCTCATCTTCAGAATTCTGCCCATCTATGGATTTCTCATCATCTCCAGATAAAATTTCCACAAATTCATTATTTTGATGATTTAAAATTTCATTATCGAAACATGCATTTATTTCATGTACATCCGGTTCTTCTTACTGAAATGCTTCGCTTTCTTTTGTCTTGCTTTCTCCCTTTGCCTATCCATCAAAAACACCTCTTGGTTTAACTTTGTAAACTGCTAACCAATCTGACTTATCCCTTCTTAAGCTGGGATAAGGGACATAATGTACCTGGGTCGCTTGCATTGCTAACACGAATGGTTCAAATTGGTTAAATCTTCTCCATTGGTTGATTTTAGTGAGATTATATTGGCTATGTACTTTTGTTCCAATGTTAGGAGTTGGATCAAACCACTCACACTTAAAAAGTACACACCGTTTTATCGACAATGTAAGATATTCTATTTCAAATATCTCAATAATTTTGCCAAAATAATCTATCAGTTCCCCTTGTATGCAAACCCCACTATTTACTGTTGCCAAGCTATGTCCATGCTTTTCTGTATGAAATTTATATCCATGAACGAAATAGACAGGATATGATTTAATAGTTCGTAATGGCCCTTTAGCAAGATCACATATGAGCCTGTTTTCTATTCTATTTTCAAAAGCCTACATAAAAAAATTTAATCAATACATATAATATTTTGTAAGTTTTACAGTAATTGCAACAAGCATTCAATTTTATTGCACTCTACAGACTTACATAATTTGCAAACCAATGTGGAAAGTTTTTATCCACTTCTTTATTGATGTCATGTTGTGAGTTTCCTGGCATTAGCTTGCTTAACAACCCCTCGTATTCACTAAAAACATTATAAATTATCTTAGCTATAAACTCCATTCATCTAGAAAAATAATTTAGCCAATTTCAACTATACATAAACTTACTGTACAAAAGGTCGAATTTCTTGGCAATTCAATAAAATGTAACCATGTGCAGCCTCCATTTCTTTGTCTATTAACATTCTTCTTGTTGAGTGTCCATGTGTTCGGCCAGGATATTTGAAAATAGATAAGTTATCATCACCAATCCACTCACCCCCATCGTCATTACGAGGAACTTTTCTTTCTCGAGTGATCACATGAGGCTCAAAATAATTTGAACAAAATGTACTTGTTTCCTCCACTAAATACGCATTGCATATAGAGACTTCAACTCTAGCCTTTTTTTTAACATTTTTCTTCAAGTGATGCAAATTCCTACATTATAATTAGGGTAATTATATTAACTTATTTGGTATAAAGCTATAAAATTTTTAGCAAGTTTTGATATAAAAGTAAAATTACCTTTCGAATGGATACATCCATCGATATTGAACTGGACCAGCAAGTTTTGCCTCGTGTACTAAATGTACAGGTAGATGCTCCATACAATCAAAGAAATTGGGTGGAAAAATAGTCTCTAATTTGCACAAGATAACCAGAATGTCCCTTTCTAATCTTTCCATATCAGACAACTGTAATTCAGAAGCTGTTAAGGTTTTGAAAAAAAACTTGCCAAGTTTGAAACATATCCATCTGGAAACTTTAGGCTTTTCAACCATTCACACAAAGTTTGCTTTTGTTTTTTATCCAAAGTGTAACATGCTTTTGGATATTTTCCTATATTTGGATCTTTATCTAACTCGCTTCTTCTACAGAAAATTTTCAAATCGGTTCTTGATTTTGTATTATCCTTGGTCCTCCCTTCAATGTTCATGATTGTGTTGAAAAGATTGTCAAAAATATTTTTTTCAATATGCATAACATCTAGATTGTGTCGTATCAAATTAGTTCTCTAATATGGCAAATCCCAAAATATACTCCGTTTTCTCCAACCGAAGTTTTGACTTATGTTACTATTAACCTCTTCACTTTCAAGTTTTGTAACTTTTAGTAACCCTAACTGATCAATCTCCCGCAATATATCATCACCAGATTTATTAAGGGGGGAGGTGTTTGTACAATCCTGTTCTCAATGAATTTTTGTTTATTGCGTCTGAATGAATGATCTAGAGGAAGAAATTTTCTATGATTGTCAAACCATGATGTTTTGCCCCCGTTAGGAAGATGAAATCATCAGAATCATTGCCACAATAAGGGCAAGCCAATTTCCCTGCTGTGCTCCATCCAGACAACATAGCATATGCAGGAAAATCACTAATAGTCCACATCAAAGCTGCTTTCATCTTAAAATTTTGTTTAAGAGACACATCATATGTTTCAACCCCGAATTCCCAAAGATGATTCAATTCAGCTATCAATGGTTGCAAAAACACATCAATTTTATGCTTTGGATTTTTAGGCCCTGGTATAATGACTGTCAAGAACATGTATGCCTTATCCATACACATCCATGGCGGTAAATTATATGGAGTAATTATGATTGGCCATGATGTATATTGTTGGCCCGATTGACCAAAAGGTTGAAAGCCATCTGTCGATAATCCCAACCTGACATTTTGACTTTCTGCTGCAAACTCAGTATGTGTGTCATTGAAATGTTTCCATGCGAGCCAATCCGATGGATGGGTCATACTTACATGATTTTGTTCATGTTCAGTATGCCATCTCATGTGGGCTGTAGTAACATCAGAGGCATACAGTCTTTGAAGTCTTGGAGTTAGCAGAAAATAATACATCCGCTTCCAAGGAACTAGTTTTTGCTTTCTAGTACGCATTCTTGGTTTGAACCTATGTTGGCTATAGTATTTGCACTCTTCTAATTCCACATCTTCCCCCCAAAACAACATACATCCCAATCTGTGACAATCTATTCGTTCAATGGACAAACCAAGACCCCAAATAAGCTTCTTTATTTCATAAAAATTCTCAACCATTTTATGATCAGGAGGCAATAAATCATTGTACCATGTAAGACTTCTATCTAAACTTTGTTTAGAAATATGACCTTCAGACTTTATGTTCAATATTCGGGCAATGGCAGACAGTTGAGTCATTTTTTCACAATTTGGCCATAATTCTTGGTCAGCTGACTTTAGTAAGTCAAAAAATCTTTTTGCATATGGGTTTGGTTCCTCTTCACTATTCTGCATATTTTCTTCAAAGGAATAACCAGCTGCATCATAAATCATTTGTGCGTAAATATTTTCATTTACATCCACATTATTTGGTTGAATACCAGATCCCCCTACAAATCCATCTATATTTACTGCTGACGATGCTTGATTACCCCTAGAGGTGCTACAAATTATTGGCTCCCCATGCCTTGTCCATTGAAAATAATTTGGAACAAACCCTTTTTTTAACAAATGTAGATGCACTTCATCAGTAGAGAGGAAACAAATATGTTTGCACTTTTTACATGGACATCTGATTTTTGGACCATCCATGTATGCAGGCTGCAAATTTGCATATTCAATGAATGATTGAACTCCCTTGGTAAACTCAATATTAATGAGACCATCTGGCATTAATCGCCTATACATCCAAGATCTATCAACATTACTCATGTTTGCATAACTTTTATTCAAATAAGGTAATTTCATAATTAGATTTATGGGTTAAATAAATAGGAAAGGTTTATCAATGTTTGCAATTCAGAATTACCATTCAAAAAGCATCATGACATAAAAGTTATGCAATATGCATAACTGTTATTTTATAATGGATTTTCAGCAAACCCAAATATGAAATTATATATTTGGATCCTACTCTTAACATAGGAACAAAACAATTCAGAATTACCATGAAAAAAGCATCATGACATAAAATTAACTTGCATCAAGGTACGTGGCACTCAACCATGATAATCGAGTTATCCTTTGGAAACCAGTAGCCCGCAAGTCGAATCGTTTCAGCCTATATACCTTGATACAAAAATGATACAAAAAAAGTATTTTATGTTATTTTATAATGGATTTGCATACACAGAGCCTATTTTCGAAGATAAAAAAAAGTCATATGCATATATATAAGATAATGTTCATTTTAACGGTTTTTTTATATGCTTTTGATTTTATTTATGAGAAGAGAACAACAGTACAGTCAACAAAAAAAAGATCCCAAAAATAAAATAAAATGGATCTAACAACCTAAAAAAAGGCAAAATACCCAAGGCAACTGCATCAAGGAAAATAGAACTAAAAGGATGAGTCCCAAAAAAGCGAGATCATAAGCAAACCACCAAAACTAGAAAAATAAACAAAGTTAGTTCACAATTGTTGAATCGGATTTTTATAGAAACCATTAATAACATAATAAGGACTTGAGTAGGTGGAGAGCATACATATTTATTTGTTAGAAAAGGAAATAATTTATACAAAAAAGTACATATTTGCTGTAAATCAACAAAATTATTGTACAAAATGAATTGATAGTTTTAACAAGGACAAAATGAATTGCTGTTAATCTGAATTACATGATGTTAATGCATAATGCTTTTCTTACTTAATCTTCAAACAATTTGAATAGCATGTATGAAGATGGGAAACATGAAGGAGTAAGAGACTCATAGTTATCAATTAGCACTCTTGACCATGTACCATCTAAAAGTTTGCTGATCAGTTCAGCACTTGATATATTACAAAAACAAATGGTCTCATATGGACTCCCTACGTTTGAGTAGCAATTATTTTAGCATGTTTTAGCTATCACAAAATACAAGTATAAAAGATAGATTATATTAAAAAATGCTTCAGCTAAGTTTGAAAGATATAGAAATTATTATATTCAAAATGGAGAAATTAAGCAATAAGGCAAGTGCTGCCAATCATCTCAAAATTTAGCAGGGACAGATAAAGGTGTAAGAGTTTTACTTTCA
This sequence comes from Excoecaria agallocha, assembly GCA_037975025.1. NCBI lineage: Eukaryota > Viridiplantae > Streptophyta > Magnoliopsida > Malpighiales > Euphorbiaceae > Excoecaria > Excoecaria agallocha. The sequence continues at coordinate 30,301,612 of CM075817.1, read as the reverse complement.
AAAAATTACTTTTCTAAGTATGATTAAGATTAATGGAAGATATGCTATAGATATGCTATAATAAACAATGTAACCAATTTGATAAGAATAAACAAAATAACTAGATGGCTATCCCTATGTGTCCATGTTTACCAATATATCGGTTGGAACTTTAGAAAGGCAACAAATAAGCTAAATAAGCAACAGAGGCCTATAGCAAAGCATAAAGGTCAGGATGTAAATGAGTGAGAGAGAGATCAAAGGTGTAACATAAGATCTTGAAAAAAACTATTATCCTAAATCACTTCCATCTTAAGCCTAATATTTATGGAAAGAATACATTAAACTTCCACTTGCACCCGTTTTCTTCTTTTCTTTTCCACCAGCAAAAGTGAAAGTGAAAAATGTGCCTGGAGAGGGGCACTACCTCATTGTTATTATTGTGATTTTATAATAGGAAAAATATCAGATACAATTTATTTTTTGAATTGGTTGATAAGAGTACTGTACCACAACACAGTAATACAAAAATAAGCTCAGATTGAAATTGACAGGTTAAAAAACTAAAGAGGGGCACAATTAACTTATCAAAAAATGCAGATGACACATAAAGCAGGCAAGGCACTACAAAGTTTCAGCAAATTTCTGCATTTATGATTTTTGTTGAGATCTATATCCAAGAAAAAAATAATGTAAAAATTACAAACACAAAACATGTGATGCAATAAAATTTGAACTTGCAACTTTTATTATGCCACTACTGACAAATTACATGCGTAAGACCTACATTGATCTCTTCCATATCCACTGATGCCTTCAAATAAAAATGAGATACAACATCCAGAGCTACTATAATTTGAATAAACTTGATATTATTGTTCACAAGCTCAAAGCCTAGCTAGCAGAGTGAAGAAGGCAAGGGGACAATTATAATGACAAGTTTAAAAAATTAGTATAATGTCACACGTTTCTATGCAAAGGTGAAAAATAAGGGCTTCACATCTAAAGAGAGAAAAATCACTGGTTTAAATAAATTTAATAAAAGAGAGATAAAACAAAAATAAAATGAAAGACCATGGCTCCACAAACCGTCTCTCTAAAAGTAGCACTACAAACATAAATGAGTTTTCAGGAAGTTTGATAAAGCCAGCACACTAGGTGAACTGACACGTGCAAAGACTTTTTTTTATTTTAAGAAACAAACTAGAGCGGACTTCATGCCAAATGCCACTTACCAAAGCATCAAATAATGGCATCCTAACAAGTCAAAAATATCAAAGAACAATAAAATGATCAAAAGATTGGCTTAGACTGAGTTTACTCAAGTATTATCAAGGGATTGTGGAATGCAAAGCCAAGAACAATCGAGGTATGCTACCTGGAATGCCCAAACTAACCAAAATTAAACCAACGAAAGAGAGCAACATCAACAATAAATCAATCGAAATCATTCCTTCCAATCTATCTCACTCATCAAACTATATTTTGCTAGAAGACAAGGTGATGAATTAAAATAGAATAAAAGCAGAGAACTTTTCAAAAAAAATATATGTTTCCAGATTAGCGTTATCTTTCAAGTGAAATAAGTACATGCATGCCAACTCAATTTCACAATTGTCAAGGGTTATGCTTTTTCATTAAATTCTTGTGCTGGTTAGCAAAGGGGCAACCAAAAACCTATATTACTATTTAATGATCATGTCAGCAAAGGGTCAAAAGGATTGTTTCACTAAGCAATACAGCCACACCAATAAAATTGGAAGCACAATTTTAATTCAACAATAATATACAGCTAACACTAGACCTAAATGCATCATAACAAATTAAAGGCAAGCATTTTTGCCCTTTCTACCATTACTAAGACATAACAAGTAAAAAGACAACATTACTTAGCACATTAAATACATGCTAGTTTGTTGCATAAAAAGGTATATGGGCTTGTTCTCATATTTAAGTTTTATTAAATGCAATAACAAACATGTAACAGCTCAAACAATACTTAGAGAACCATACCAATTAACTGGTTTCTTTAAATTTTTTATGTTTAAGAGATATATATATCTTTTAATAACTAAATATTGAAATAAAAAAATTCAATATAAAATATTTTATATTTTTAACTTTTTTATAAGCCATCAATTAACAATATTGATTAAGAAAGATTACAAGGTTGCATGCTAACATGGACAGGATTTAACTATGTTGAATTAGACTGAAAAAAATACATGCAATGTGCTAAATTGATAACATGGAAACTAGAACTCACTTCATCAATAAGCCAATACAACAAGTAAAACAAATAAAAATATGGCGATGGTAGAATTAATAGAAAGGAGATTTCTTCATTAGAAGATAGACAAAGTAACATTTTTAATCAAGCTAACAGCTTTAGCTTTACATAAGAACCTGCAAAGGGTGACCTCACTGTATGATTTTAACCACCTCCTCACCCCTCTCTTCAAGCATTTGTGTTCAACAGATACAATAGCAACATGGAAATCTCATCATAATCAACAAAAAAAAATTACTTTCATCAAACATATAATCCCGCCTTATCACACTAATCAAATAATACAAATTACCTAAATGTCTTAAGAAAAATCCCCATTTATGATTCTAAATAGTTGAATTTAAAATACTCAAACTATAGGGTAAAACTAATAGACCCAATTCAAGTTTCACTTTTGCTGTCTCCACTCTAATGCCACTTAGTACCTTTTTAAAGCAAGAACTCTTGCTATCTCCACTCTAATGCCACTTAATGCCCTTGAAATTAGATCGAGAAAAGGATTAACAGACATAAAGGTTGAGACATAAAATATTGTAACTTATAGCCGACACAACTGATATAAATAGGCAAAATTTTGATAAATCCACTCAAACACTGAAAAAAAGTTCATTGCTTCCTCATTAAGTTTCAATTGGGATCTCTTCTACTCTCATCTTCTCTATCCCCATTTTACTACTCTTCACCTACAGCCTCCTCTCTCTAAACCAAATCCAAAACCCTTTTGTCCTCTGTTGCTTTTACTCTTAGAAGTATAGGTTATTTTTGACATTTTCCCTTTTCTTTTTCTTTCTTGATTTTCCAATAAACAACATCTTAACCTAGAATAATCTACTTTAAAGATTCTCAAGCATGTAAAATAAACAATTTCAGAAGAAGATAAAAAAATTCAAAAACATTTAAGTCATTTATGTAAAGTTAGAATGAGATGACTGAAAAATTTAGCAAATTCACTTCTATCCAACAAATTCTCATGATGATAAATCCCCAAATATCTGAAAAATGAACCATCAAGTACATAAGCTTAAACCAAAAGGACTTACTTGTGATCGAAATTTAGCTGCTTCCCTGCTAGGCAACTCCTAAAGGACATCCTTCAAGCCTGATGCAACAGAGAGACCATTAGAGGGAGCAGAAGGATGGCCTTTATCATAAAGGCATAATTTGTTCAATGCAAAAACAAAGGGAGCTGTGCTATTTACATACCTACTGCTTGCGTCTCAATCTTGTAACTTGATTGAATCGCACCTTGAATCTGTTTACCTATTTGTCTGTACCAATAGAGAAACAAGTTTATGCATCAACATCAACAAACTATAAAAAAGTTAATATTGCACAAACCCAAACTATGCTTGTACCAACATTAGGCAATCACCAAAGAAAACTGTCTATGCCAAAATTCTGCAACGGTATTTTGAGTCCCATAAGCAACCTAATCTAGGCCTTCAAAAAAAACAAAGGAAGAATCATACCGAAAAATAGCCCGTCTGTGGCGAGTGGCAGCAAGTCGACGCCGTCTGTGAGGGAGGAGATGAGTTTGCCATCGATTTCTTTGTTAGAGAGAGAGAGGGGCAGGGGTGTGTGAGGAAGGAGATGAATTTTATGTAGGGTTTTTCCATTTTATAGTTCTAGCCAATGTAAAATTACTTAAATGCCCCTAATTTAGCAATGAAATAATTATTTCGTTGCTATTTTTGCAATCGAAATAAATTCGGTTGCTATTTAGCAACGGAATTTTTTTTCGGTTGCTATTTTAGCAACCGAAATAAAATTTCATTGCTATTTTAGCAACCGAATATAATTTCGGTTGCTATTTTTCATAGAAAGTGAAATTTAGCAACGAAATTATATTTCTGTTGCTAAAATAGCTACGAAATTTAATTTTCATTGCTATTTTAGCAACCGAAATAAAATTTCGTTGCCATTTACCAACGAAATTAAATTTTCGTTGCTAAATAGGAACGGAATTTTTATCGGTTGCTAATTAAGGCAGCAACAAATGGCGGATAAAATTTGGGACAAAAAAATAGCAATGGAATTTAATTTTCGTTGCTATTTTAGCAACCGAAATAAAATTTCGTTGCTATTTACCAACGGAATTTTTTTCGGTTGCTAAAATAGCAACGAAAATTAAATTCCGTTGCTATTTTTCGTCCCAAATTTTATCTGCCATTTGTTGCCGCCTTAATTAGCAATGGAAAAAAATTCTGTTACTAATTTTCGTTGCTAAATAATGGTGCCAAAAATTTCCTCCACTTTTAGCAACGAAAGGTAACCAAATATTTTTCCTTTGCTAATTTTATAAAGTTCAAGCAATTTTAGCAACGAAAACTATTTTTCATTGCTAAATAGCAACGGAATTGTGTTTACGTTGCTAAATTAGCAACGGAATAAATTTTGTTGCTATTTTTCCATTGCTATTTCCAGCTTTTCTTGTAGTATTATAGTACAATGCTAACCCCTTTTGGGTCATATAGTAGACCCTATTTGTGTCTTATGACCAGCCCATAGTACAATACCAATCTCATTTGGGTCCATATTATTGATACCTTTGGGTATCCCTACTCGTATGTTTGAGTACCTACAATATAGTATTTGTACTTTTTGATACCTATTGCTTTACCTATTATCTACTCCCATAGGACGTTAGGCAGGTAAAGTATCAAAATGACATAATCTGCTTATATGAAAAGGTATAACATAACATGAGAATAGTGATATGAAAGAAATGATATGTTACATCAAAGAGAGGTATTTTTGAATCTTTGCATAAATGCATTTGGTTATGAATTAAAAAAGATTGGTTCATTTGAAATGCAATATATATATATATATAAACAATATGAACATGATTGTATGGTATATAGGTGAAACCTAATACAAATACATGAATTTGATTGTATATAAAGAAAGATTAACATGAATCTTGAAAGAAATACACAGTATAAGCCTTACAAGTGAACACAAACACATAAATGCACTTATATGTTTTATAGATGACATTCTCGAACATGATAGTAAGGTCGTTATTATTGTTTTATGCATTGATATTATTGTGAGTATATTAGACTTATCTTGTGTGTTTACATATGACTGTTATGAGTAGTCATCCAAAGTTAAGTGCTCCCCCCTAAGCTTTTTAGTTTAGCATCAATTTTCATCCATGTAGATGGTAAGAATAGGAGTTCTTTATGGGGACATGTTGCAATACTAAAGGCCAACTAATAGGGTTGTGATGATTTTGGATAACTTTTTATGGAACAATATATGTAAAGTAATTATATTTTGAAATGTATCATGAATGAGATGTACATAAACGATTATGTAATGTAATACAACTTCATTATTATTTTATATGATGCATGAAATGAATTTTTATAGTTTGTAAACATGCATGCTAAAGTAATTACATGAATATAACTCAATGTGAAAGCAACAGGTTTTATATGTATAATGATTAGTAATACTCCATGTAAACTGATATGAATGATTTGACATAACTATTTGGTATTTAAGTTGTGAATGTCATCTATGGATTATAGAACCGCTATAGAGGGTGTTACAAAATCATTGTTTCATAATGCATTTAAAAATATACATGTGTCATGTGTTGTCCCTCTTACCTTGGCAATACAAATGTAGATAACATGTTAAAACTACACACAACCATAACTATAGCACGCAATACCTAGATATTGATTCGAGTATAGGTGTCGCATTGATCGGTAGTTTAACTTAATTTTACTTATTAATTCATACATAACTATTATCCAATACTACCTAAAATAATAGCATGCACACCTGTATTTCACAAATCTCATTTCTTCTGTTAACCTTAAATAACCAATTAAACTATAGGTCCAATTTTATTTACAATTGCTGGATAATTTGCAGAAATTTGGGTAGCATAATAATTGTAACCCAAAATTTGCCCCTTTGAAAAATTAGTAATTAGCATTCCCAAAATATTCAAACAACCTAAACAACCTCCAATACCATAATTTTCATCCATAACACTACATTTCAATCAATTTAAGCCACCATAATATACTGCATTCTAGATTAACAAAACCAAAATTAACATAATCTATTATCACAATACAACATCTATGAATATAACACAATCATCTAAAAGTGTACATAACTCGAAATTTATAAAACACTATCTCATTTTTTTCTTCAAATATGTACATGCCAAATCTTAGAGAGTTAGATCACTTCTTCTTATCCTTTATTTTAACTTTATCTTTTATGCACGGCAAACAAAAACTACATGCTAAGTACAAATTGTACTCAATGGTGAACATAAAATCCCAACATTTCTACTATAATTTTATTTCATGCAAATAATCTTATTATTTAATTCATCAATAAATATAGTATTGTAATTCATTTAAGGTGTAACACCCTCATTTTAAAAGCCTAAACTAAACACCCTTCCATGTGATAATAATCCATTTAACTAAGTTATAATATCAACAAGCATGCTTTAATCACACAAACTCATCATCATACTAGTTGTCATGCATATCTACTTCTTACTATTGTCTTATTAACTATATCGAATTTATCATACTGATTATGCTTTTCATCACTATCATACCTGTATATTATTAATCATATGATCATTTATTGCTATTACTCATATGATGCTATATCATATATTCATATAGGTGTTACTTAGCTATTCACATGCTTACCTCATGCTTTAGCATCATATAATTATCATGTTACAATTTCTAGTCTCATGCTACACATCATTTTCATATAAGAGTTACTTTAGCTATTTGCATACATCATCTCATATATACATATATAGCATCATGAACATTATGATATGTATGAGTTACTTTATGTTCTTTATTTATGCATAAACTTGTTTAGTTACTTTGTGGTTCTAATACAATACAATTTATGCATATTACACACAATAACATATGCTTTCAGCCACAATTTAAACATATTACAAAATACTTATACAAAAACTCCCTACATCAACTCTATTCAGTTCCTTGTTGGCCTTTCCTGATGCAGAGAACGTTCCTGAGCAAAAATCTTATCTACGGAACCTACACGGATAAAAATAACATGTACTAAGCTATAAAGCTTAGTGGGGATATAACATAATTGACATCCACTCACAGCGATCATCAAAATAGCATGAAATAAGAACTCGCATATGCATGCATATATATACATGATTAAATCATTCATATTGTGTCCCAAAATTTGGAGTTATAACAATTCATGCAATTTTGCAATGTAATCAATTCAACTAGCATCACAATATATCCATAAAACTTAGAGATAAACAATTAGGTCTGTACCTTATATTATTGATTCATTTATAACATTTAACATCTGATTCAATCTGAATAAAGCATAGGTGTCATCCAATGTACACATATATATTCATAATTCGAGCACTATAATTTCAATCATAATCATAATTAGACAATTTCACATGCTTAAATAATGACATAAAAGCATTTGTGCCTTTAGTTCAATTACTGTAATCGTATAAAATAGCTTGCTAAGTTTTAAAAGTGGATAATGGGAACGGTGGATATCTGAAGGTATCAGAATGATGACATCCTAAGATATCAAAACTTTAGCCCACATAGAGCCAACTGTGCTTTAGATCGGTCAAGCGGACCCAGATGGTTAGCTAACAACCCAAATGGGGTTGTTCATAATCCAAACGGGATCAACTATACTTTAGACCCATTCGAGCCAAACTATAGCAACTGCAATAATCCATATAAGCTCCTATCTATTCACAATTAAACTTTATTTGCAGGCAATATCATGTTCATATTCATTTCATATATCAAGACTGTACTTATTTATTCCATTTGCATGGGTATATAATCATGTAAAAATATACCTTCTCTAGTGCATGAACATATATGCACAATTCATAGCACAAATCAAATAATTTGCTTATATAAGTAATCAATGAAAAGTTATACCATCATTTGTGTATATACATGTATACACAATATCATCAATAAAAAAAACAATTACGATCATGCACTTTACTAGATTATCTATAATTAACATACTTCTATATAACCATGCTTTATCAATTATTTTCTTTTCATCTAGCAACGCTTGCCATTTTATTATCATTATAACTATACTTTTGGCATAAACATATGGGCATAACATATGATCCTCATATAATGTTATATTTATATTATCTCAAATAGGTAAATAATAACTTACCTTAGCATTGAAATCACCATACACATTCTTCATCACATAATCATGCCTAATATTCTTCATTAAGTTATTATTATATAATTTATGCATTTAATTCCCTTTATGTTCTGCTTTTATAATACAAAAATACTCAAGAGATGATTAAGATGGTTCTTGGCAAACTCAAATAACAAATATCTAAAGAGATAGAATTTCAAGTTCATCTTGAAAGCTATTTTTGACCTATCTAAAGACATTTCTAGTCAAAATGATGTTCTACAAACCTGGTCTATTATGTTTCTAGTTCCAAGAACATTAAAAATAACATCAATATCATTTTTAGAGTTTGGGATATTAAAAAAAATTGAGAACTATTCCTAAAAATAGTGCTGTCAAAAGTTTCGAATTCAAGTCACTTTTTGACATATTTAAGAACTGAAACAAATTATGCTTTGTTCATAGAAATTGTAGACATATAAATTTATTTTCACTAGAAGTTGGAATTATAGCATTTTGACCTACATAAAATAAATTATTCTCAAAATATTGCAAACTGTTAACTAAAATAGACAGCAGTTCAGTTTTAATTTCAAATAAAAATTAAGACCATTTAAAGGCAAAACCAACTTTACATTTCTTATACAAAACTAAACTAGAATAAGTTAATTTCCAACTAGAATTAAGCCAATTGAAGGCCTACATCTCCAGATATACTAAACTTACAAAAGATGGTTCCAATAATTCTTCACATGCATTGCCTTTTTATAATTCCTAACTTGATTGTTTGACTTCATTCACTTAGTTTTATTAACAAATGCCTTACTACATATTTTTACAGAAATTTTTGGCTTTAAACATCATTCAAAATCATCACAAAACACACCATCCCTTACCTTGTCCAAACCATAATCTTACTTTACTTTTTAGCTGCCTCTTTTCCTTTCTTCTTCTTCTTAGCTTCCTCCTCTACAAATCATGTTTTTTTACAATCATAAATTAGAATTATAGCATTCTTTCTCCTTAGGAAAGCAACATATTAAGTAAGAAGGAGTAAAAGAAGAGATAGATTAAAGTTTTGAATCATTTACCTTGCAAAATTCCTTTTAAAACTTCTAATCACCTAGCATGCAAGTGGGATTTATGGAAGAAATATGAGAGATGAAACAGAGGAAATGCCAACCACCATAAGGAACTCACCCAATGCATACATTTCTCTCTCCTTCATGCATAAATTTGGCCTTTTTAAAAGGGTGGAGAAGTTCTCTTTTGGTTTTCCTAAAAATTGCATGCAATAAAATGCCCCCTCTCCTACCTACCATTAATAAATTCATCCCCCACATTTTACTTTTTCAATAATTGGCCCACCAATCATTCTTTTATAATTTCAATTAAATCCCTAAAAAAATTAGTTCATGTATAATAACTTATAAGCACAACATAATTAAATTATTACTTTGCCCTTCTTACCCAAAATTGAATTTCTCCTAATTAATTAAACATTAATTAAGAATATTGTCCTTTAATCATGCACGTCTATTAGGGTTAAAATTAGGGCCTTGTAACTCTTTTCCTCTTAAAGAATTTCGTCATCAAAATTCATACCTAATTTAAACAATTGGGGATATTTCATAGCTGCTTCTGGTTCCCAAGTGACTTCTTGCAAATCATGATGTTGCCAAAGCACTTTAACCAAAGCAATTTTCTTATTCCTTAGCCATCTGACTTATTTAGCTAGGATCTCTATTGGTTCTTCATCATAAGAGTAATCTAATTGAACTTTAATATCATGTACTAGTAGCATAAGAGATTCATCTGATCGATATCTATGCAAAATAGACACATGTAAGACATCATGCATTTTTGCCAACTCCATAGGAAGAGCTAATCTATAGGCTACCAGTCCAAATATCTGAAGAATTTTAAAAGAACTAATAAATCTCGGGTTTAATTTTCCTTTCTTTCCAAATCTCAAAACTTTTCTCCAATGAGACACTTTCAAGAACACTTTATCACCCACTTGGAACTCAATGTCTTTCCTCTTCAAATCTGTATAAGATTTCTGTCTATCTTTAGCTTCTTTCAATCTTTATTTAATAACCTAAACCTTCTCTTTTGTATCCTCAATAATATCTGAACCAATGATTATATGTTTAGATAACTCAATCCAACAAACTGGAGTTCTACATTTTCGGCCATATAAGGACTCATATGGTACCATCTCAATACTCATGTGATAACTATTATTATAGGCAAACTCTATTAGAGCCAAATATCTATCTTAATTTCTCATAAAATTTATAGTGTAACCTCTCATCATATCCTATAAGATTTGGATAACCCTTTTAGATTGTCCATCTGTTTGAGGATGGAAAGTTATACTATAATGAAGACGTGTTCTTAATGCTCGCTATAAATTTTTCCAAAATCTCAATGTAAACCTCAGATCATGATCCAAAATTAATGACATCAGAATTCTATGTAACCTAACAATCTCATTCACATAAAGTTTCACAAATTTATCCATTAAGTAATCCATCCAAATTGGTATGAAGTGAGCTGATTTAGTAAGCTTATCCATTATAACCCATATTGAATCATACTTTTTCTATGTAAGGGGCAATCTTGTCACAAAATCCATGGTAATGTCTTCCCATTTCCATTGAGGAATCAAGATAGTATTCAACAATCCTAAGGGCAACTGATGTTCTGCTTTCACTTGTTGATAGGTCAAGCCCTTAGAAACATAATCTACAACATCTTTCTTCATACCAAGCCTCCAATAGAATTGTTTCAAATCCTGGTACATCTTATTCCCTCCAGGGTGTATAGTGAACATTGTATTATGTGCTTCATTCAATACTATTCTTTTTAATTCCCTATCATCTATAACACATAATCTATTCTAAAAATACACACCCCATCTTCTTTCACTGTATATTTTAACTGAATCCCTTTATGTGAAGATTTCATAATTTGTTGCAACTTTTCATCACCTTTCTGTGCATCGATCACTGTTTGCCTCAAACAAGATCTAGCCTTCAACAGAGCTATTAAAGCACCATCTGATGTAAATTTCCATCTACACTGTTCTAACATCGAAGCTACCATTATTTTTTAACTCAAAGCATCGGCCACTATATTTGCTTTTCTTGGGTGATAATCTACTATACAATCAAAATCCTTAAATAATTCTAACCATCCGAGCTATCTCAAATTAAGTTCCTTTTTAGTAAGCAAATACTTAAGACTCTTATGATCTGTATAAATTATGCATCTTTTCCCATACAAGTAATGTCACCAAATATTCAAGACAAACACCATTGCAGCTAACTTTAAGTCATGGGTTGGGTAATTTTGCTCATGTGGTTTTAACTGCCTAAATGCATAAGCCACAACCTTTCCATCTTGCATTAGCACACATCCTAGACCAACTCTAGAAGCATCATTGTAAATGGCATACTCTTTTTTCGAAACTGGCTGTGTCAAAATTTGGGCCTCAGTTAACATTTTCTTTAACTAATCAAAATTTGCTTTACATTGATCAGTCCATTCAAATTTGATACCCTTTCTCAACAATTTAGTGAGTGGTGCAGCAATAACTAAAAAGCCTTTCACAAAGCAACGATAATATCCTATTAAACCCAAAAAACTTCTCACTTTAGTCATATTTCTAGGTAGCCTCCAGTTCACAATGGCTTCCACTTTAGCTGAATCCACTTAATGCCTTCAGAAGACACTATATTCCCATGGAAAGAAATTTTCTTCAGCCAAAAATCACACTTGCTTAACTTGGCATACAATTTATTCTCCCTCAAAGTCTGTAACACAATTTTCAAATGTTCAGCATGCTTTGTTTCATTTCTTGAATAAAACAATATATCATCTATAAACACAACAACAAATTGGTCCAAGTAGGGTCTAAATATCCTATTTATGAGATCCATAAAAGCACCCGGTGCATTTTTTAATCCAAATGGCATTACTAAAAATTAATAATGTCCATATCGAGTTTTAAATGTTGTTTTGGGAACATCCACATCCTTCACCCTAAGCTGATAGTACCCTGACCACAAATCGATCTTGGAAAATACTCCAGCACCTTTCAATTGATCAAATAAATCTTCAATTCTAGGTAAAGGGTACTTGTTCTTCACTGTCACTTTGTTTAACTATCTATAGTCAATGCATATTCTTATAAATCCATCTTTCTTTTTTAGAAATAAAACTGATGCACCCCAATAGGGGGGAGGAAACTTTGGTTAAAACCGAACCAAATCGATCAATTTTTTAATTCGGTTCTTTTTTTTGTTCGATTCGATTTTTGAAGACAAAAACCACATAAAAACGAACCAATCAAACTTTAAGTTAAACTACGTCATTTTGATTTTTAAGCATTATATCCTAGGTATATATATCAATAACTCAGTAAGCGTAGTGTGTTTCATTTTTGCCCTAAGCCCCTAACCCATTTTCTCTACAGTCTGCACATCTCACCGCTACCTCGCCCCCACCCTCCGAATGTCAGAGCATCCACTGATCATTGTCGTTGCCTTGCCAACCATCGATCCTTATTTTAAGGTATGGATCCACTGATCCACACCTATTTTGATTTATACTCAACTCTCTCTTCTTCTTCATTTACACCGATCCTTGAGATTATAAAAGTTCTAAAAATGATGAAAAGCTCTATTTTTATTTTATTTTTTTGTGATTTGTACATACTCAGCTTTCTCTTCTTCTTCATTTAATTTGAGTCTAACTGAAGGCAAGAGATTTTGGAGCAAGAAGTTTAAAGCTGCAAAGGTAAAATCGAGTTCTTAATCTTCTATTTATTTGATCTAATTACATTTAAGGTAATTCTTGATTTGGGTTACAAATTTTTTATATTTGCTATTGCATATGTATATCCAATGTATGATTGTAAATCAACATTATATCTATTGATTCCACCACTTTATTGATGGATTTTATTGGTATGGTTCTATTGATTCTTCTATTGATTTAATCTAATTACATTTTCATCACAATCCCTTTTTTTATACACACTAGTTTTTTTCCTTACTTTTGGGCAAATATACCTATGTCTGCTGCTGGATCTCATCATTTGTAATTGGATATCAGGCTAAAATTAGTAGTCTTTTAACAATTTTGATTCTGGTTTTTTTGTGTTTGGCTTTCTTTGGTTTTCTCTGGTTTGGAGCAGTTTTTTTATCTTCTGTACAAACCTTTTTTTGCAGGCTACTTTGATACTATTAGCTTTGCTTTGCTTTGATTTTAATTGTTGTACTCTGTTTAATTCTGTTTTGAATAAATCCTTCTAGCTTATAAAAAAAACTAATCTATATACACATGTCATTGTCCGTGTACTAGAAAATTAACATGTTCTCAAACTAATGTGCAAATATCTAACTTCTATCGGAGTGTTTATGTTCTCCTAAATTGTTGTTTAGGCAAAAACTTGAGTAATTCTGAAAAATACAGTAAAAATAGAATATGCTAATTTAATCTAAAAATCTTGAAAAAGTTTTTAGAAAATGGTAAGAGTAAGTCATTTATAGTATTTGTAAGTTTCTTGTAGAATAAAAGTTGTTCTTCCTTGATTTTGTCATCTTTTTTAGTTTTGTTCAGGATCGTGTGTTTTTATCCAACTAACCATGTTGCTCATATATTCCATTATTTTAACAACTTTCTTAGTAATTTTCTCCAGATAAAAAAAAATGTTAGCTAAAATATGACGTATGATGTTTACTCGTGATATATACTTATTGCTTCTAGCTAAAAAATGATGTATGATGTTTATAATAAATCACAATAATGAAAATGTTCTGACTTTTGAGATAAAACTTAAGATGTTTTGTTTTATTACAATTGCTAATTATTGAATTATTAATATATTTTTAGTTGATAATTTGTAATTTTGATGATTGAACTCAAGATCAGTAGAATGAAGACATTTATTTAACAGTTTTTATAGTATTATTTATTATGTATTTTGAAATTATATCTTTAATTTTAGACTTGTATTTTGGATGTTAAGATGTTTTTATTTTAGTATATTATAATTTGTAATTTTATATAATTTTTAGGTACAATTTTTTTTAAATAGATTTAATTTTTCATTTTTTTGGTTAATCGAACCGAACTGATCGAAAAAATCAGTTCAGTTATTATTCTGTTATTCATATATTTCAATTCGATTTGGTTTGACACATCCTTCAAACTTCAATTATCGGTTATTTTGGTTCGGTTCAATAATTGAAACGAACCGACCATTGCACAGGGCTACACCCCAAGGCAATGCATTAGGCCTAATGAAGCCTTTGTCAAGCAATTCCTGTAATTAAACTTTCAATTCTTTCTATTCCAAAGGAACCATCTTGTATGGTGCTTTAGAAATAGGAGTTGTACCCGGTGGAACTTTTATAGATAACTCTACATCCCTCTCGGGGGGAAGACTAGGCAAGTCTTTAGGGAACACATCGAGAAATTCATTCACCACCGAAATCTACTGAAGCTTTATTGTCTCTGTTATTAAATCAAGTACTAAGGCTAAGAAAGCTTCACACCCTATTCTAAAAAATCACCTAGCTTGCATAGCTGTTATTACATTAACTAATGGTTTAGTTTGAATGCCCTGAACTAAAATTTCTTTACCATCAGCATCAATAAGAGTTACATTCTTAGTTCCACAGTCAACAACTTCTTGATATCTAGACAACCAATCCATACCCAAAATATTGATAAACTCCTTAAAGGGTAATTCAATAAGATCAGCAAGAAATTCTTTCCCTTGAATTACAATAAGATACTCTTTATACACTTTGTTAACAACAACACTGTGATCCAATGAGTTGGTTACACAAATATCATAATCCAGTTCATGTACAATATTCATATTTCTATCCATATCCCCAATGTAAATATAAGAATGAGTAGAACCAGGATCAATGAGTGTATGCATATCAAAATCGAAGAGGGAAAAAATAGCAACTATAAACTCTAAAGCATTCTGATCCTCTCGAGCTTTCATTGCATAAGCCTATCTAGGAAAAGTTGGAGTTGTAAGTCTATCAACTAATTCAGACACATTTCTGGATTGGGATCCATGATGATTTGATCCCCTATATCCTCTACCTCTACCTCTATTAGAAGAGGGTGCATTAGATGGTCCTCTACCACCTTGCTATCTAGAGGCTTTCTCCCTATTTAAGGGATAGTTTGCCATAAAATGATTAGTACTGCCACATATAAAACAAGCTCTAGGAAATTTTCTGCAATTGCCCCAATGTTGTATAGTACAATGGGGATATATTGGTGGTTGCTCCCTACTTTATCTCCCTGAAGCTTCTTTATCTGGCTTAGATGCTGCAGAAGATTTTTATTTTTTATCTTTTTTTTTATAAAACTATAGCTAGACTCAGCTGATTGATTCCTCTGAACTCCTCTAACTCTCTTTCCAGTGAAAAATCCACCTCTGGACCCACTTCTTTTCTGTTCTCTTTCTCTTTTAGCTACCTTATTCTTTTTAACCCGCAAGGCTGCTATAACAAGTTGATGAAAATCCACCACATGCAGGGATGTAGGTCCTATTAACTTTTCTCTGATTTGATCATTTAATCCATCCTCAATGTGTCTACACTTAAAAGCATTAGTTAGCATCTCATCAAGAACATATTTGCATAGGTGACTAAATTCTTTCTTATATTCATCACAAACATACCCCTTTGTCTTAAGTTTAAAAACTGCTTCAGCTTTTCTTGCTTATATTCCTTAGTAACATACTTTTTCTTAAATTCAGCTTTGAAGAATTTCCATGTAAGGGGATCTGGTAATAAAGGTTGCTTTAAAACCAATTTCCACCAGTCATAGGCTGCTTCATGAAGTAAAGGCACATCATATGTCACCTTGTGATCTACAGGATAGTGAATTTCATCAAAGATTCTCCATAGCTTTTCCAACCGATATTTAGCTTCCTCAGACTACTCCAGATTAGTGCCTAAGAATTCTTCTGCACCATACTTCTTGATTTTAAATATTAGAGATTTAGGTGCTCTCATTCTTTAAACTATTTGGGCTATTTCCTAAGATATTTTTAGCAGTGCTTCTCAAGAAATAGCAAGGAATCTCATTCTGAAGAGATGATGAAGATCCTGGATTAGAGGGATTCGTTCCAGCCGGCCTATTACTTTTAGTCGATTCCTCGATAGCATTTCTACAATTCTCCATCTACAATCAATATAAAAAACAAGAACTTCTACGTTAGGCAAACAAGACTCTATACCACATTATAAAATCCTAGGTTCTTATTTCTTAGAAAAGACTAAACCTAGGCTCTGATACCACACTATAACACCCTCATTCTAAAAGCCTAAACTAAACACCATGCCATGCGATAATAATTAATTTAACTAAGTTATAATATCAACAAGCATGCTTTAATCACACAAACTCGTCATTATACTGGTTGTCATACATATCTTCTTGTTACTATTGTCCTATTAACTATATCAAATTTATCATACTGGTTATGCTTTTCATTACTATCATTGTAACACCCTCATCTGAACAGTCTTTTCTAATACGAAAATAAACGGTAAGCTGTAATTTTTTTTAAACATTCAATTCATTGTATAAAAAATTCGATAGTATAACGGCTATATACTTAATAGCCTCCTGAAAAAATAAACAAAAATACAGCCTCGTCGAGGCACAACAAACTATAACAGACAACAATATATATTTCAAACACTCATTCACATATCAAACATATCCATTTTGAATCACTTACTGACACTCACTCATTTACAGATATAATAATATTTACTATCATAACAATAGTAGTTAAAATACAATCCAATCTTTTACCTTTAATATCTAAGTATATACATGCCATAATACAAACTTAATTTATGACTATCTCTTCTCCTCGGACCTTGCTCCACTGTATACTATGCTCCTACAATTCTTCAGAACCTACACGCAATAAACACCACGTGCTGAGCACTAAATATGCTCATCGGTGTCTATTAATCCTAGAATTTTTCAATTAAATATAATTATATAATTTATGCGAAATATTATGTTTGTCATATCAAAAGTCACTTTTAATCTTTTAGCAGTATTTTCAATTTATTACCAAAATTTTGGTAAACTTTTTTACTTTGATTATAAATCTTTCAATTTATTTCAAAATACTTCTTGTTTGCAAATCAATTACAAAATTGACATTACTTTTCTTACTTTTAATTGTTATTTAACTTTTGATGTATAACCTTTTTATTGGCTTAACTTTGACTTTTTAGGTAAAATTCCTTATTTGATCAATTCAGTATAAATATTATTTCGTTTAATGATCTACATTAATAATTACCACTATAATGGCAAATTTTCAATTCAATATTGAATTTCTCTATTAATTACAAAATTACCCTTTTAATGCCATAACTACGGTTTTGATATTTATTCTTTTATTTCACTTTGACTTTTTAACTATTTATCAAATTACAATTATCAATGCTTTTAACATTTAATGCAAAGTGATACAATTATTTTGGAACACTTTACAAATAAGTTTTTATTATTTTTTATTATTTTTATTTTCCTTTTTTCTATAAAAAGGTCATTTTTACACACTTATTGCAGCATTGCTACTTTTTCATTTTCAATTGCAAAATTGTCATTCATTTGCTCGTTTCTACTCTTTAGTTGACTTTGACTTACATAATTTTATTTTTAGTCATTAATTTATCAATTAATTATGGTATTGTCATTTTTGAACTTTAAACACAATATTAGTACCATTTTTCAAATTTGTTTTCATTTTCAAAGCAATAATTGGTATACAAAATACTAATTGGTCCTTATTTTGACTTTTTCTTGTAAAATTATGTTTTAATCCTTTTTCTTTACGAAAGCTTATTTTGGGTTGCTTGATCGTTAAATTACTATTTTACCCATATAAAACATTTTCTTTTCACTTTTGCTCATTAAATACAATTTTTGGAAAAATTACAGTTTTGCCCCAAATCTTTTCATTTCTTTCAATTAAGTCCTTTTTCATTTTTAACTTTTACTTTTAGTTTACTTTTGAATTTCTAATTTATTCTTATCAATATACCCCTAATACAATATGACAGGAACTCTCAGATAGGATATACAGGATGTAGACCCCACCGGGCCACATACAGAACAAATTGAGAAATTATCCCAAATGATCAAATCTCACAGAGCAGATATCAGATCAGACAAATACAGATACTATGGAAATAAAAAATCCTACCATGGTAAAGCAAGTCACCATAACTTGCACCGCGGTATAGGGTGTCCCTATGGCTAGCCAATTATATCTTGTGCAAGACTTTTACTGCCTGACTATTGCTAACGGCAAAAGCAATCACTTACTTTCAAAACACTTTTCAATTTCAAACAATTACAAATACTTTTTTTTCAATCAGTACATTTTTATTAGTTAATCTTTTCAATACTTTTGACTATTCAGGACCTTTTCTTTTCAGTCACTTTTTCTTTTCTATTATTCTGACAATCACTTTTTTCAATCACTTTTTGTGAATTATTCTACAATAATTCACCATGAACACTTTACATTTAATACTTTTCAGTGTCTTATACACAATTTGTGAATTATGGCATCATAATTCACCATTATTACTTTGCATATCCTTTTCAGTATCTTTTTATTTCACTTCTTTAGCCAGTTATTCTTTTGGTACTTTTTATACACTTTGTGAATTATATCATTATAATTCACCATTTCTTGACATTTTATGAATTATTTCTTAATAATTCAATATTTTGACTTTACGTTCATTTTACCTTTTTGACTTTTAACAATTTTCTTACTTTTTCTATCCGAAATTTCGGTTATTCGAAAAATGCAATACTTTTATATGGTTTGTGAATTAATTTATAATAATTCACCATTTTATTTTCGCCTTATGAATTATTTCTCAATAATTCAATACGATCAATATACACACTATACTTTTTATGGTATAATTTATTCCAATAAATTAGCAAGTCACTCTTTTAACAAATCTTGGATAGTTTATGAATTATATCAATATAATTCATTAATTTTCACTTAAATTACAATTTATAACTCAAAAATTCCACCACTTTTTTTTTACATATTTAAATATTTCTTCAAAAATATTCAAATAAATTCTATAAAAATACGCAGGTACATTCTTTACTCATTTTATGCATTATTTTACAAAATTCCTTATTTTTCACTAATACATAATTAATTAATTATTCTAAAATATTTTAATAATTCATATGAATTCCATAAAAATTTATATGTGCTCTATTTCACAATTATTATCATTTTCACTCATTTTATGAATTATTTTACAATAATTCATCATATACACTTTATACTTACACATGTATTCAACTTAAAATTTCTAAAATACATTCCATAAATTTTCTAAAAATTCATGGACATCATTTATCATTTTTAGATTTATTCTGTATCATAATTTGTCAAAAAGACACAAAATATACATTATTCTCCTTTAGGGTTAAATTTGGCCACCTAACGAAGTTGGCCTTCAAAATTCTTTTAATTTAATTTGAGCATTTTTATGGCTATATTCAAGGTCTAATTGCATTAATCTAACATCAATTTCAATTTTTCATCATTTTAGCATATTTTCCCTAAGTTACATAAAGGAAATTAATTCAAAATAAAGGAAAATGGTAGGATTTATTAGCCACTAACATTTTCTTCTTGATTTAGCTTGCCTAGACTTCATTTCCTTTGTCTTTAGCCTTGGCAAGTTAGTCTTCTTCTTTCTTTCCTACCATGGCCTAATTTTTAAGCTTAGTTAATCCTAAATTTTTGTTCTCAAATGCATAAATTGACCACATATTTGAGTTCTAGGCACCCAAAATTAATAAGAGACACCTAAAAATAAAATTAAACTAATCAATTTCTCAAAGCTTACCTTAATACCTAAGCTTTCAATCATTGTTTTCTCTTAATTTTGCTCAAATCAAAGGGTAGAGGGCTTAATATTACTCTAAGGAATAGAGCTAGCTTTCTTATGTTGGATTAAAGTGTGAATTTTGAGTGAATTAGAAGAAATTAGGGAGAAAGAGAAGCTAAGAGGAATTTAGCCACAAGGAGAGGAGGAGAAGAGCTGAAAACTTCTGGTGGTTTCTCAGATTTTTCTAGCTTATATACTTCTCTCTCTTTCCAACTTCAAATAATTTCAATTTTGATTCCATCATTCTTATAACATCAAAAATAGGTTGTACGCAAATTTTCGATTCAATCGGAGTTCGTTTTCGATCCAATTCGATTAAATTGATTAGATTCAAAAATACTGGTGTTACCGAAAAATTTACTTTTTATTACCAAAATATTATACATAAAATTTAAGGAAGATCTACAAAATTTGGCAATTTTCGGAGTTCGTTTACTATTTTTAAAAATTCATGCAAATTTAAGTTAGTTTCCTATAATGGAAATTAACTCGTTACTTTTTTCGTATTTTTGACTTTTAGAGGCGTATTTGATCTCGGTTTCACTTCAAATTTCAACCACAGACTACCATATTTTCCTATAATCAAATAAAATATTTTTTACTTTCGGGTATACTTTTCAGCCCGAATTCACTATTCACTATCGAAAAATACTGTTTATGGCTAACCCGATGTTCAGGACATTACAATCATGCTTGTATATTATTAATCATATGATCATTTATCACTATTACTCATATGATGCTATATCATATATTCATATGGGTGTTACTTAACTATTCACATGCTTATCTCATGCTTTAGCATCATATAATTATCATGTTACAATTTCTAGTCTTATGCTATACATCATTTTCATATAAGAGTTACTTTAGCGATTTGCATACATCATCTCATATATATATATATATATATATATATATATATATATATAGAGAGAGAGAGAGAGAGCGCATCATGCACGTTATGATATATATAAGTTACTTTATGTTCTTCATGTATGCATACACTTGCTTAGTTACTTTTGTGGTTCTAATACAATACAATTTATGCATATTACGCACAATGACATATGCTTTCAGCCACAATTTAAACATAATACAAAATACTTATACAAAACTCCATACATCAACTCTATTCAGTTCCTTGTTGATCTTTCCTGATGCAGAGAACGTTGCCGAGCAAAGATCTTATCTACGGAACTTACACGAATAAAAATAACCTATGCTAAGCTATAAAGCTTAATGGGAATATAACATAATGGATAACCACTCACAACGATCATCAAAACACCATGAAATAAGAACTCACATATGCATGCATATATATACAGGATTAAAGCATTCATATTGTGTCCCAAAAATTGGAGTTATAGCAATTCATGCAATTTTGCGATGTAATCAATTCAACTAGCATCATAATATATCCATAAAACTTGGAGATAAACAATTAGGTCTGTAATTTATAGTATTGATTAATTTATAACATTTAACATCTTATTCAATCTTAATAGAACATAGGTGTCATCCAATGTACACATATATATTCATAATTAAAGTACTATAATTTCAATCATAATCATAATTAGACAATTTCACATGCTTAAATAATGACATAGAAGCATTTGTGCCTTTAGTTCAATTACTGTAATCGTGTAAACTATCCTGTTAAGTTCTAAAAGTGGATAACGAGAATAGTGGATACCCTAAGGTATTAGAATGATGATATCCTAAGATATCGAAACTTTAGACCCATACAGGATCAGCTGTACTTTAGACCGATCAAACGGACCTAGATGGTCAGCTAACAACCTAAACGGGGCTGTTCATGATCCAAACGGAATCAACTATACTTTAGACCCATTCGAGCCAAACTATGGTAGCTGCAATAATCCCGATAGGTGCCTATCTATCCATAATTAAACTCTATTTGCAGGCAATATCGTGTTCATGTTCATTTCATATATCAAGACTATACTTATTTATTCCATTTGCGTGGGTACATAATCATGTAAAAATATACCTTCTCTAGTGCATGAACATATATGCATAGTCCATAGCACAAATCAAACAATTTATTTATATAAGTAATCAATGAAAAGTTATACCATCATTATTATATATGCATTTATACACAATCTCATTAATAAAAAAAACAATTACGATCATGCACTTTACTAGATTATCCATAATTAACATACTTTCACGTAATCATGCTTTATCAATTATTTTCTTTTCACCCTGCAACACATGCCATTTTATTATCATTGTAACTATACTTTTGGCATTAACATATAGGCATAACATATGATCAAAATTATGTTCTACAAACATGGCCCATTATGTTTCTAGTTCTAGGAACATTAAAAATAACATCAATATCATTTTTATAGTTTGAGGTATTACAAAAATATCGAGAACTATTCCTGAAAATAGTGCTATCAATAGTTTCGGATTCAAGTCACTTTTTGGCATATTTAGAAATAGAACCAAATTATACTTTCTTTATAGAAATTGTAAACATATAAGTATATTTTGACCAGAAATTTGAATCATAGCATTTTGACCTATATAAAATTAATTATTCTCAAAACATTGCAAACTGTTCACTAAGATAGACAACAGTTTAATTCCAACTTCAAATAAAAATTAAGACCAGTTAAAGGCAAAACCAACTTTAGGTTTCTTTTAAAAAATTACAGATAAACAAATTAAAGTTAATTACCAACTAGAATCAAGTCAATTGAAGGGCTATATCTCAAGATATACTAAAATTATAGAAGATCGTTCTAGTAATTCTTCACGTGTATTTCCTTTTTACATGTCCTAACTTGATTATTAGACTTCATTCACTTAGTTTTATTAGCACATGCCTTACTTCATATTTTTACAGAAATTTTTAGCATTAAATACATTCAAAATCACCACAAAACACACCATCCCTTACCTTGGCCGAACCACAATCCTACTTCACTTTTTAGCTACCTCATTGCCTTTCTTTGATTTGAATTGGTAAATTAAATAAATAAAATTAATTACATTGAAACTCGAATTAATTTTTCTGGTAATAACGAAGCAAGCCTAAGACTATAAATTGTAAAGAGATTAAAAAAGATTGAGAAATTAAGGTAAGTAAAGTAGTCGATTTAAAAAATACTAAATATAAAGAATAAATAATATGAGAAAAGTGGAATAAAATATTAACAGGGGCAATCCCGTAAGTAAGTAATGAGATAGGGGCAGAAAAGTGAATCTACATTAAAAATATAAGTAAGAGAGATAAAGTGGTAAAAAGAATATAAGTGTATAGGAATAAATTTAACAAGGACTAAATAGTAATTTACCATCGTATAAGGAAATATTAAGAATTAGAATGTAAATTGAAAAATAAAAGTAAAATAAGGTATATAAAAGGGTAAATAGAGTAAAATAGTATGGTATTGTCATTAATAAATTGTGTGATAAAATATATGTTATAGACTAAAATATAATTATCATATAAAATTGAGGAAAAAGTGAGTAAAAGATAAAAATAGTAGAAAGAGGGATCATAAAGTAATTAGGAAAGTGAGAATGTAAATTTAAATCTAATAAAAATAAAAATGGACAAAGAAGTGGGTAATAAGGAGCAAAATGGAAAATTGCCAATGTGCAAAGATATTATGAGAACTAAATAGTAAATTAGGTAAGAAGATAAAATAAAAGTTAAAAGGAAGCAATTGTATAGTAAAAGGTGAAAATATTTGGAATTATAAGTAAATAAATGTGAGTAATTTTAGTATAAATAAATTATAAAATAAGGACTAAAATGTAATTAGGACTAAAAAGTAATTTTGCAAATAATTAATTAGTCATAAGGGCCAAATTTGACAAATTAGGAGTAAGCATGTAAATTTGATTCAATAGGAGGAGGAAAGCATGAATCAAAAAAGAGTCGTAACGACTTAGAATGAGAATAAGATGTTATGGGTTTATTAATATTATATTATAAAAAGGAAACTTTAAATTTATTAGTATAACAAAACACAACTCATAGCTCGAAAGAAAGAAAACAATAATTGAAGAATAAAGTAAGAAACGAAAGATGAATGGTGAATTGGAAATCAAGTCAAGGGCCCAAATGGGGAGTTTAGAACCAAAAGAAAATACTCGAAACATAGAATTGAAAGCTAGTATTCAAATATATATATATTAGAGGCTGAATGAGAGCTATAACAATTGTATGAATATAATGAAGTGAATTGAATTATTAACTTTTTAGGTAAAATATAAGAAAGTAAACTATGCAAATAAATGAGAAAATATGAATTAAATATGAGTTATTCATAAGTTAAAATGAACAATAACAATGATATTAGAATCAATGAGTTTAATGACAAGTGGGATATAACAAATGACTTAGAGACAAAATGTTTATTAAACATGAGATGTAATACGATCTGAATATTAGTAAAATCGAGTAATGATGAACGAGCTGCATATCGAGTAAGAAAGTAAAGTAATGAATGGAAATTGAAATAAGAAAAGAACATGAGGTAAATTGCAATTCAATTACTAAACTCGAAAATACGTAATTGAAAATAGACATGAATCCAGAATAATCATAAAGGCTAAAAGATATTTAAATAATGACAAATGTGCATTAAGAATAAAAGGACAACCCGATATAAGGAATCGGAACAAGATAAGTAGTAAATTAATAATGATGCAAAATCAGCAATTGATAAACAAAATAAAGAAACAAACGGTGAAGATATGACAAGTGACCTAAAAGAATTAGGAAATTAGATAGATTTTTAGATAAAAATGAAACTTTTAAGGTTGTGTATGTATGACTGTGAAATATGTTAGTTGGATATCCACCACTAGGCACGTTATGCTTAGCAAGTAGCTATTTACTACATGCATGTATCTGAAGGCGATAGATGGGAACTTAAAGGAATAGATGTAGGTACCAAACATAATAGTACAACGAATAAGATAAAAATTGTATCTTGTATGTGTGGCATATATAAGTAGGACCATAGTATGTACGTGCATTATACTGAAATCATTGTTATATTACATTGTTATATTTGCGGTATATAAGTGTTACAGGCCATGTGGTAGATGATGAAGAATGTAATACCAATATAGCAATAGACGATAATCAAATAAGAGTTGTTCATGATAAGATTGCATATGAGCCTATAAGTAAATAAATTCTATATATTTATAATTCATAAATGTTCAATATTTTTTTATCAAAATAAATTTTTTCCATTTTATTATACTAATATTATATTTAAATGCATCATTTTATTATATTATATTGGGTAATTTATTATATTTATTTAAATGTGATATTGTAATTTGTTTAATAAAAAATTTATATAATATTATCATTATAAAGTGGTAAAATAGCCATATCTCTTTTAAAACAAGAAACTTTTTTTGGAAAATATTTTCCAAACATGCAATCAAATTTCTGACTTTACTTCTTTTCTTCCATTACTTAAAAGCCCAAATAAAAGCCCTATCAAATAGGCCCTAAAAAGCATTAGGTAGTAATGTACAATATAGAAAATCATGCTAGGATTATAGGGCATAGAGTTATGGGAGTTTTACAAAACTACCAAAAAAAAAAGAAATCCCCACTAAAATTATCCACTTGTTTTTTTCCCTTTTAACATTACCTTTTTTAAAATTTTCATTTTTAAAAATACTTCTTTTTTAATTTAACACAAACTTTTCATCTCCTCTTTCCTTTTTCTTCATGTTTTTACCTTCTTCTTCTTTCTTTCTGCTTCTTGCTGCTAGACAATGTTTGCCAATTTTGTCTCCCTGTCGGATCTGTATTTTTATTGTTGGAGATTTTAAAGGTAATTTGTATCCTAGTAGGTTGTCTTCACCTAACAGTAACCGAGATCATGGCTTTCAGGTCCGTTCAGATATGGATGATTGGTAGCTTGGGTTAGTCGGGAGTGCCAATCACAGATGCTTAAGAGATTTATTTTGCTTGTTGCTACAGGGTCAGATTTTTCAAAATTTGATATAATTGTTACTGAATGTAAGAAACTTTTAAAGCACATTGTTTAGCTAAACAGTCTTTTTTGTATGCCAGCTTTGTGAACTGTGACTTTATCCCTCCTTATCCTACTCCTTTGAAAAAAACAAACCAATAATCAAAATTTACAGATTATCCAAATTAATTGAGTTAGATTTTCAATTAAAATCCAATCATGCTCACCTATAACCCTCACCAAAATGTGTGTGTCATTAAATAAAACTCAAGAATATAATCTGACAAAGCTTTGGTGGGTAATTCCAGAGATAAGTTATCTACATAACCAAAGTTTTTCTCTTTGTCCTCGGAGAATATTCATAGCAACTTCAGAACCTGGAAAGCTTGGTGCCTTTTCCTATAAATGTATACCTAAATTTACTGTTTAACGGAACATTGGCTAATGATTGGCCATCTGCTAAGAAAAGTTGTTCAGTGTCAAGGACCACCTAACTATGCAACTACAATCTCGAAAATTATATTTCAACAGCAAAGACTAAACTAGCATGTGAATTATGAGAAACAATAATAGAGGGCTTCATAAAGAAATTACATGAAAGCCTAAAATTTATGCATGGAAGGGTCAATACCTAAATAAGGGCCTTAGCTAGCGTTTTCGCCCCGTATACCGTGCTTTCCACATTTTAACTGTCAGTTCATGTTTTAAAAGGAACTATTAGTTGATTGAAAAGTGAAAAGTTACACATATAGGAAAAGATATTGGTTCTATCAAATAAACTCTTAGCAAATCACATTACATCAATCCCTGATGTGCTAACTTGATTTTCTATCCGGATTACATTTAGTGAGCTAAGACCGACTATCCATATCCTCAAAATTCTCCAAGCACAATTTAGAGAGTGATAACTGCATATGTGCCAACTGATAGTGATTTAGCATGTGGAAGACGAATCAATGCACACTAAAGAATATTGATTACACGTTCATTGGGGTACAAAATCTGTAATGCCAAATACCTGCTAGAACATACTAATTTTAACATGTATATATGTGAAACTATGTTCTTGAGTTTCATTTAATGACATACATAGTTCTAGTACTGTAGCACGCTTATCCTTTAACCTATACATATCACTTTATCCTTTTCATTACACAGGTTTTACATTGCAACTTAAACATAAACCAACTATACAGAGAACATATATGTATACTTAATCCATAAGAGTGCTAAATGATTAAAACTTTACAATATACATTAGATTCTCTTTACATAATACAAATGATAAACATCTATGCATACAATATTTTCAATACCACTAAAACTTTATTATATACAAAAAAACCCAAAGTAAAAGTCTATAATCGTTTCCCTCATTGACTTGAGTTGGCCATCTTGCAGCAAATATCACCCCAAATACCTACACGGATGAAACACCCGTACTAAGCTATAAAGCTTAGTAGGAAACATAAAACATTAGGATGACCTCTTTTAAAGATCGTCAAGATACAACACATGTACATACGCATCTTGAAGCATATAAAACAATCATTATAAACAATATTGACAACCATCTACTAGTGCTATATCAGTGATATAATATTGTTAACTACATTTTTAAACCATAAAAATTACATGCAAGTATTCCATTCATTTATTGGTTCAACATAAATAACAATATCCATGCATAAAAAGTATTCTCATTCGTTTGGAATACTAGTTATCAATATTAATCTATTATGTCTTTACCTTAACTATTATTCAAAATATTTTAAAGCATTTCAATATTACCCTTGCATTTATATCTCCACATAAATCAAATTCACAAGTTTTGAGTTCATAATTCACTCATTATTATCATGCAGTGAGTTATACCTTTGCTTATAAATACTTTAACAAAATAGCACATTGTATAAGTATGATTTCATGTATCCTGCATTCCAAGTATAGAAAACATATTGAAGCCATCATAAGGATTTTCATACGTACAATGACATAATACTCTTTCACTCCACATTAAAACTCTTCCACATGCTATACATTGTTGTTTATGAAAGTAACATATACATATATGATCTTATAAGAACATTGACTAATTAGATAATTGATAATGCATTAATGTCAAGTAAGTTTATATGCATGACTTCTTGGTCCAACATGACTAATTGATTCTAATTTGCCACGTACTCTATTTATAATGTAGTCTTATATATGTATCATGTATTCCATGTACCATATTTAACCATCATATTGTAATAATTGTAATGTATTCATACTTTAGTTTATCCTGCTTAAGTTCTAAAGATGGATAATGGGAACGGCGGATACCTGAAGGTATCAAACTTAGTTCCGAAGGATAAACTTGGTCCCGTAGCATAAATAAGGACCCAAAAAGGGTCAAACTATACTTTAGACCGGTCAACCATATCCAAATGGGGTAGGCCATGACCGAAATAGGGTCAAAAAATAAAGACCTAAACAGGGTCAACGGTGGCAGCTACAATATCCTTATAGGCGTCTATCTATCCATATTTGAACTCTAGTAGCAGGCAAATATATCTTTTTACTTTATTTTCATACTTTGCTTTACTTTATTCAATCACATGCATACGTGTATATGAAAACTCATGTATAATGATGTGTAAGGTAAATCCTATCAGTGTTCATGTAATACTTTCTTTAAATAAGTGATCATGCACACTATTGGGTATTGCTATTCTCTACTTGAAATTAGGTCAAGGCATGTAATCTCTTTTCAATCACACCTATAGATACATAATTGTATAAATCTATTTAAAAGGATTAGTAGGGTAATCATAATCATATACATGTGCATGAATGACTTCTATAACACTATATCATGTTCATCAATAAGCATCTTCATTCCATGCTTTACTCTTTCTTCATCATATACTTATAAGTAACATACATATATATTTTCATGTTCATGCATAATATATACATATATATATATATATACATATATATACATATATGTACATATATATACATATATGTATATACATATATGTACATATATATACATATATGTATATACATATATATACATATATATACATATACATATATATACATATATGTATATACATATACATATACATATACATATGTACATATATACATATATATACATATATATACATGTATGTACATATATATACATATATGTATATACATATATATACATATATATACATATACATATACATATACATATATATATATATATATATATATATATACATACATATATATGTATATATACATACATAAATATACATATATATATACATACATATATATGTATATATACATACATACATACATACATACATACATATATATATATATATATGTATGTATGTATGTATACATATATATATATATGTACATAATATACATATGTATATGTACATATATATATATAGATATATATATATATGTGTGTGTGTGTGTGTGTGTGTGTGTGTGTGTGTGTCTATACATACATACATACATACATATGTATATATATAAATATACATACGTATGTGTATATATATACATATATGTATTTATATATACACATATATATGTATATATATACATATATATGTACACATACATATACATATGTATATACATATATATATATATATATGTATACATTTGTGTGTGTGTATACACACACACACACACATATATATATGTATGTATGTATATGTATACATACATACATACATACATACATATATATACATAAGTATTATACATACATACATACATATATATACATAAGTATACATCATACATATATATATGTGTGTGTGTGTGTGTGTGTGTGTGTGTGTGTGTGTGTGTGTGTATATATATACATGTATGCATATATACATATATATATGCATACATGTATACACACACACACACACACACACACACACACACACACACACACACACACATATACACATATATATGTATGTACGTACACATACATACATATATATATGTATTCGTATGTGTGTGTGTGTGTGTGTATATATATATATATATATTTTGTCCATGATTTAGATTTCTTTTTTAATCTGTCATATAAGGGTTTATATAATTTTCATAAATCCTTGAAAAAATCATGAATATAATTTAAACATCCTAAAAATCTTTGTAATTGTTTCCTATCTTTTATCTCGTCTGGAAATTTATTAGTAAATTCTAAACTTCTATTTATTGATTTTATAGTATCTTGATATATGTCATGTCCTAAAAATCTAACTTTAGTTTGGAAGAATTACATCTTTGGTGCAGAACTACTAATCCATTTTGGGGAATTAAGTGAAAAATATTTTTAATGTTTGATGTGTTGACTTATGAAATCTCAACAAATTAATACATCATCAATATATACTATTGAAAATTCATGTATTGGTCTTAAAATATCATTCATAATATTTTGAAATTCTGAAGGAGCATTTTTTAAACGAAATGGCATAACATTCCACTCATAATGTCCAAATAGAACATTAAAACATGTTTTATACCTATCTTCTTCATCCACTTGTATTTGCCAAAATCCTGATTTCATATCGAATTTTGAAAAAATATTTGCATTATTTAATTTCTTTAATAAATCTTTTTTATATGGTATAGGGTATCTTATCCATTGCAAAATTGTTTTTAAAGGTTTATAATTTATTACTAATCTAGGTATACCTCTTTCTATTTCTGCTGCATTCATAACATAAAATGCTGAACATGACCAAGGGGACTTAGAATCTCTTATCAATCATTTTTCCTTTAAATCTTGTATTTCTTTTCGATAAATTTTTTCTAAATCTGGTGTCATTTTAATAGCTTGAGATTTTGTTGGAATTTTCTTTTCATCAAAGTCTTTTATGTAAGGTAATTTTACTACATGTTTTCTATTCCAAAAATCATTAGGTACTGGTGCACAAATTTCTTTTGAAAATATACTTTGAAATTCTTTGATTTTTTCTCATATCTCTAGACTATCTAATTGTTCTTTTATTCTTTTTCCTTCTATTTCTTTTATGAGAAACTTAATATGTTTTTGTTTATTTTTTAACAAATTGATTTCTTGAATATTTTTTCTTATATGACTAATATCTCTAGATACTATAGGAAATGCAAATTCGAAAAGAATTTCTTTATCTAAAATCTTTGTCTTAATTCCATTATCTCCTATTTGAAAAGGATATAACATTGTAATAAAAGGTGTTCCTAATATAATGCCAGAATTTAGGTTTTTAACTAACACTAAATGAGTTTTAAAACAATATCCTTTATTGCAAGTCTTAACTCTTGATAATTTATAATTAACGATCAACTTAAATCCATTAGCTGTACCTAATCTTTTAGAAGTTTTTTCATAATATTTATTTGAGATTAAACCTTCCTAAATACAATTTTGATTTGCTCCGCTATCTATTAAAGCTAAGCTAGTTAAATGAAAATCATCATTAACAACTATATTTAATTTACATACCACTTTTGATAATTTACCTGAGATAAACTATTTATGTATTCATCTTGAGTGTCTCTAATAAAAATACCAAAGGATACTATTCCTTTTAATTTTTTATCTTCTTTTAAAGAATTACTAAGACTAATTTTGAAACTTTCTTCTTCTAAACTTTGAACTTTTCCTTTTGTTTACTTCTTATTTTAATATTTTAATTTCTTCCAGAAGATCTTGAATAGTTGATTCCTTCTTAATTTTAAATTTCTTGTATACGTCAACTAAATTATAAGATGCAAAATCTTTCTTATCTTTTGTACTAATTATTTCTCTTAATCTAAGTAGATAATTATTTTTTTTTTCGGATCATCTATTTTATCAATAATATCTAATAAAAATTCTTTTTCATCACTTATCATGTTTATATTATTACATTGACATGGTCCTAAGCAACTACAGGATTCAGAATCAGATTACTATTTTCACTACTAGTTTCAAAGTTCTTACTTATTGCATTTAAATCATTTTCTGAATAATCAGTAAGTTCTTCATCACTACCTGAATCTTCATTGATTATAATTTTAGCTATTTCCTTTTTTAATTCTTCTGAGATATCTAAATTATTTATATGTTTCTTTATCCTATAGTCTTTTGAATATTGTCCTTGCCTGCCACATTTATAACAAATTACTATATCTTTTTTTACTAGCCTTAGGTTTAAACTTTCTATATTTTGGTTTTCTTCTGAAGTATCTAAATTATTTATACGTTTCTTTATCCTACAGTCTCTTGAATAATGTCCTTGCCTGCCACATTTATAACAAATTACTATATCTTTTTTACTAGCCTTAGGTTTAAACTTTCTATATTTTGGTTTTCTTTTAATGAGCTTTTCCTATTTATAATTTCGTTTTGGCTTATATATATATATATATATATATATATATATATATATATATATATATATTCTTTTAGGTTTTATTTTCCTTTTAGTAGCTGATGGTGCTCTAATTTGTTGATAACCATATTGTTCACAAAATGAACCTAATTCTTTTCTTCTTACTATACTATCTCTATTTAGTTTGGCTTTTAATTTTAAATCAGTGCAAATTGATAATCCTTCTATGTTAACTATATTTATTAGTTGTCCATAAGTTAATTCATTATAAGGTATCATACCATTATTATCTCTTTTTAATCTACTCCTAACTCTTTCTGCAAATAGCTTAGGTAATCCTGCTAAAAATCTCTCCTTCCAATATATATTATTACAATCTGTTCTAGTAATTACTTTAGTTAAAAATAAATCCTTATACCATCTAAAATCTTGTAATTTAGGACAAGTTAAGTTTTGAAGAATTTCTGAACTTCTTTTTTGATATAAACGAGGGCCTCCTACAAAATTTTTAGCTATTGCAAATATTAAGGTACTTATTATGTTATCTTTCTCTGTTTCTATTTGAACATTATTTTCTACCTTAACAATCTTTTTGCGTGTTGTTAATATAAAATTTTTATCTATTTCAGTTACATAATGATCCCACCAACCTTTTAATTGTCCAGTAAATCCTGATATTAACATCTAAGATATTGCGGTTTCATTATTTTCTTTTGATTTATAAGCACTAGCTGCCATAATCATTTCTTGTAATAAATTTAATATTTGATATTCTGATAAACCATCTATATTCCATTCGTATAAAGATCTACCATCTTATTCTAATTGATATCTAGTTTTTTCATATTGAGTATCAGGAGGTGTAGGTCTAGGATAATAATTTTGAGTTTTTGGTCTAGGTGTATATGTATTAAAATGTAAATTTTTAATGATGATTCATTCTCATTATTTGGCTTAAACTGTTCTTCTATGTTTTTTACTTATGATTGAGTTTTTATTTCAGACATATTTTCTTCTTCTATAGTCATAATCCGTTTATCCTTAATATTCAGCTTTCCTAATTTTTCTTCTATTTTGTTTAATACAGGATCTTCAACTTTTAGCTTAATGATTGTTCCTGGTGAAAATTCAAAAGGTTTAAACAAAGGTGTTTCTAATTTTATAGATGGATTTTCTATTATCTTTTTCGATGCCTGTCCTATTTCTGTTTGAGACTTAGGTATTTGTACTATTTCCTCAACTCTATTTAACTGATTAGCTATATTATCTAATATTTGATTTGAAAAATGATTTTGTAATATTACATGTTGCAAATCTTTTCCTACTTCTTTATTTTCTGCTTTTATTTCTTTAAAAGGGTTCGGCAAAATAAGTTTTTTCTTTATTTTTTACTTGAATACACTCTAATGGAGGATGTATAGATATTATTGATTTCCCTTCTAAGGTTTTCCATTGTTTACCTATTTTTTAAGATACATTTATTTCTTTTTCAAATGGATCATCTATATTATTATAATAACAATAATTTTCAAATCACAAAAATAAAGAAATATTAACTTGTTTATCTTCCATATCTTTATACCATAAACTTTTAAAATTACTTAATTCATTTTCAGAAAAGTTATTGAAATACCGTTCGGCTTTTTGCTTATTATATCCTGCTTTTAAATCATTTCTTAAAAATTCTTTATTTATCTGAAAACTAGTCATTTTTAAATTATTAATTAATCTGAGAAAATGCTTCCATTTGAGATCTAGTTGGGCTAACTGAATATTCACTTTCTTTTTCTTCAGTATATAATGGCCTAGGAATACTTGTAATAAAATCTACCCCTTTTAACTCTAAATTTTTACAGATAATGATTTCGGTATTGAAGGTCTATTGTTTGAATATATAAAAGAACTACTCGATTGATTATTATCTAAGGAAAAATTTATTTGAGCCGATCCATCACTATGTTCTAATATTCTTGAAAATTGATTATTAATATTAATTGGTATAGGTTCACATACCGCTTTTAGTTCCAAATTTCCTGATCTAGTAATCTCATCCCATCTAAGCCTTTTTGGAATTTGAATATTAGAATGGGCTCTATTTGCTTCAAATAATAAAGTTTCATTTCTTTTAAAAGGTTTCTTAGTTTTAGGATCTATAGTTGTAGACATTACTTTATAATATATTCTATATATTACTCCTATTGCTCTAACATTTTTCTTAAAATTTAAATTCTTTATTTTAACAGTTAAAGTTAAAGTATCTAATATATTTGAATCATATAGACTAATAGTGAATCCTGGAAAGCAATTAAAATATACTGGTCCATTTGCTAAATTTGTTTATGCCATAGCAAGTAAAGAATTAGAAAAATTAACATGTCTAGCATCTCTTAAACACATTAAAACAGGAGTATCATATCCTAATCTGAATAAAGATTTTATTGCTATCTGTACTGATCCTATATGTAAGAATCTATATTTTTTCTTCTTATGTTCAATTATCGCCTTTTATGATAACAATTGAATAGTTTCATGTTCCTAATTAATAGTTATTATCTGTTATGTTTGTTTAATAGAATAATCATGGAAAAATTCAAAAGTGCCTATTGAATATATTGTTCGAATATCTTGTTTAGGTATAGTCCAATCAAACAAATCATTCTCTACTTTTTCAATGTTTATTTCTACAGAATTTATTTCATCTAATTCTCTTTCCTTTATAGAGTTCATTTCATCTAACTTTCTAATATTATATTCGCTAGTTGAACCAGATCTAGAATTTTTAATAGAAAATATTCTACTTAATTTATCCATCAAAATATATTTAATCAAGCTAAATTCAAAGAGAAGTCAATAATGAAACCTGTGCGAATCATGGGACCACCTAGCTTATCGGGACCACCAACACGCCATCTCGGCTTCCAAAGGCTAACCAACACTAAGCCTTCACGGCTGACCAACGTTTCATCACTCCAAGCATAGTTTGAAAATCCTCTTTAAATTTTTCTTAATTAAATATACTCAGTTGAATATCTTAATTAGAATAATCTTCTAAGAAAGACTCTAATTTTCCAATTCAATTTTGCTAGATAATACTTCTTCTAATATATCTAAGACAATTTTTTGCTCCCAATATATTTCTACTAATGCTAATATAACTTCACTCTGAGTAAATTTCCAAAGAAATTGAGGCTCAAAATTTAACCAAGGTACGCTCATACTACCTTATTGAGCCTAAAAAAGAAAAAAATATGACGAAAATTACCTGTACTTACTTTCCCCTTTCGAGCTCTAATACCAACAAACAACGAATTAGTAAGATTTTATTCAGGAAGCTGAAGTCAAACTCAGAAGAATTATTCTACTATCAAAAAAGAAATTTTAAGTATAGTTTTATGCATAAAAAAGTTTGAAGATGATTTATACATGAAAATATTTTTGCTAGGCATTGATTGTTTATCAGCAAAATATGTTTTAGAAAAAAATGTCAAAAATTTAATTTCAAAACAGATTTTTGCAAGATGGCAAGCTTTACTTGGTAACTTTGATTTTGAAATCGAATTCATCAAGGGAAAATATAATAGTTTACCTGATTTTCTTTCTCGTATATACATACATATATATACATATGCATACATACATACATATATATATATATATACATACATACATATATATACATATACATACATACATACATACATACATACATATATATATATATATATAATTTAGTTAGAATTTAATTTTCATAGGAAAATTAAATTTTTGATAATTAATTTCCTGATGATAATGAATTACTTGTTGATAATGTAGTTTTTGTAAAAACTTTTTTTTATTAGAACTCATTTTTCTTGTAAAAATTCACGAGAAAGAATTTGATATATACATATATGTATATACATACATAAAGAATTTGATATATACATATATATGTATGTATATGTATATATATATATATGTATATATATACACACACACACACACATATATATATATATATGTATATATATATATATATATATATATATATATATATACACACACACACACACACACACACACATATATACACACATACATATGTATATGTATATGTATATGTATATGTATATGTATATGTATATGTATATGTATATATATATGTATATGTATATGTATATGTATATGTATATGTATATGTGTGTGTGTGTAGATACATATATGTATATACATATATGTATATATATAGATGTATATACATGTATGTACATACATAATATACATGTGTATATATATACATACATACATACATACATATATATATATATATATATATATATATATATATATATATATATATATATATATATATATATATACCTTGAGTTCTAGAGATGATATTGAATTGATTTTCACTGTTACAGAAACTAGAAACATAGGGGAACGAGTTTATAGAAGGAAACTTTCGTTAAAAATGACATTTTCTAGGTAAAAAATGGCATTCAATTTGATCTGAAAGTCCGCCTTTGTGCAGAATTCCAAAGGCAAAATTTTTAATATTTAAATGTTGTTATGTCTACAAGGAATATACATTGAGCTTATGATTATAATTTTAAATGTTTAAAAGTTGTTATGTTAAATGTGTGCCTACATGGAAACACATTGATTTACAAAAAGCATGTAAAATGATTGATTGAAATGATATGTATATACTTATATGACTTGTTATATGCAATTATGTTTACTTGTATATACTCAAGTTATAGAGTAACTTTTTATTTGAACATGCACTTATACTATGAAGTTTAGAAATGTTTAAGCATGATAAATGAAAGCTTATCATGCTAAAAACCTACATGTAAATAAGATGGAACTTTAGATATATATATTAATTAACGAATTTAAAGTTAATTTATCTACCAGAATGACTGAATATTATTCCTACTGATAGTGCTATGAACATGTCTGAAATCAAGCTAAATTTTGACAAGGTTAAAGACATAATTAGGCTTTCTTTCTTCATAAAAATTATAGATAAATAAGTCTTATTCATCAGAATTTGGAATCATAGCATTTCAACATCTATAAACAAGAAATACACTAAAATCAGTAAAATCTATTTTCGTTCCCTAGGCAGCACTTTACTGTACCTAATTAGTTTTTATCACCAATTAATAAATTCATAGAATAAAATAGGTACATAATTTGAACAACATTCCTTCACAATAATTGTGCTCCTATAAGTCTATTTTAAATAGAATTTTATCTAAAAGGATTTTGACTTCTCTACAAAACTTTATAGAAAAAATACTACAACCTGTTCCTAACACTAAGCGGCAGCTCAATTCAAATTTTAAGTTAATTTTAAAAGCACTTAGAGGCTGAATCAAGTATAGGTTTCTTCTAAAAAAATTTAGGTCTAAATCTTGGGAGGAAGTAACAACTAGAATCAAGTCAATTGAAGGTCTATAACTTGGGATATGCTAAAAATATAGAAGTTGGTTGCTAATGACCCAAAACAAATTTTTACTTCCTTAATCTTCAACAAATAAATACATGCAAGGTATAATCTTTTAGATTTCAACCTTAAAACTATATTATCAACTCAAAATACATTCCATTACATATTTTATCCACATTTATACAAATTAAATTCACATGCAAGATGAGTAAAAATTCCTAATCCCATACCTTGGCCGAATTTTCCTTAGCCTTCAATCTTTTGCAATTTCTTTACCCATAATCTTCTTGTTATTTCCCCCTTCTTCTACTTTACATATCACCTTCAAAACCCATAAATCCAACCACATGCATTAGAAATTTCTTGAGAAAATAGAGAGAGAAAGAGCTATTCTTTTTTAGAAAGATGAGAGAGATGAATGAAAAATCCAGGTTCCTCCTTCAAAATTCATCCCTCCCTCTATATATACCCTCAAAGTGGTCTTTCTCTCTCCAACATACAATGCTTCATAGTGTAAAGTGGGTGGAGAAGTCTCCTTTAGGTCCTCAACAAATTTGCATGTCAAAAATGTTCCCCCACTCACTTTTATTTCAAAATTCAACCCCATCATATTCTATCTCATATAAAATTAACTCCACTTAATCATTTTTTAAACATTGGCCTCTAAATTTATATCCTCTTTTAATTTAGCCCTCAAACTATTTTTCCCTTTTAATTATACCTTTATAAAATTCATACCATATAATTAACATATTCATCATATAATTAATTACAACTTAATAATACTTATGTTTCAATTAATCTCTTAACTATATTTTATTCCAATTATGCACACTATATATTATAATATCAATTGACTATTGTATCCTCTATCACATAAGACCATGAATTCATTAGATTTTAACTACTAATAATTTATCCAATAATGCTTAATTAGACTTTAA
The DNA here is from genome assembly GCA_037975025.1 of Excoecaria agallocha. Taxonomy (NCBI): domain Eukaryota; kingdom Viridiplantae; phylum Streptophyta; class Magnoliopsida; order Malpighiales; family Euphorbiaceae; genus Excoecaria; species Excoecaria agallocha. The sequence continues at coordinate 30,262,374 of CM075817.1, read as the reverse complement.
TAACATGTTATTGCCCTTGAATTCTACTAGGATCTATTTTGGGTCCTTATAAGTACTATTAAGGCAAGTTTAAACGTGATAATTCACCTGTTAGAAATCGTAACATGTCTCTAGTTAAGTAAACATTTAATCTATGCCGAAAAAAACCTATTTGCCTGCATCTTACAAGATCTTTCTTATCTTTAAATTATAAATTTCTTTAGAAAAACATACATATTCATGAAATAAAAAGAAAAACCCTCTAACTAAAATTAGACATCCAACCAACAAATTCATGATTCCAAGTACTCACGTGTTCTACAAGCCTAAAACTAAATTAGAACATGCTTTTCTAGGCACCTAATTATCAAAATGTTTTCTTTTGCATTTGAACATATCAAAGTGTTTCCCAAATCAGAAAAAAAGTCCCTGAAATTGAAAAATCTCATTTAATACATTAGACCACTCTCTAGAGCCTTGGTACTGACATTCATGGACATGGACCGAAAGGTTATCTAGGTATGGGCTAGGGTAACTACTTAACTAAATATGAGGACACCAAGAGAATAACAAGTAGCAAATAAATTGACAATAAGCCAAATTATATATTCCCAAGTCACCACCAACGATTTTGATCAAGCAGCAACCCCACAATTCATTTCTTTTTCACAAAACATTATGAAGACAATCAGGATCCAACCATACAAAGCTTGTACTAACTTGCACATGTATTAATCCTATAGGCAACATAAAATAGTATCATGCTTTTGGTTTCTCTTACATTTTGATACAAAAAAAACATATACAAAAAATATAATATGTTTGCATTCTAGAATTTGGTATACTAGCTGGTATAACTGGTATATCGGCTGGTATACCATTTGGTATAAAAATAGAAGATATTTACGCTCTGAAATTTGGTATATCGGTTGGTATACCTGGTATACCAAAAAACAGAACATATTTACACTATGCAATATGGTATACCAAAAAGTAGAAGATGTTTACACTTTGGAATTTGGTATACCAGCTGGTATAAATGGATGCGCCATCGGTGTATGATGATGAAAAATTGCCATCAAGGGTGTTGATCTTGGAGCAAATAATGGATGCCCTCAAAGATCTAAATGTTAACATGATTTTGGTTCATGGTACTGTAAGTGTGGGTAAGTCCATACTCGCAAAGGAGGTCCAAATGAAAGCGTCAAAAGTGTTTAATTCTGTGGTTATGGTTGTTGATTTCTTAGACCTCAAAATTGATGCACAAAGATATTTGCAGAAGAAGAGAGAAAATCACACTGATTCACAAAGAAGAGAGGAATTAGGATGTGGATAACATTATTTAGGGCTTAAAATAGAAATGGGTATTTTTAAAAATAAAAAATTGAAAAACAATAATCTTAAACTTTAAAAATGAATGGCTGTCTTTTTAAAAAAATAGGTTAGAAAATGGGGTATTTGATGTAAATTTCTCTATTCTTATTAGATGTCGCAAACGAACTCAATTTTGAAATGACTAATGGATCGGTCCCTGTTTAGTATTAGAACAATTATACTGGTTTATTTGGTCCTTGTTGTACCGAGTGGCGACTATATTTTGAAATCAATCTGCTCACAGAAGGTCGAACGGAGTAACTTAAAGTTTGCAAGCTTTAAAAGCATCAAAAGGAAAGTAACCTCATGTTAAGTTTATAAAAAGGTAAATCTAGACCTATATAGGGACAAGTGATAATTGAATCATATATAGCATATGATTAGAAATCAAGACAAAAAGGAATTGTAAGATAAGAAAGGACAAGAAATCCTAATCTAATGAGGATTGAAGGCTATATAAATGGAGACAATCTCCACATTCTAAGGTATTGTTAACTGGTCTTTTAATTATCAAGATACACTTACAAATCAAAATTTCAAACCTGTTATTAACTTAGCATGCATTCAGGGAGAATTTTGTTTTCAATTTTTAGTTTTTTTCTTAAATATAAAACCAAAACACTTTCGACATATTTTTTTTCGTTTTGATTTTTGTAAAAATTTAAAGAAGTGATTTTCACATCAAAAATAGAAATTAAAAATCATCAAAATGTGGTTATTAGAATTTTGCTTTTATCAATAATTTAATTACTTTATCTTCATTATTATCACCGCTGCTACTAGTATCACACTACCACTATCGCCGTTGTTGCTACTATCGCTGTCATCCCCACCAAATCACTGTCAACACCACTAGACCGTCGTCGTCGCCGCCACCAGCATCACTATTGTCGTTGCCACCACCATTATTGTTGCTGCTGCTACCGCCACCACCACACCGTTGCTGCTGCCATTGCTACCTCCACACCACCACCGCCACCACTACCATCATCCCTACTGCCGCTATTGCTATCATCACCACATCGCCACTTCCGTCACCACAATCTCCGTTGCCGCCAATGCTGAAATTATTATTATAATAAATATGAATAATTAAAAAAATATGATATGATTTTTAAATATATAAAACAGTTTTTTTAAATAGATAATAAAAACTAAAAATAATTTTTGGATTTTAAAAATAAAAAACTAAAAATCAACAATTTCATCGAACACACTCTAATTAGAGTCTCAATTCAGAAATTTTCGGAATAAGATTTTAATTGTGTTTGATTTTACAAATTAGCTAAGATCACATACTTATTCTCATAATTAGCTGATCGACGAAAGGTTTGAGTTCAAGTAATCGTATTCTGTAGATCTACAATTTATTAATAATTCAATACAATGACCAATTTGGATCTTGATAAAAATTTACATTTATTCCAAATTAAAATCAATGGCACAATTAAATTTTGTTTTAGTAAAAAATGTAAATAATACAATTCAATTTTCGATTTTTTTTGCTGCTTTAATTCGGTTTAAGAAATCACAATTTATATACACTTCGAATACCTTTCACGATCAGTGAAAGAATTAGGCAGAAAAAAATATAATTGTAAAATTATAAAAGAGCAATGATTTTCTTTAATTTAATAAATGTAATAAAATATTATAAAAGAAATCAATATTCACTTTTTGTTTTTCTTTTCTAATCATTTTCTGCGTTAAACAAAATAAATTTCCTACATCCAAAGATAAAGAAAATAAGTGAAATGGCATATTCCACCCTTTCCACTTCATTTTGAAATTGGTTTAATATTTTAACATTTTGTTCCAAAAATAAATAAATAAAAATTTGGATCTTGATAAAAATTTACATTTATTCCAAATTAAAATCAATGGCACAATTAAATTTTGTTTTAGTAAAAAATGTAAATAATATAATTCAATTTTCGATTTTTTTTTGCTGCTTTAATTCGGTTTAAGAAATCACAATTTATATACACTTCGAACACCTTTCACGATCAGTGAAAGAATTAGGCAGAAAAAGATATAATTGTAAAATTATAAAAGAGCAATGATTTTCTTTAATTTAATAAATGTAATAAAATATTATAAAAGAAATCAATATTCACTTTTTGTTTTTCTTTTCTAATCATTTTCTGCGTTAAACAAAATAAATTTCCTACATCCAAAGATAAAGAAAATAAGTGAAATGGCATATTCCACCCTTTCCACTTCATTTTGAAATTGGTTTAATATTTTAACATTTTGTTCCAAAAATAAATAAATAAAAATTTGGATCTTGATAAAAATTTACATTTATTCCAAATTAAAATCAATGGCACAATTAAATTTTGTTTTAGTAAAAAATGTAAATAATATAATTCAATTTTCGATTTTTTTTGCTGCTTTAATTCGGTTTAAGAAATCACAATTTATATACACTTCGAACACCTTTCACGATCAGTGAAAGAATTAGGCAGAAAAAGATATAATTGTAAAATTATAAAAGAGCAATGATTTTCTTTAATTTAATAAATGTAATAAAATATTATAAAAGAAATCAATATTCACTTTTTGTTTTTCTTTTCTAATCATTTTCTGCGTTAAACAAAATAAATTTCCTACATCCAAAGATAAAGAAAATAAGTGAAATGGCATATTCCACCCTTTCCACTTCATTTTGAAATTGGTTTAATATTTTAACATTTTGTTCCAAAAATAAATAAATAAAAATTTGGATCTTGATAAAAATTTACATTTATTCCAAATTAAAATCAATGGCACAATTAAATTTTGTTTTAGTAAAAAATGTAAATAATATAATTCAATTTTCGATTTTTTTTGCTGCTTTAATTCGGTTTAAGAAATCACAATTTATATACACTTCGAACACCTTTCACGATCAGTGAAAGAATTAGGCAGAAAAAGATATAATTGTAAAATTATAAAAGAGCAATGATTTTCTTTAATTTAATAAATGTAATAAAATATTATAAAAGAAATCAATATTCACTTTTTGTTTTTCTTTTCTAATCATTTTCTGCGTTAAACAAAATAAATTTCCTACATCCAAAGATAAAGAAAATAAGTGAAATGGCATATTCCACCCTTTCCACTTCATTTTGAAATTGGTTTAATATTTTAACATTTTGTTCCAAAAATAAATAAATAAAAATTTGGATCTTGATAAAAATTTACATTTATTCCAAATTAAAATCAATGGCACAATTAAATTTTGTTTTAGTAAAAAATGTAAATAATATAATTCAATTTTCGATTTTTTTTGCTGCTTTAATTCGGTTTAAGAAATCACAATTTATATACACTTCGAACACCTTTCACGATCAGTGAAAGAATTAGGCAGAAAAAGATATAATTGTAAAATTATAAAAGAGCAATGATTTTCTTTAATTTAATAAATGTAATAAAATATTATAAAAGAAATCAATATTCACTTTTTGTTTTTCTTTTCTAATCATTTTCTGCGTTAAACAAAATAAATTTCCTACATCCAAAGATAAAGAAAATAAGTGAAATGGCATATTCCACCCTTTCCACTTCATTTTGAAATTGGTTTAATATTTTAACATTTTGTTCCAAAAATAAATAAATAAAAATTTGGATCTTGATAAAAATTTACATTTATTCCAAATTAAAATCAATGGCACAATTAAATTTTGTTTTAGTAAAAAATGTAAATAATATAATTCAATTTTCGATTTTTTTTGCTGCTTTAATTCGGTTTAAGAAATCACAATTTATATACACTTCGAACACCTTTCACGATCAGTGAAAGAATTAGGCAGAAAAAGATATAATTGTAAAATTATAAAAGAGCAATGATTTTCTTTAATTTAATAAATGTAATAAAATATTATAAAAGAAATCAATATTCACTTTTTGTTTTTCTTTTCTAATCATTTTCTGCGTTAAACAAAATAAATTTCCTACATCCAAAGATAAAGAAAATAAGTGAAATGGCATATTCCACCCTTTCCACTTCATTTTGAAATTGGTTTAATATTTTAACATTTTGTTCCAAAAATAAATAAATAAAAATTTGGATCTTGATAAAAATTTACATTTATTCCAAATTAAAATCAATGGCACAATTAAATTTTGTTTTAGTAAAAAATGTAAATAATATAATTCAATTTTCGATTTTTTTTGCTGCTTTAATTCGGTTTAAGAAATCACAATTTATATACACTTCGAACACCTTTCACGATCAGTGAAAGAATTAGGCAGAAAAAGATATAATTGTAAAATTATAAAAGAGCAATGATTTTCTTTAATTTAATAAATGTAATAAAATATTATAAAAGAAATCAATATTCACTTTTTGTTTTTCTTTTCTAATCATTTTCTGCGTTAAACAAAATAAATTTCCTACATCCAAAGATAAAGAAAATAAGTGAAATGGCATATTCCACCCTTTCCACTCCATTTTGAAATTGGTTTAATATTTTAACATTTTGTTCCAAAAATAAATATATAAAAAGAAAAAATAACTCGTTTTGGACTCAGAAACCCAGTGGAGCCACTTTTAATTTTTGGGAGTGAATTTGCTTCTGCTCTCTCTGGCTAATCCATTTCTCGCCCCCTAGTTGCTCTCTACTTCAAATCATAACTCACTATTCATCTGCAAATTCCCAAAACCCTAGGGGCTTTTTTCGTTTCGTTTTCTGAGCATTTTCTTCAATTCCTCTCTTCTTTTTTCACTCAGATTTACACAACATTAGGGTTTCTTTTGATTTCTTATGTTCCCATTTTTTAATATCTCGATAGATTTAGCGCAGTAGATACCGAGGATAAAAAATTATTGCCATCTGATTTTTTGGATCTGGTCATGGAGTCGCGAGATTCGTCTTCATCGCAATCTACGCCCGCCGCGAATCGTGACACTGCGCCGTCTGGGTCATCATCTACTGGTGAGGATGACGCTATTCTCTCGGTTACTGCTGCTCTCGCTAAGGACGCTGCCTTACATTTCCAATCCCGTCGTTTCGTTGAGTGTCTCACCATTTTGCAACAGCTTAAACAGAAGAAGGAAGAGGATCCTAAAGTAATCATTTATGCTAGTTGCTTATTCTTGTGCATCTATTTAGATATAATGTTGATGTGATTGCATAGGAATTCTTTATTATTGGAGTCAGTTGAGTAGTGGATGTTGCCGAGAAACTTTTTAGTTTGGAAGTTTATACTTGAATTTGGTGAAATGTGCATGGGAGTATTGATTTCATGCGGAAGCCAAACTTGAATTTTAGCTTTCGCAGGTTGAGTCAAGTGTATATGGAATATTGATTTGCTCATACGAGTTAGTTCAAACTTTAATGTATACAAATACCTGGGATTGCGTGTTATATTAGCTGGTTTTAGAGTTGTGTGAAATTGAGGGAGGAATAGTAGACATGATATTGTTTTGATTGGAGTTGAACCAGTTGCGTTATTTTCTGAAAATAGAGAATCAAACTAGTTCCGGGCTCTTGACATGATTGGATTTCTGTTTTCAAATCAGCAACTTACCATCTTCTACTCTTTCAGTTGTGTTGTCTATTCCCATTTTGGAATAGTATTGATTAAAGCTCTGGAATACTAGTATTGATTTCAGTGATGAGACAGGGAATTGCAGGCATTGATATTATTATCTTCATGACATATGAACAATATAGCATCCAAAATGTTGGATCCATTTGTATGCTGATCTTGTTCTGCAGTTTTAATTCAAAATGACATTTCTAATGATATTATTCTCTTACTGTAGAATGTCGTGAGAGCTAAGGCTTTAAAAGAGTGATATTTACCTGAGTAACTTATTTTGGAGCTATATAATCTATCATGGAGCCAAGTTTTTGTATCTTGTTCGTCATGGACATAAAACTATGTAACATCATTTAGGTTTATTATCACGTTTTGGATTGTTTTGCAAAATGTTTTTCAAAATGTTTTTCCTCCTTTGATTTTCTTTCTGCATCTTAACTTCATGCTTCATATTTAATAGGTTCTTCATAATATTGCTATTGCTGAACACTTTCGGGATGGTTGTTCAGATCCAAGAAAGTTGCTTGAAATACTTAATAATGTGAAGGTATGTTTATCTTTTCTTTTGTTGAATTTGTTTTATAATTCTTCTAGGGCTCAGGATCAACATGCCACAATGTAGTTTGCACATGCTTTACTCATCATGCCATGCTTGGATTGATATTTTTTTAAGCATTTGATATTTTAACACTGGTTAATTAATTATTTTTGTCTTTATAACGTGGTTTTTGGGGTTGCATCTTAAGTGTGCATTGGGCTGAAGGCTGATGAGTCTCCAATCATAGTAGTTCAGCCTGTTGAAAGCAGGCTCTCTTTGTGAGAAGTGTGCTTCATTAATTTTCCCTTATATTGTGTAATCATTATAAATTTTGATTCATTAAACAATTTGTATGCTTGATAAAAAAAACAAAGAGTAGCCTGTCTTGTGCTCATCTGTGCTGTTTTAATTCGAATGAATTTAGCCAAAAAAGAAAATCCCTACAATCTTGATATGGTTCTCAAACATGAGAACTTGTTTTCTTGTCTTTTTTGTTTTTCAGTAGTTTTATTTCAATCTTTATTTTATTTTATTTTGTTAAAGGATAACATCACTCTCTTTAACAATCAAGGGTTGATGAAACAATATGATGCAACCTATTGATTTAATTAACATCTGATTAATTAGTGTTCTCATGATAGTATTGAGACAATGAACGTAGCATTTGATTATTTAGTGTTTGGAGATGATTTTATTTGACATGGGTCTGCGTTGCTATAGCTAGTGAAATTGATGAGGAGGTCTATCATATTAAATCAATTAAAGGCAAAGATGTCAGACATCCATTCCAAATGCTATGCCTGAGCCAATGGACAGGCGGAAACAGCTTCCCATTTGAGGATCAATACTCCTTTAGAACATAGAGATGAGGAAGATATTGATTTCAGGAAGAGTATGAACAAGACGAAGAAGAATTCGGAAGTTATCAAATTTATATGGTGAACTGGTGATAATAATGATGAAGAAGATTGTGTGTCTTGATAAGTAGTTGTCTTGTTATTGCTTTAGTTGTTGCTATGCACATTCTGTGTTTTGGTTGTTTTGTTAGTCTCCTTGTATGAGATCAATAATCATATATTGCAAAATTGATCTTAATTTTATCTTTTCACCTGTAGGTATGCACTTAGGCCCTAGGACCCATTTGTGCCATGATATGCTTTTCTCTTTTAATATCTACACTTGTTTTTATATATTGCAATAAGTGAATTTACTAAGAAAGGAAGACATATAAGTATGATTTTTGGAGGAAAGGATTGCCCCAAAGAGATCAAAATTGGAAATGTTTGGAATGTAAACCAACACTTGAGGGACCCTTTCTAAGATTTTTTACGGCATGCTTACGTGAAGTTAATTCAGATCAAGGCATGCTGAATAAAATTAAAAATGCCAAAGTTGATTGTAAGAGATGGAAGACTGGGTTCTTGAAATGTGTAGCTGGTGATGCAGCCTTCAGTATATATGTCCATTACTTTTTGTTTTATGTGAGTTGGTTAGTGAAAAGAACTAGTCAAGCTAGGATGGTAATTTCTTATGCTAATTATGTCTCTTTTATAATAGCAAATTGTGGTGCATCATGTTTTGGCTGTATTCTTTATCATTGTCAGTTTTTGGAGTTTAATGTGATATTTTCTTTGCTTATGATAATTTAGAAGAAAATCAAACTGGTTGCTCAAGCTTCTGGGGAACAGGTTGAGGTTCCAAGCAATGCTGGAAGTAAAGTTATTTCAGGAACTAAAGGAAGTGGAACTACACAACAATTTTCTGCTGCAAATAGTGGTACTCTTTTTTACATGGATGAATTTGACCCAGCAGTGGCAATATTGAACACCGTAGGTTCTTGATATGTTTGCAGTTTGTTTATTAGTTTGCTGTTAACACTCTTAATTTATGGATTGATGTGTTGTTTTTCTAGGCTATTATCTGGTTCCATCTTCATGAATATACAAAGGCATTGTCAGTTCTAGAACCTTTGTATCACAATATTGAACCTATTGAAGAGGTTTGTCATTTACCTGTAGTTCTAATGATTTGATAGTTGTAATTTGTTTCCTGATAGATCATTTTTAAATGTACAGACAACCGCTCTTCATGTTTGCCTTCTTTTGCTGGATGTTGCTCTTGCCTGCCAGGATGCTTCAAAATCAGCTGTAAGTTGGATATGCATCGGATATGAAATAGTGTAGCTGCTTGTGTTTTTTGATTTGTTAAAATTTATTTGGGTTCAATTCTTCTCATGGTTAATTTGGAGAGCACTGCTATACTTTTCTCTTATTTTACGTGTTCGTAACTCAAACAAATGTCGAGAAGAGAATGGTGTCACTGGTTTATTTATTTTGATATAGAGCTTTCCAATCAGTAAGCTACATTGTTATGCTTTATTTTCTTTGGATGATGCGTTCCAATTAATATCAAATAATAATGCCCCTAGTTATAGTTGAGATTCAAGACTAAGTATTTTGCTTTGTTTCTTAAACATGCATTCATGACTGAGCATCTATCAGAAAGAATGAACAGAGACACCAGCCAAGTAATCATGAACCATGCCTGAAAGGAAAAGAAACTGAAAACAAAAAAAGAACAGAATAGAAGTATGAAAGTCTAGACTACCTGTGAAATCTTAAAGGAAGCCGCCCCCTGGAAATTATCTTAAAAATTTTGCTGAAACAATTGTATTGGAAGTTATACCCTCAAATATGTTTACGGGCTTCAGGGTTTGTTTAAATATGAATTTGAGTCTAATTTTCCTTCTCAGCTTGAATGAATTCTGGTCATAGTGTTTTTCTCAACAACATCTCATATTGCAGTTAGTTTTATTTAAAATGTCAATCCCAGTTTCCAGCACTCTTTTTATATGTTTTGATAATGCATCGTTGCATTCCATAAATCTTGAGCTAGGGTATTAACACTTTTTTGATAGAGTTGGAATGCTTGGAAACAAAAAGACAAAATGATGGCATGCATAATGTACTTTCCTCAGTTTATCCCCTTTGTTGCTCTTATTTCCTTCATCGGTAAGAATGTAAACGGTTTAGCTAAATTATGACTGAAAATTGATCCAGTTATGCGAAATTGTATCAGCATAAAAATGATAGCTCTTGCTGATTTATGATGGCTGGACTGATAATACAATAGCTTTCAAAATGCCATATGCTTTGTTTCATCCATAGGTTAGCATTTCCTTGGCATATTGTGCCTTCCAAAATATATTATATTTGAGACCTTTAGGAAGTGCATATTAGTTTAAATTTTATTAGATCAATATCTTGATTTCTGATTCTTTATCAATATTTTGCTTGGAAAGGGGTTGGAAAATCTTATTCATGCTGAATGGACTGGCTTATTTGAAGGGTTTTTATTTTTTATTTTTTATTTTTTTCATGTTAAGTGGGTCACCTTGTGTATTGGAATCAATATGTGGATAAAGCTGTTGGACATCTGTTTAATATTCTACTGAAGTGAATAAGGGGGAAAGGAAAGCAACATGACAACCAGCTGGGTCTGGGAGATTGCTGCTAAGGTCTTTCCCTCCCTGATGACAAGTGGTGTTTGGTTTCATTAAGCATTTTTCTGTTTTTCTGAGAACCTGGATTTTTGCATACGAAAGAATCTGCAAAGGAATATGCTATCATAGTGAAAATGATTCTTGTAAATGACCTACAATAGGTGTAGGATGGTGTTTGGAGTCCATCTCTCTGCTTTTTATGCGCGCGCGCGCGTGTGTGTGTGTGTATATATATATATATATTTTTTTTTTCCTTTGAAAACTTAGTGATGTTATAGATATGTGGCATGACTTAGACTGATAAAAAATGCTGCATTGAATGTGGTTGGAATTATTGATTCTCCTAGACGTCTGATCACGATATGAGGCCAGCCCTTGATTAATCATTTCGTTTGCATTCTTTTGCTTTTAATTTTATTTTAATTGATGAATCAAAGCATAGTTTCTGTTTTTGCTTTCACAGCATCAGAAACCAAAAAGGTGAATTTTTACGAGGGAACTAAATCATGTTATTGTTGAAGTTGCTGTAACTTTTGCTGTTCCTTCCATCTCTTTACTTATTGCTCTTTTCGAGTAATGGAAGTATTAGTTTCAGGCTCATACTAGAAGGTGAAAAACTTAAGGATTTTCATAAATAATAATCAGCAGTAATTTGTAGTTGTATTACATTGGTGGTACTTTTTTCAACAGCATTATCAATATTTTATCCTTGAGTCTTTAGCAGTGAAAGATTGGTAGAATTTAGGTTTGGGTATTGCCAATCTGTAAATTGTTGGGGTAAATCTTAGGTTACTAAGAGTTGGCAATTTAAGAAATCTGGTCATGCTGATCACAAAATAAATTTTGATGTGAAGAAGTTTCCTTGCAAATAGGCTTTTTCTTAGAGAATAATGGTTGGATTTTCCTACCAAATTTGTTTTGGTTATTAACAGTTTGCAAATTAAGACAAGCTTATTTTCATCTCTTTGGTGCTTGAAGTATTTAAATATTCCTCCGCCTTAGGTCAATTTGTCACTTTTTTTGCCCTCTTTCAAGCATATTAAGTTAATCATAGGTTTTCCTCAATTGATTAAAAGATACTTTAAAAAAGATATAACATCCTCTTTTATATTTAATGAAAATAAAGAACATGTGTAAAAAAGATAAAAGGTTAATGAAAACATTACTGTAGTGTTGATATCAATAAGAGGGCAAAATTGAAATATATGTAATAAATGCTGTCTTGATTTTATAAACTGACATTTTAGGGGACATTTTTTTTTTCCAGAAAAGTCACAATTGACTCGGGATGGAGGGAGTATTGAATTATGTGGAGTATGATTGTGATTTTACCACTTTCTTTCTGTGGTGTATGTGCGCTTGCGTGTTTGTTTTGACTTGGGGGGGAAATGAATTATGTATGAACTTGGTTAATCCAAAATTGCCTTTTTCTTGCCAATCACATCTTACCTTAAAATTGAGTAGGTTTTGAATAACTGTCTTGAGTTCTCTCTCTCTCTCCCCCTTCATTCTTTGCTACATTTGCAACTTTGCACATTAGCACATTTGATCAGATTATGATCAATTTGCTATTAGCTTGTTTTGACATATCATGTCATATTATTTTATTCTAATTTGTTGTTTGTTTAACAAGAGCTTCTAAATGACATTTCATTTTTTTTTTTTCCCTTGGACAGGATGTACTGATTTATTTAGAAAAAGCTTTTGGTGTTGGCTGTGTGAGTCAAGGTGATAGCGGAAGCGTGGGACAGCAACAATCTCCAAATCTAGTTGCAAAATCTTCCTCTGTACCGAGCAGTTCATCAGTTGTGGATTCTTCTAATTCAGATTTAGCACCTACTGGGAATGCCTTGGAAAATTCTTTATCAAGAACTTTATCGTTATCAGAGGAAACACTCGAGTATGAGGCCATGTTTTCACTGGACATAGGTGGACAGAACTTGACAAGGCCATCTGGTTTCTCTTCCTCTAGTGATCTTTCAAGGACCCAAGCTGATAGGTCCATGTCTACCATTGATATGAAGCTTAAGTTACAGCTTTACAAGGTCCGTTTTCTGCTTCTCACAAGAAATCTGAAACAAGCAAAGCGCGAAGTTAAGCTTGCAATGAACATTGCCCGTGGGAGAGATTCTTCCACTGCTCTCCTTTTGAAGTCCCAGCTTGAATATGCTCGTGGAAATCATCGTAAAGCCATCAAGTTACTGATGGCATCAAGTAATCGTACAGAGATGGGGAACTCAAACATGTATAACAACCTTGGGTGCATTTATTATTGTCTTGGGAATTACCATGCATCATCTGTCCTCTTTTCCAAGGCACTAAGTAGCAGCTCATCTCTTCGAAAGGATAAACCTCTGAAGCTGCAAACTTTCTCACAAGATAAGTCTCTTCTTATTACATACAATTGTGGCATACAGCAGTTGGCTTGTGGGAAACCATTGCTTGCTGCTCACTGTTTTCAGAAAGCAAGTTTAATTTTTTACAACCAGCCTATATTGTGGCTCCGGCTTGCTGAATGCTGTCTGATGGCTTTAGAGAAAGGACTTGTAAATGCTGCAGACAGATCAGAAATTACAGTTTATGTTATTGGCAAGGGAAAATGGAGGCATCTGGCAATTGAAAATGAGCATCCAAGAAATGGATATGCAGAAAGGGAGGATTTGATTTTGGGTAGGGATGGCCAACCTAAGCTCTCTTTACCCCTTGCCCGGGAGTGTCTCCTTAATGCTATGCATCTGTTGGACAGTTCTGATATAAACTGTTTGAAGTCTAGTTTGCCTTCCAGTATCTCCTTGGAGGAAAATGAGGCAAGTGAAGCAGTATCTCTCAAGAACTCAAATCACAAGAGTTTAACTGGCCTTGATACCAAAGCATCAACTGTAGTTGTAGGCTTAGGTCAGTTTAATGCAAATGGGAATGCAAAAGAGCAGAAGGGAGGGACAAGTCAGGAGGTCATGCAGAACTCTGTATCTTACTTTGAAGATATCTGTAGAAGAGAGAATCAGATGATTAGGCAAGCTCTTCTTGCTGATTTGGCATATGTTGAGTTGGAACTGGAAAATCCCGAGAAGGCCTTATCTGCTGCTAAGTCTCTCTTGGAGCTTCCAGAATGCTCAAGAATATATATTTTTCTTGGTCGTGTGTATGCAGCAGAGGCCCTCTGCTTGTTGAACAAGCCAAAGGAAGCTGCTGAGTACTTGTCCATTTATTTGTCTGGTGGAAATAATGTTGAGTTTCCTTTCAGGCAGGAGGACTCTGAGCAATGGCAACTGGACAGAACTTTGGATAGTGAAGAATCCAATGGAGGGGCAGCCTCTGCCAAGAATGAGGTACCGCAAGGTATTGTGTTCTTCAAGCCAGAAGATGCCCGGGGGACTCTTTACACCAATTTTGCAGCAATGTATGCAGCTCAAGGTGAGCTCGAGCGGGCACACCATTTTGTGACTCATGCGTTATCACTTGTACCAGACAGCCCAGAGGCGACATTGACAGCAGTGTATGTGGATCTTATGCTTGGGAAGTCGCAAGCAGCTATATCCAAGTTAAAACAATGTACTCGGGTCAAGTTCCTCCCAAGCCGTGTACAATCGAATAAATCTTGATGATTGTAAATGTGGCTTCCAATTCTTGACAGGCTCTCACCTCAGTATTAGTTTTAGTTGGTAGATCAACAATCCTCTATAGGATTTGTAACATATTATATAGTTCAGTTCAGAGAATAAATTTTTCGGTTTTTTTTTTTTTTGATTTTTCGTTTCATATTCAGGGTTCATTAATTGGTGTGGCAGAGGGTTTTGGATAGAGCGAATGCCCACCTTTCAAATTTATGTTGTGCTCGTGATTGAAAACAGAAAGAAAAAGTATTCACTGATTTCTATTCAGATTCCCCCCCTTTTTTTTTTAATGCATTTTCTAATGGCAGACGGTGCAAAATTGTCCTTATATTTTGCCACAATTTAGCCCATCCATTTAATGGATTTAAATTTTGACCGCTAACTGTTACAGATGGCATCTGGATAATTTAAAAAAATACACCTTAGCACTATTTTTAATCACACTAAGGATATTACCTGGATTAAGGGCGAAAAAGTTTGAATTCCCTACGTCGATTAAAACATCCATCAACCCATAACACATTTAGAATTTGGAAAGTCGGATTAAAAAAAGAAAAACAATGGGATTTTCACAAAAAAAAAAAAATCCAAAAAAATAAGGTTGTTTTTCCTTTGTCCTTTTAAAATTGCCTTTTATTAAATTTTCATTTTAAAAATATTTTCTTTTTAAAAAAAATACTATATTTAAATTTTTTACAATTTCACTCACATACAAAACTCTATCACTTTTATAAATTTGAGAACCATGTTTCTTCTTCTACTTACGCTTTCTCTTTTGCTCCTTCCCTCTATAGAATTTGACATTGAAGCTAGCCCTTTATCTTCAACATTGTTCACTTTTCTACATCTTTTCTTTCTCGTCATGTTTCATGCTGCTTTTGGATTGTTTCATATTTTTCTTTTTTTAATATAGAGCAGCATCATTAATTGTAAGTAATTCAAACCAGATATGTCTGATTAATTGCAAATTTCACATTATTGTAATTTGTTTCTTATCAAATTATAGAAGTACAAAATTTCATATTCTTAAGTTGGATGAATTTTGAGAATTGTTGATGTCAAAATATGATAACTGTAGAAAAATTTTCAGAATCATTGATATCAAATTGTATCTAAAACTGTCGCACACGAAACGTTTGTGAAAACATCTCTATAAACTTTTTGACATAAGAATTGATATTTGAGTTGAGATATTTTTTATATATTTATTTTAAATCACATGTATATTTATAGTGTTTGATTAATTTTGCAATTTGAAACTGAGTTCATTTTAAATATTCTTTCTAACACTACCAACGCTGCTACCACCTATTGGGAGAACTAAAGTAGGAAAATCTAAGAAGAGAATAATCAAATCATCATGGGAAACTAAGGTGAAAATGAGATGTCAAAAATGCAAAAAATTTGGATATAATCGAAAGATCTATAGAAATGCTGCAAAATAGGCATAATACTTTGTTTTTATCATTATTTTTTTTTGTCAAAAGAACTATCATACTATTAAAAGTATACATCTTGATTAATAATTCTAATTTTAATTAAACATAACAGAGGATAAAATGATGATAACAATATCTAGTGTTTTCAAGTTAAAGGATCATTAATTCCAAATAATTACAGCTACGGACATGTCGTGGGTAGAAAATATGATCAATTGAACCATCATATTTTCAATTTTGGAATTTGATATATCGGTTGGTATACCTGGTATTCCGGCTAATATACCAAATTCCGGATGAAAATTTTAATTCTGAAATTTGGTATACTAATCGGTATACCAAATTTCAGATGATTATTTTGATTTTAGAATTTGGTATACTAGTCGGTATACCAGGTACATCGACGGTATACCAAATTTCAGATGAAAATTTTAATTCTAAAATTTGGTATACTAGCCAATATACTCGATATACTAGTCGATATATCGAATTTTAGATAATTGTTTTGATTTTGAAATTTGATATACGAGCCGGTATACTAGGTATACCGGCTGGTATATTAAATTTCAGATGAAGATTTTTATTTTAAAATTTGGTATACCAGCCGATATATTAAATTCTAGATGAAAATTTTGATTCTAAAATTTGGTATACTATCCTGTATATCAAATTCTAGATAGTTATTTTGATTTTAAAATTTTGTATACCGGTCCCGCTGGTATAACAAATTACATATGGTTATTTTGATTATGGTTTTGTGAATTGCAAGTAGAAATAAAGAACAAAATGCACGTGAATTGAATTGAATTGAATTGAATAAATAAATAATAAAACAAAACAATAGTTATAAATATAAATAAGAGTTTGCTTCATCTTTGCCATTAGAATTTGGTGGATCTCGGCACACCCCTTATCTCATAGATTTGCATTTAGGATTAGGTCAGACTTGTGGTAGGATCATGAGTGTATTGAACTCCTCAAGATACTAGAGCAAATATCATCAAATAGCAACACAAAAAAGGCAACATTTAAGTACTCATTCCTATTCTTTATGCTGTAATCGATGGTTGGATGAACTAAAAAATGACACATGAATTTTGTTATAAATAGATATAATTAAAGCAAATAAAATAATCATTTCGATTTAAATGGAGTGTATTAAATTACAAAAATAGAATATATCCTCGAATATTTACAACTTTTTTCTAATTAAATGTATCTTATAGTATTTACAAGTACTTTAAAATACATTGTCAAACTAAAACTTTTCCTTTACAATGTTCAGAATCATCCTTCAATTTAGGTCTTATTGGAGGTGCTTCCGAATCACTCTCAACATTGTGCAGTTGCTTTTGTCAATCCATGAAAATATAAAAAATTGCCATCTACTCGATGAATTTTCATATCAAAGTCTGGTGTTGGAATCTCCTTTTCATCTATGAAGTACTTGGTAAATGACAAAACAAAAGCACCATAATCACTACATTCACAACACCATAGAAACACAAGAAAATCACCATAATAAAAAATATATTGCATTCACAATCAAGATATATCTCTCTTCATGTATTGGTAACCTATTAACCTCTACAATATTAAAAGGATCTGCCCGTTTCTTTATTGCATAAGCCCTTGATCAAATCTAATATCCCTATGATTATAAAAGCTAGTAACATCGAAATAATTGTGACGCATGCAGAACTCCAAAGGCATCTTGTTTGCTCTTGAAAGTTCATTTTTAGGACTTAAGATCGGATAAAGATTCATTTAACTCATGAAGGCTAGTCGGCTTTGCAATAGACAAGATTTTATTCCCATCCATTTTTGATGATCAACTTATGAGGGCATCTGCTGGGCACCACAAGGCAGATATCACAAAGTTGCCACCTAATAAAATATTGGGAAAGTGAGTTCTAACTTTATGAGGCCAAAATCAGATATAGTTTAGGACCTCACTCTTATTTATAACTTGGTTAACACTTATATAAATAAGTATTTATAATTAATTATTTTAAGCCTCTCCTTAAACATTTTCATGGCAAAGAATTGAAAGGCATGTTTAAGCACATCAAAAAGCGATAAAGCAATATATATATATATATATATATATATATATATATATATATATATATATATATATATATATATATTGCATCATCAAAATAAAGGAATAAGGAGATATTAACACTTATTGCTAAAAGCAATCATTCATAAAATGGGAAATTTATTGAGTTCATTTGGATGAGGACGTTGGTTCTCATATGCATATTTACAAAAAAAGGTAGAGTTTTGGATATATTTTGAATAGAAATGGGGGATTGGATCCCTTGTAGCTTTGAAAGATAATCATGTTAATTAATTTATGGTAGAAAATCCTTTGTGGTCAGAAAAAAATCCTTATTTTACTTTTTATTTTATGGGTGAAAAAATGGGACATTAATCCCTTTTTATTATTGAAAAATTTCACTCAAACTTGTATAAAATCCTTAAGTGACTCGAGCATGTATTGTTTGATTAGAAAAGCAAAATGACATATATGAACTAATTAAAAAGGTAAAATGCCATACATAAATCGGATCATTTATTGAGTTTGAAACTTTGGTTCTCTCATGCATATTTATGAAAATTCTTTTTTTTTTTGTGATTTTGAGATAAAAGAGTGGATATTGGTTCTTTTTTAAGTATAAAATATTTAATGTGAATTTTCCTAATTATGTAAAAATGATTAATTATTAAGCTATTACAACCAATTATATACAAGGCACTGGATAATAATACAGGCCCAAAAATGATAGAAAAATAGAAAAATAAATCCTAGGCTAATATGCTTCACCTTACTCTCCAATTCTCCAACCCGATTCAAGGTGTGGAAGTGTTATGGGCTTTAAAAGGGACAAAAAATAATATTGATTAATAAAATGATCAATAAATTAAATTAAACAAGTAATAAATAATCAATATTATTCCTAATTATATAGCATATAAATAGGAAAATGATTAGAAAATAAAAAATAAGATAAAAATAAATAAATAAATAAAATGCATGATACATTCCAAAATTCATGCAGTATATATTTGACATGCGCATGCTAAAATGATAAATAAATGCGATATATATATATATATATATATATATATATATATATATATATATATATATATATATATATATATATATATATATATATATATATATATATATATATATATATATATATATATATATATATATATATATATATATAAATTAATAAACCAAATGGACATAAATAATATTAACATTATAATAATATATTAGGCATATAAATAGTAACAAATATAGTAATTAAATAAAAAAATAAATACATAAATATGTAAATAGGAAATAAATATTCATTATATAATAAATCACATAGCATATTTATAATAAATAACAAAAATGACATAATAATAATAATAATAATAATAATAATAATAATAATAATATGATTGAATTAAAATGGATTAAATATTTGCACAAATATATAAATAAACAATAAACAATTAATCACAAATATTAATTAATTAGGTTAGTGAAATATACATGAATACAATAATATTGAATAGTGATTAATTAAGCAAATAAAATATTAATAAATAATATTATAAATTGAAAATAAAATAACAAATTAATATTAAAGTAAAAAATAAATGTAATAAATGAAATAAAGTAAAAACGAAAGATGCAGATATAGGAAATGAGAGAAGGAAGTAAATTAACATGTTAAAAACATGATTTTGGGCCAATGAACAGTAACAATAAAGCAAATAAAAGTCAAAATGACATGCAGGCGAGAACGACATGAGCGGAATGCGAGTAATGCCAGGGCTTAAGGCCGTGACTTAGCAGCGAGTCACACCGTTAAGATTGTGACTCAACCCAAAAATATAGCCTTTCCTACTGGAATGATGCTGCAAACTGCACAAAAATGTCAAAATGCATTTTTAAGCTATAAAATACATGGAATGTCCCAAAATCTTGCCAAAACTCATTAAAAATTATCTAAATATGATTAAAACTTATTTTAGGTGAATTAAATGAAGAAAATCAAAATTTGAGAATTGAAGATGGAGGTTGAAGATGATGAATATTGCTTTTCAAATATGTACAAAATCATCAATTTGGACGATTCAAAATGGTTTCCATGATTTAATGATTAAAACAAATATAAATCAAAACAAATCGCTACAAGAAAATAGCAAAATAGCAACGAAAAAATAGCAACGGAATACCAATTTCGTTGCTAAAATTGATTGAAGTTTTAAGAATTTAGCAACAGAATACAAAATGGTTGTATTTCGTTGCTAAAAAGAGGGGAGATTTTAGCGCCAAAATATAATAATGGAAAACAATTTTCGTTGCTAAATATGGCGGCACTAGATAGAGGGAAAAATTTGAGATGAAAATTAAATTCCGTTGCTATTTTAGCAACATAAAAAATTATTCCGTTGCTAAAATAGCAACGAAATTTATTTCTATTGCTATTTTTTCGTTGCTATTTTTGCAAACATAAATTGAATTTGCGAAAGTAGCAACCGAAATCTATTCCGTTGCTAAAATAGCAATGAAATTTAATTTTCGTTGCTACAATAGCAACGAAATTTAATTTATGTTGCTATTTTAGCAAACTTGCAACGCATTGAGGTTACTAAAATAGCAACGAAATTTAATTCCGTTGCTAAAATAGCAACAAAAATTAAATTCGGTTGCTATTTAAATAACCTTTAAAATATTTAGTTGAGAAAATAGCAACCAAAATTAATTCAGTTGCTAAAATAGCAACGGAAAACAAATTCCATTGCTATTTTTTACTTTGCCCTAGGTATAAATATTGCTATTTTCTTCTCCTATCTTGCCTTTTTGCCCTCTATACACACACACTCTCTCTCTCACTATTTCTTGGGTTATGCCTCTCGCCATTTTCACTCTGTCGTTGCCCTTACCGGTGGTCCTCCGACCTTCCCTCCCTACACAACTTATTTCGAAGGTTAGATTTTAATTTTTTTGTTAATCGATTTTTGTTTATTGAAGGTATTTCTCTCATTCTTACCGATCTTCTCCCTGTGCTCTCACTTTCTCTGCATCTTTGATTTTTGCCAAACAATGAGCTGCTTTGTTGGCATTTCATAGGATGAAGAACCATGAGCAATTGGATAACTTCTTCTTCATCTCACTTTCCATCAACAGCCAACGCCACTTCCTTCCGATCAGGCATTCAACTAGGGTTTTCAAGATCTCATTACTGATAATATTTATGTAAATTTCTTTTTCTTTTTATTCTTTTGTTGAAATGAAATAACTCAACGAGTATAACAAAGCTATAATTGTTGAAGCTTGACTCAGTTATGGTGATGCTTCACTATTTCCCATTGATTTAAGCAAAATCTCCATTTGTTTAAGGTTTGTATAATTATCTCTTTCTCACTTCTAGGTTTTTTCCATTTTAATTACTATCTCTTTTCATTTCAGTTGATAAATTAGGAAAGAGGCTAGAACACGATTTGCTGTGTGAATCCTCTGTTTTGGTGCTGGCGCATAAAGGTAAAACGCGTGCTTGGTGGTTTTATTTTTGTGGTTGCTGTGTTTTTAACCTAACACTTCCACTGTAGAACACATGCTTGTTATAAACCTGCTGCCTCCTCTCTTTTTCTTTTTTGAGGTTACTTGCTGTGTGGCTTTAGATAATCCTAGTGTTAGTAGAGTTATGAGGGAAGCTGGTAATTAAGGCCCCACTGTTTTAGGGTTTCTTTCTACACTTTCTTCCGTCCTTCGCTCCATTGTAGGATCCAAAAGACTTCAAAGACAAACAAACCCAAAAACAAAGATTATGTCAACAAAACTCACTTCTTTCGATAAAATATTTTTTATATTTACCCCACTAAACTTCTCCATGTGGGGAATCCATTAAGCAACTATCATCGCTATCCATCTAATTGGATGTCCATTTGAATAATATATCTATTTTGAATTAGTAATCTACGAATCAAAATGTTTTTTGAGAAAAATTCTAGCATTAAATTAATCTATAATTGGAAATTATTTCTTTAGAATATTCTTATGTTAACGGTAATTTGCCTTCAATTGCACAATAAAGATAGACTCAATCCACTGCATACAAATCCATCGAAAGTATAATACAATGTCCAATAAAAAAGCATTATTATAGGGATTTAAGGAGATTAAATTTAACCATTAACATAAAGCTTTTTTGCTCTGGATACCTTCTAGAGTTTTAATAAAGAAAATGATTCCGTGCTTCTTATTTTATTTCTATCAATATGACTTAACTCAGTTACTTTGCTATGCCACATCTTAGCTTCTAGAATTTTAATTGCTTTCAATCAAGAGAATAATGTTCCCTAACTTGAAATCATTTGAGATTTAACAATCAAGTAAAAGATTGTCCCATGAAAAAATAATCTTTACTCTTTATGTGGAATTATGATCAGGTGCTTTGGCCTGAATGTGGCTGGGAGCCAGTTGCACTGACAGATTTGATTACATCAACATCAGTGAATCACACCACTTTTTCTATACATCAGCTTTGTATGATTGCTTGAGTTCCTATAAAATGTTCATCTCTTACTTCTGCTTTCTTCTTCTTATTGTTGCTCTTCTTTTTTTTTCTTCTTTCTCTATTGGCTACAAAACTGACCATATAGTATAAAATCTAACTGCTAAATAATTTCTTTTTCATAAGATCGATTTTCATTTTGAATTATTATCATCTTCTTTTCCATCTTTTAAAGTTTTGGATAGACCTCAAGTTTACTTAAACGTTGTTGGAAATTGAATGAAAGCTTTTGTGATGCAATAATTAATTTTTTTGGGTGATTCTACTTGATGTATTTGTCACTCCAAACATTTGGTTCTGCTGTTTCCTGTCATTTTTCTTTTGGTTCTATTGCATAAGACTCTTTGTCCCTAGGATATCTCGATACACACTTTACTTTGTAAGGGACTTAACTATAAAAATCTAGCAATAATCTAATTCCTAAACTTTCTGAAAAGTAAATGCTCTGTTTGATCTCTCTAGTTTAATTGTGCAGCTGATTTTTTGTTTGGCTAAAGTATGGTCGTGTATTTTTTTTAGCTAACTATTGAAAAAACTGAGACTTGGTTAATTTCCTACTGCCTTGATAGCATCCTTTTTATTAATTGTGCAGGATCCCAGGTATGGTTCACTCTCTTTCCTTTCATTTATCAAAATGAAACAGGTCTGATGTTTTTATTCTAACTTTAATTAAAAATGATGGATAATTTATATGCTCTTTAGTTTTGCAACTAATTATTATTATTATTATTATTATTATTATTATTATTATTATTATTTTTGGTGGGTGCATTAATGAACTTTTTTGACTTCTCTCATGCCTATGTGGTTTTTATTTGATGGGTCCTAGTGATGCAGATGAAGCAAAACAATGGCTGCCTATTAGCGAAGCTTTTGCTTGATAAAAATCACATATTTGTCATTGTCTTATAGATTATAGGTGAATATCTTCCCTGCTAAAGTTGGTTGTTGATGGAGAGGGTATGGTTTCAAATTTTAGCTTATGAAATTCTCAAACATAAATAGATAACTAAAACAGCTTGCTGTTTTAGTTTGCCCTTAAACAGATAACTAAAACAACTATTTTAGTTATCTAACAATTCAATAACTAATTAATATTTTTTCACATATCTACTGTTGCTATCATTCTTCTTCTTCTTCTTCTTCTTCTTCTTCTTCTTCTTCTTTTGTTTTTTTCAGTAATATTTTTGAAGCGTTTGGGCTCAGTTTCTCTACTTGGTTTTTAGGTAGGTGCTTCTTTAATTTGGTTTATCAAAGGAAAAGGGTATGGTTTCAAATTTTAGCTTATGAACATATACAAATATTTCAAATTTGAATGTACCTTATATAAATCTAAATGAGAAAAATCAAAAGTATATACATATAACAACCTGACTTGACCAAGAATACAATTGATCTAATAACTATTTGATTTACTCTTGTTTGCATAAACCAAATGGATGATTTCTGGAATGAAGCCATTAAACTTGCTGAATTACACCATCTAAATGTAGTAGCTTTTTACGGTATGGTACATGATGGTCCTGGAGATTCAGTGACGACAGTGACAGAATACATGGTGAATGGTTCTTTAAGAAATGCCCTGCATATGAATGAGAGGTTTTCTTTTCGTTTCTGATTCTTATTTCTAATAAATTATCCTGTTTTCAAATGTGCTTCATTTCTAAATTATTTAAGTATGAATTCATAAATAATTTGTTACCAGGAGTCTTGACAAGCGCCGGCGTCTCCTGATTTCCATGGATATGGCTTTTGGCGTGGAGTATTTGCATGGAGATCCTCACCGCCCAATATGCAAGGTCAGTGACCATTTCCAAAGGAATGATTCTTTTGTGTTTGACAATTATTGTTTAATGAGTTTAATGAATTGTGTTTGACAATTATTGACAATATGGAAAGAACCTTTATATTCTTTTGTTCTTTACAGTATTGCCCATGAATTTCAAGGATGTATAATTTTTTAATGGGTAAAACTGTACAATTGATTGCATTTGAGAGGTTGTTAACAGTTGGAACTTCCTGCTGTCAATTAATCTGAATTATTAAATGAGATAAGTTAAATTTATAATATTAGAATAAGAATTAAAGAATATAATATTTATATAATAATATACATTGTGAGTTCTATTGATGTAATTGCAAAGTTAATGGATTGCTTAGGTGGAATGACGTGGAATATAGATTTGCTTAATTACTTCTTTTTTCTCATAAGTTATTATTTTTAGAGTTAATTATGAACTTTTGTAGAAATATTTCCTTATTTTCGATGATTGAACCTTTTTTATGATTAAATTTTAGAAAAAATATAACTAAAAAATTTTGATTTAGTTTTGCTTATCTCAAGTTTAAAGTTTTATCTTTTGATGGAAGAAATGGTGAGATTTTATTTTTATATTATAGATGTAATCATTTCATTAGCATAATATGATGATATTTTCTAATTTCTATATATCTTGTAACTTAATTTTTGCAAGGAAAATATTGTAAAGGTAATATTATAATAGAAGAAAATATCTATATTAAATACTCCTTTCCCTTAAATGTATCATTTTTATTTTTATTTATCCTATAATATAGCTTGTTTAACTTTTAATTAAATAACCTTAAAAAAAATTATGAATCCTATATTATACTCTGCATTAAATATGCCTAGCAACCATTAATTTTTTATACTACTACTAGTACCAGGTGTTAAAGAGTATGCCCTAGAGCCCATGTAATAGGGATGTTTTTCATATGTATGAAATTTATATTCTTAATAAAAGGCATCATTCATTTATTAATGTTGTGTTTGAATACATGAGTTTGTAAATCTTAAATTAATAAATGAAGTCCTAGATATTATAAATACAGTGCAAAGGCAATCATGAAGGAGTTCATGATGTGAGATGTCTATCGCATGCAAATGTATTAATATCTAAATATCCCTAGTCATAGAATTAACAAGATAGGACATTGTTAATTCGGACAGACTAGCACATGTTATGCTTATTGAATGGTTCAAGCAATGGTTCTCATAATTATGATTATGGATGATAATCAAAGCTAACATGTGGATGCTTGTTAGAGGAACAAGTTCATTGGAGACCTGCAAAGAGAATCCTCATATGGATATTAAATCTATGTCAGTGAGGAATCTCTTCATAGCGGTTGTGCAAGTATCCTTAGACTTGAGATCACCAAAGTTATCTTAAGTAGCAAGTGGTATACTTTGACTTCATAACTGATTACTTCCAACTGGGAGTGAACATAGTTAGGAGATCGGGTATATCATGACCTACTTGAAGATAGTTGAGTGATTGACAAAGGATTCACCATTCCAGATTTAACAAGGAAAGTTATCTCGCATGATTTTATAATTGCCTTATTCAGAGAATCTCTGGCCAGAGTAATATGCCGAGATGGATGGAGATCCATGAATGGCATTTTAGGAACAATGGTTAAATTAATAGAACATACATAATTAGATTTATATGAGTTGACAGAAATCCATACTCAGAATCTAATTGAGATAAGAGTGGTGAAAGGAGTAATTTCACGGTAACTATTTCTATGAAAGGGTACAGTCAAACCACATGACTTTCCTGACATTTGGGTAGTCATGATGCCTAGCTAGAGGCCAATCATGACTTGTATAATGATGTATCAAAATATCAATAGAGATTGATAAAATGATTTAAAGGAGTTTAAATCATGTGAGTTTTGAATAGAACTCACAATTACATATTATACTGCCAACATGGACAGGAACCCAATAGGTCACACACATATAGAGAAAAGGATAAAATGGAAAAATGACAAGGATAATAATATTTGATATTATTATAAAGGTAGAGAGGAGAATATGATAATAATTAATTAAAGAGTTTAATTAATTATGATCAAATAAAATTGTCTGCGGAACTTTTGAGAAATATTCTGTAAATTGGACCTAAATGAAATAATGTATTTCATGATTAATTATTATTGTCTTATAAGTGTTATGAGACTACTATAAGTGTTATAGGACTGATATAATAATTAATAGGACCATTGGAGAAATTATAAAGGGCCAAAGGAATGAAGAAGATGGAGGAAGCCCTCGAGAAGAGGGCTACACGCCAACTCCATACAGAAGGGCTTAGAGGGCTTTTTCTTGGACCAAATCAATTTATATATGTTACATAAGTGTTATGGAACTCACATATTTAATTTGGTTGGATTTGGAATCCATTTGGGTATTTAAATCCAATTAGATGCACAAAGGGCCTAGTTTGTGGATTTTGTGCATGGTCTTTTATGAAAAGATTTAATTTGGATTTAATTAAGCCCAAATGATTATAATTAATTCCAGAGGCCCAATTAATAATTCTCCAGCAATTTTAAAGAGCCCAATCTCATTAAGGAGTTGGAATTTTAACCTAACTATAAAAGGCCAACTAATGAGAATTAGGGTTAAGTGATTAAAACAAAAGGAAAGTCTTTTTCTCTTAATTCTCTCTCCCTTTTGCGCCACTTCCATTGCTAGCCACTTGGATTTCGGCCAGCCCTAGTTGAACACCAATTTGTTGGTTCAATTTACCCCTCTCTAGTGTGGATTACTCATTGAAGGTGTTCGATTTTGGACACTGTGGTTTGCGACAACCCGGTGCGAAGTAAAATCAACTATTCAACAAAAATCAAAGGTGATTTTTCTTATTCTCATATAGTTATATTGTGTATTCATGGCAAGATCAGAACTAATGGTTAAAAAATTTTAAAATTTCGCTCATGTATGTGATGCATGTAACCGTTAAAATCCAACACCAGGTTGGTGATTTGGGCCTATCCAAGGTGAAATGCCAAACATGTTAGAATTTAACTGTTACATGCATCACATACATGAGCGAAATTTTAAATTTTTTTAACCATTAGATCTGATCTTGCCATTAATACACAATATGACTATATGAGAATAAGAAAAATCACTTTTTTTTATTGAACAGTTGATTTTACTTCGCACCGGGTTGTCGCCAACCACAGTGTCCAAAATCGAACACCTCCAATGAGTAATCCACACTAGAGAGGGGTAAATTGAACCAACAAATTGGTGTAATACAAGGGGTGGCCGAAATCCAAGAGGCTAGCAATAGAAGTGGCGCAAAAAGGGAGAGAGAGATTAAGAGAAAAGACTTTCTTTTTGTTTTAATCACTTAACCCTAATTCTCATTAGTTGGCCTTTTATAGTTAGGTTAAAAATTCCAACTCCTTAATGAGATTGGGCTCTTTAAAATTGCTGGAGAATTATTAATTGGGCCTCTGGAATTAATTATAATCATTTGGGCTTAATTAAATCCAATTTAAACCTTTTCATAAAAGTCTAGGCACAAAACCCACAAACTAGGCCCTTTTGTGCAACTAATTGGATTTAAATACCCAAATGGATTCCAAATCCAACCAAATTAAATATGTGGGTTCCATAACACTTATTTAATATATATAAATTAATTTGGTCTATTAAATAGGCCATTAAGGCCTTCTGTTCTGAGGTAGTCGTGTGGCCCTTACAGAAGGGCTTCCGCCAACTGCTTCATTCCTCTGGCCCTTAATAATTGCTCCAATAGACTTATTCATTATTATACCAGTCCAATAACACTTATAGTAGTCCTACAACACTTATAAGACAATAATAATTAATCATAAAATATATTATTTCAATTAGGTCCAATTTTGCAGAACATTTCTCAAAAGTTCCGCGAACAATTTTATTTGATAATAATTAATTAAACTCTTTAATTAATTATTATCATATTCTCTTCTCTACCTTCATAATAATATCAAATATTATTATCCTTATCATTTTACCATTTTATCCTTTTCTCTATATGTGTGTGACCTATTGGGTTCCTGTTCATGTTGGCAGTATAATATGTAATTGTAAGTTTTTCTCAAAACTCACATGATTCAAACTCCTTTAAATCATTTTATCAATCTCTATTGATATTTTGATACATCATTATACAAGTCATGATTGGCCTCTAGCTAGGCATCATGACTACCCAAATGTCAGGAAAGTCATGTGGTTTGACTGTACCCTTCCATAGAAACATTTACCGTGCAATTACTCCTTTTACCACTCTTATCTCTATTAGATTCTGAGTATGGATTTCTGTCAACTCATATAAATCTAATTATGTATGTTCTATTAATTTAACCATTGTTCCTAAAATGCCCTTCATGGATCTCCATCCATCTCGGCATATTACTCTGGCGAGAGATTCTCTGAACAAGGCAATTATAGAATCATGCGAGATAACTTCCCTTGTTAAATCTAGGATGGTGAATCCTTTGTCAATCACTCAACTATCTTCAAGTAGGTCATGGTATACCCAATCTCCTAACTATGTTCACTCCCAGTTGGAAGTAATCAGTTATGGAGTCAAAGTATACCACTTGCTACTTAAGATAACTTTGGTGATCTCAAGTCTAAGGATACTTGCACAACAGCTATGAAGAGATTCCTCACTGACATAGATTTAATATCCATATGAGGATTCTCTTTGCAGGTCTCCAATGAACTTGTTCTTATAACAAGCATCCACATGTTAGCTTTGATTATCATCCATAATCACAGTTATGAGAACCACTGCTTGAACCATTCAAGAAGCATTACATGTGCTAGTCTGTCCGAATTAACAATGTCCTATCTTGTTAATTCTATGACTAGGGATATTTAGATATTAACACATTTGCATGTGATAAACATCTCACATCATGAACACCTTCATGATTTCCTTTGCACCGTGTTTATAATATCTAGGACTTCATTTATTAATTTAAGATTTACAAACTCATGTATTCAAACATAGCATTAATAAATGAATGATGCCTTTTATTAAGAATATAAATTTCATACATATGAAAAACATCCCTATTACATGGGCTCTAGGGCATACTCTCTAACAATCTCCCACTTGCACTAGAGCCAATCACTCATATGTCTCAGATCCATGCTATTTGTATGGTGATTATGCTTTATTTGGGAAAGTGCTTTAGTGAGGGGATCCGCCACATTGTCATATGTGGGAACCCTTTCTATTTTCACATCATTTCTAGCTACTATTTCCCTTATGAGATGGTAGCGTATGAGAACATGTTTGGATCACTGATGAGACCGTGGTTCCTTTGCTTGCTCAATGGCTCCATTGTTATCACAATATAAAGGAATCGGATCAACAATGCTAGGCACCACTCCTAGTTCGGTTATGAAATTTTTGATCCAGACTGCTTCTTTGGCTGCTTCTGAAGCAGCAATGTACTCAGCTTCCATCGTGAAATCAGCAGTTGTTTCTTGTTTGGAACTTTTCCAACTAACTGCTCCTCCTCCCATTATGAACACATAACCAGATTGTGATTTACAATCATCTTTGTCAGATTGGAAGCTGGCATCTGTATACCCATTTACTTCCAAACTGCCCTCTCCATATACCAAGAATATATCCTTAGTCCTTCTCAAGTACTTAAGAATATTCTTGACAGCTGCCCAGTGTTCCTCTCCAAAATTAGATTGGAATCTGCTTGTGACACTCAAAGCAAATGCTACATCTGGACGTGTACATAACATAACATATATGATAAAACCAATTGCAGATGCATATGGTATTCTATTCATGCTCTCTCTATCCTCTAGTGTCTGTGGACACATAGACTTAGAAAGGTGTTTCCCATGCACCATGGGTATAAACCCTTTCTTAGAGAGATCCATATTGAACCTCTTCAATACTTTATCTATATATGTACTTTGAGAAAGACCTAGCAACCTATTGGATCTATCTCTATAGATCCTTATTCCCAGAATATAGGATGCTTCTCCAAGGTTTTTCATGGAGAATTGCTTGGATAACCATATTTTAACAGATTGGAGAAGAGAAATGTCATTTCCCATGATCAATATGTCATCTACATATAGAACTAGGAAGACAATTGCACTCCCACTGACCCTTTTATATGTTAGTGTAAGCCCTAGCCCCAATGCATTGTAACGAAACACTTGAAATTAATAAAATGAGGCATTAGTTTTATCTTTTGTATTCCTGTGCATATCAATTGATAAAACTATCCAAGAATGTTGTTTCGGTTTAAGTTATCATGTGTGAGGCACATGGATTGTAAGACCTTGAAACAAATGAGACATCATTCTAAATATCCCTAGTCAGTCATTGTTATGGGAATAACAAATGAATTAAGACTAGTATGCTCTCTCTGATCTTATGAGTTCTGTCTTACGGATCATTAGGACAAGAGTGTCAATCAGAGATCATAGATACATGTTAAAGAACATGGTATCTGGATTCGATCCGCTCATGAGAACACTACATGGTACAAGTCATAAGTGTTTCTCATATGCAAGTTTTGTATCGGAGTTCTTAGACCTGAAATCTCTATGAAACTCTTTATGAATTACTGTGTACTTTGACATACACCTAACGTGCTCGTAACAGAGTGACAAGTACGGGTATGATTGGGTATGCATTAATTCATGTTAGAGAGCATGAGAGAAGTGAAGGGATTACCCCTCTCAATAAGAGAGAAAATATCACCGGCCACTTGATCAGTGAACTGAGAAGTGTATGGCCATACCGAGATGAAATAATGAGTAATCATTATTTATCTGAGAATTCAGTGTCATTGGAATATCAAGAAATGAATTAATGTATATAAGGATGACTAGTTCCATGCCTTATATTAATTCTGATATTTATGGGTAAGGGACTATGCGAAATTGCATTAGGTCACCAAATGCCATATGCATTTTCATTTAATTTGGAATGCTATAATATCTTGCTAGAGAATATATATAGCCTTTGAATTAATTTATTAATTCATTGCCAACATTAAATGGACCTATAGGATCGCACACAAAGCATTGGGCTTAAAATATTTAAATTAAGTATTGGACATTAATTTGGGCTTTTAATTAAAGTCAAATTAATGTATGTAATGGGTTATAATATTGCTATTGGGCTTTGGTCCATGAGAGAGAGAAATTCAGCCCATAAGGTTTAATTTCAATTAATTAATTATCTTGTGTTAATTAAGTTAATTGAATATTAAAGCCTAAAGGAATTTAAATTAAATTAAATCACTTATATATTTAATTAAGTGATTTCATTTATTTAAATGTCTTATGTTTTATTTCAAATTTGAATTTAAATTCAAAGGAGTTTAATTCAAAATATATTACTTATCTTTAGGAAGTGATAGAGTTTGAATTAATTATCTTAGGATAGTTGAATTCAGATTAATGACTTGCCAAAGGATAAGCATATATATTAAAAGAAATAAAACCCTAAACCTAATTTTTTTTTGTGGCATGAATAGTAACTCGTGAATAGTAACTCGTGAATAGTGACTCTCTCTCTCTTAATTCTTTTGTTCAATTTTTTACAAGGAGAAAGGATTGTTCCTCATTCTCTTGTGTTATTGAGCAGTAATAGCAATCTAAAGAAGTACAAAATCAAGTTTTGTAGCTTCAAACTATAACCATTACACAATACCGAAAAAGAGAGCTAGCAATCTCGATTTTAAGCCGTCGGTGCAAGTGTGTGTGTGAGAATAGAGGGAGTGGCGCAAAAGGCTGTTCCTTGGCATTGGTGATCGAGAACTAAGGTGGATAAAGGCATCTTGGTTGCTGGACATCACAAAATCAAAGAATAAAAAGGCATCATCTATTGTAAGTTTCAAAATCCTAAAATTGCATGTTTTCGTTCCTAGTTTTGGATATGTATGGTATGCATGATAAAATTTTTATTTTTCCGCTGTGCTATCATGATTATCATACCATGTCATATTCCATCAGTGGTATCAGAGCCTAGACATGCTTATTTTAGTGCTTTAGATGCATGAAAAAATTAATTAAAAATCGTTATTTTGAAAACATGCAAATCTGAAATTTTCTGTTTTGAGTTTTTTGCATTGTTTTGGTGTAAAAACGATTTTAATTGATTAGATAGGTATTATAATTAATATGACATGTTAATATACTGTCCTAAGATGTTATTAGGGCTGGTAATGGTCGGATTTAATTATTTATACCTGATGGTACATGTTAATTATGAAACTAGGTGCTAGTTGGCATGTAAATTGCTATTTTAACAACTAGTTTTCAAAATTAAATGTAAAAACGTTTTTGGGATGTTTGTAAGTGATTTTTAAAGATTAAATATCAGGTCTGGACATGTTTTAAATTTGGTTTTAATTCTGGTCCATGACAATTTAATTGATTAATTTTAAAATCACTTAAAACTATGTCTAGTTTGTGATTGTTACATGTTTAATCAACATTGTTTGTTATGTTTTGATTAAAATGGTAAAAACACATTTAGATTAAAATGGTACAGAATATTAAATCAATGTTTATGGAATTATTTAGATTATTAAATGACTCATAAAATTGATTTAAATGTTTGTGCATTTTATGGCATTACATAAGCATTAAACAACTAGTTTTTGTTGTTTGTTTGTTTTTGCATGAATGCCGTGTACTATATATGTGTTCTTCATGATTTTATTTTTAATTCATGTTAGCACATATTATATGCATTTTTAATGTTTATGGGCTGTATGACATAAAATTAAAAATGGCTAAATTGGAAATTATGCTAGAGTTGATTTATAGCACAAATCTAACTAGTTTGTGTTTTGGGCTTTTAAGAGAACTTATTCAATAAGAGGATTTAGTCCATTGGGCTTCGGCCCAGGCCCATCACGGGGTCATCTCTTAAAGCTTCAAGTACACAATTTCCATTAAT
Source organism: Excoecaria agallocha (assembly GCA_037975025.1). Lineage (NCBI taxonomy): Eukaryota > Viridiplantae > Streptophyta > Magnoliopsida > Malpighiales > Euphorbiaceae > Excoecaria > Excoecaria agallocha. The sequence continues at coordinate 30,229,037 of CM075817.1, read as the reverse complement.
GGGCTTGGCTAAATCTAATTAAAATTGGACTTTGTTTGATCCATGAATGCTATGTATATTTATTTGCTTGTTTGGTGTGATGAATGGATATGCATGGTGCATTCATGGGCCCTGGGTTTTTGTAATTAAATATGGCCTGCGAGCCATTATATTTTATTGTAAAAGTTTCATTTATTTCTTAGAATAGAATATACTTGAAGACTTTGTAAATCAAGACGAAGCCCACCGGAGTGGAGAAGCCCAACTCGAAGATTCTTATGTAATAGTATAGAATCTTAGTTGTAGGTTTTTGGGCCCATGTTTGTCACGCTTTACTTTATGCAATTATATATATATGCATGCTATGTATGGATGACAAAGTGTATGCCATGTAAGCCGTAATAAAATAAATCCCTAAAATAGTAAGTCATAAAGTTGCCTTCCTAATTCGAAACATGTCAAGGCATCGATCATCGGTCACGTAGACTAGGAGTCCTAGATGTGCCCGATTATCTTTGTGAGGCATGGGTTGTGAATGTAGGTTGGACTTATCATGGAAAGGGATGCCCGGACCTAGGCAACTAATAAATGGGTTGTGCTATAACATCCTAAGATGTTAGCCCATTTGATCCAAGAGTCATGTACGAGACATGATTGGAGTTTTCCTACCTAAGTAACTTAACTTGTTAGGTGTACAAGCTCAGCTTGACTAATAAGTTGTTGAGAAAAGTGGATCTTGGCCCACATTAAATCACTAACGCGAATTATTTAAAGGGATATTAATTCGGTTTGTGGGATCATTAATAAGACCTCATTTAATCTTGCTAAATTTTATTGTAGATTGAAAATGGCATCTTCAAACAACAATTTCTCATTGCGATCGGTCCTTGAAAAGGACAAATTGAATGGCACCAATTTCATAGACTGGTCTCGAAACTTAAGAATAGTTCTTAAGCAAGAGAAGAAGTCGTATGTTTTGGATGCACCCTTGCCTGATGAACCAGGAAGGAACGCCTCTGCGGTTCAAAAGGAAACTTTTGAGACCAAGAAGAGCGACTCCAATGATGTGACCTGTCTGATGCTGGCCACTATGGTGCCTGAATTGCAAAAGCAATTTATGGACCAAGAGGCCTATGTGATCATGGTGCACCTCAAGGAGATTTTCCAAGAACAAGCTCGTCACGAGAGGTTCGTGACAACAAAGGCTTTAATTTCTTGCAAGATGGCTGAGGGTACTTCTGTTAGTACCCATGTACTCAAGATGAAAGGGTATCTTGATACTCTTGAGAAGCTTGAGGTACTAGTGCCAAAGGAATTGGCCACTGACTTGATCTTAGGATCATTGCCTGCTGCTTATGATCCATTTGTGATGAATTATAACATGCATGCAATGAACAAATCAGTCACTGAGCTTCATGGGATGCTTAAGAATGCTGAAGAAAACATTCGAAAGACCAATCCCGTACTAATGGTTCAAAAAGGAATAAAGAAGGGACCTGCTAAGGGAAAGGGAAAGGGAAAGGGAAAACCCAAGTCAGTTGGGAGTGCACCTCAGGCCCAATCCAAGCCCAAGGCGCCGAAACTCAAAGAGAGTGAGAGCACTTGCTTCCATTGCAACAAGATAGGGCATTGGAGGAAGAATTACGCTCTCTTTAAGGAAGAACAAAAGAAGAATGGAGCCAAGGCGTCCAGTTCTGGTATTTTTGTTGTTGAAGTTAACCTTTCTATTTCTACCACTTGGGTATTGGATACCGGTTGTGGTTCTCACATTTGTTCAAATGTGCAGGGGTTAAGAAATAGGCGGTTACTTGGGAAGAATGAAGTGGACCTCCGTGTGGGGAATGGAGCACGAGTTGCTGCCATGGAGATAGGCGACTATCACCTCACTTTACCTTCCGGACTTTGTATTGTTTTGAATAATTGTTATTATGTGCCTGCTATGAGCAGAAACATTATTTCAGTTTCATGTTTGGATAATGATGAATTTGATTTTGTTATTAAAAATGGCAATGCTCATATTCGTCGCCAAGGCATTTCTTATGGCAATGCCATGTTGCAAAATGGCCTTTATATCCTTGATTTACAAAAACAAAGAGTCCATATACAACATTAATACAAAGAGGGTTAAATCAAATGAATTGAACCCTACTTACTTCTGGCATTGTCGCTTAGGACATGCAAACGGAAAATGCATTTCAAGACTCCACAAAACTGGAGTGCTTGGGTCATTCGACTTAGAGTCTTATGATACATGCGAGCCATGTTTGCATGGAAAAATGACAAAGAGTCCTTTTAATAAAAATGGCGAGAGGACTAATGGCTTATTGGAACTAATACATTCCGATGTATGTGGACCTTTAAGTACACATGCTAGAGGTGGTTTTAGCTACTTCGTGACATTCACAGATGACTTCAGTAGATATGGCTATGTCTATCTGATGAAGTACAAGTCTGAAACTTTTGAGAAATTCAAAGAGTTTAAGAATGAAGTAGAAAACCAACTTGGCAAAAGTATAAAAGCCATTCGATCAGATCGAGGTGGCGAATACTTAAGCCAAGAGTTTGACAGTCATCTAAAGGAGTGTGGTATTATTTCACAGCTCACTCCTCCTGGAACACCTCAATGGAATGGTGTGTCCGAAAGGAGAAATCAAACTCTGTTGGACATGGTTCGATCTATGATGAGTCAAGCTAATCTTCCTATCTCTTTTTGGGGTTATGCATTAGAAACTGCTGCGTTTCTATTGAACCGTACTCCAACTAAAGCAGTTGAGAAGACACCATATGAGGTATGGACTGGGAAAGAACCCAATATGTCTTTTCTCAGGATTTGGGGCTGTGAAGCACATGTTAAGAAATTAACATATGAAAAACTAGAGTCCAAATCCACTGTCTGCTTGTTTGTGGGTTATCCTAAAGAAACAAAGGGATACTACTTTTACTCACAAGCCGAGAACAAAGTATTTGTTGCTCGCAAGGCTGTTTTCTTGGAAAAGGAGTTCCTTCTCAAGAAAGACAGTGGGAGTAAAGTAGAACTTGGAGAAATTCAAGCACCACAAACTCCTATAGAGGATGGTTTGGAAATGGGATCAAGTTCACAACCAGTTGTGGAACAAGAACCCATTACACAAGAACCTAGAAGGTTCGGTAGGGTACGTCAGGAGATTGAGAGATATGGATTTCTAATCACTGACAGTGACACTATTGAGTTAGTAGATCGTGAGGATCCTACTACTTACCGAGAAGCTATTGAGAGCCCAGACTCGGAAAATTGGCTTGAAGCCATGAAATCCGAGATGCAATCAATGTACGATAACCAGGTTTGGACCTTGGTTGATCCACCGGAAGGTGCTAAGGTAATTGAATGCAAGTGGCTATTCAAACTCAAAGCTGATAAGACCTACAAAGGTAGACTAGTAGCAAAAGGTTTTCGGCAAACTCATGGTGTAGACTATGACGAAACCTTTTCGCCTGTAGTCATGCTCAAATCCATTAGGATCTTGCTTGCCATAGCTGCATATCATGATTATGAGATATGGTAAATGGATGTCAAAACTGCTTTCCTCAACGGAAATTTACTTGAGGATGTGTATATGACAAAACCTGAAGGTTTTGTCAATCCCAAGCATCCTAAGATGGTATGCAAGCTTCAAAAATCCATTTATGGATTAAAGCAAGCATCCCGAAGTTGGAATCTTCGCTTTGATGAGGCAGTCAAAGAATTTGACTTCATCAAGAACGTAGATGAGCCTTGTGTGTACAAGAAGGTTAGTGGGAGCATAGTAGTGTTTCTGGTCCTATATGTGGACGACATCCTTCTCATTGGGAATGATATTCCAACATTGCAAAAGGTTAAGCAATGGTTGGGAAAATGTTTCTCAATGAAAGACTTAGGTGAAGCCGAGACAATACTTGGTATTCGAATCTATAGAGATAGATCGAATCGGCTTTTGGGACTAAGTCAAGAAAAGTACATAGACAAAGTACTAAAGCATTTTAGTATGGGAGACTCAAAGAAAGGATACATACCTTTGGCTTTGGGAGTTCCTTTGACTAAAGAACAGTGCCCTAAAACCAAAGAGGAAAGGGACAACATGAGTAGAATCCCATATGCATTTGCTATTGGATCTATCATGTACGCTATGTTATGTACTAGGTTGGATGTTGCTCATGCACTGAGTATAACCAGTAGGTTTCAGCAAGACCCTGGTGAGAAGCACTGGTCTGCTGTAAAACGGATCCTGAAGTACCTGCGAAGGACTAAGGATCACTTCTTGGTGTATGGTGGTCAAGAAGAGCTCGTCATACAAGGTTATGCCGATGCTGCTTTTCAGACCAGCACTCAGGATTCTAGATTGCAATCTGGGTTTGTTTTTGTTTTGAACGGTGGTGCTGTCAGCTGGAGAAGCTCGAAGCAAGAAACCGTTGCCGACTCAACTACAGAATCTGAGTATATTGCAGCAAGTGAGGCTGCAAAAGAGGCTGTTTGGATTAAAAATTTCATTAATGGATTAGGAGTGGTCCCAAGCGTCCTAGATCCATTAGAAATTTTCTGTGACAATAACGGGGCCATTGCACAGGCCAAGGAGCCCCGGTCACACCAGAAATCCAAACACATACTCAGAAGGTACCACTTGATCAGAGAAATCATTGATCGTGGGGACGTCAAGGTTAGCAAGATATCAAGTGAAGACAATGTAGCAGATCCTTTGACGAAACAGTTACGTCCAAATCTGCACAAAGCTCATTTGAGAGCGTTCGGTCTTAGGGCTATGCCCAATTGGGACTAGTGCTAGTGGGAGATTGTTAGTGTAAGCCCTAGCCCCAATGCATTGTAACGAAACACTTGAAATTAATAAAATGAGGCATTAGTTTTATCTTTTGTATTCCTGTGCATATCAATTGATAAAACTATCCAAGAATGTCGTTTCGGTTTAAGTTATCATGTGTGAGGCACATGGATTGTAAGACCTTGAAACAAATGAGACATCATTCTAAATATCCCTAGTCAGTCATTGTTATGGGAATAACAAATGAATTAAGACTAGTATGCTCTCTCTGATCTTATGAGTTCTGTCTTACGGATCATTAGGACAAGAGTGTCAATCAGAGATCATAGATACATGTTAAAGAACATGGTATCTGGATTCGATCCGCTCATGAGAACACTACATGGTACAAGTCATAAGTGTTTCTCATATGCAAGTTTTGTATCGGAGTTCTTAGACCTGAAATCTCTATGAAACTCTTTATGAATTACTGTGTACTTTGACATACACCTAACGTGCTCGTAACAGAGTGACAAGTACGGGTATGATTGGGTATGCATTAATTCATGTTAGAGAGCATGAGAGAAGTGAAGGGATTACCCCTCTCAATAAGAGAGAAAATATCACCGGCCACTTGATCAGTGAACTGAGAAGTGTATGGCCATACCGAGATGAAATAATGAGTAATCATTATTTATCTGAGAATTCAGTGTCATTGGAATATCAAGAAATGAATTAATGTATATAAGGATGACTAGTTCCATGCCTTATATTAATTCTGATATTTATGGGTAAGGGACTATGCGAAATTGCATTAGGTCACCAAATGCCATATGCATTTTCATTTAATTTGGAATGCTATAATATCTTGCTAGAGAATATATATAGCCTTTGAATTAATTTATTAATTCATTGCCAACATTAAATGGACCTATAGGATCGCACACAAAGCATTGGGCTTAAAATATTTAAATTAAGTATTGGACATTAATTTGGGCTTTTAATTAAAGTCAAATTAATGTATGTAATGGGTTATAATATTGCTATTGGGCTTTGGTCCATGAGAGAGAGAAATTCAGCCCATAAGGTTTAATTTCAATTAATTAATTATCTTGTGTTAATTAAGTTAATTGAATATTAAAGCCTAAAGGAATTTAAATTAAATTAAATCACTTATATATTTAATTAAGTGATTTCATTTATTTAAATGTCTTATGTTTTATTTCAAATTTGAATTTAAATTCAAAGGAGTTTAATTCAAAATATATTACTTATCTTTAGGAAGTGATAGAGTTTGAATTAATTATCTTAGGATAGTTGAATTCAGATTAATGACTTGCCAAAGGATAAGCATATATATTAAAAGAAATAAAACCCTAAACCTAATTTTTTTTTTGTGGCATGAATAGTAACTCGTGAATAGTAACTCGTGAATAGTGACTCTCTCTCTCTTAATTCTTTTGTTCAATTTTTTACAAGGAGAAAGGATTGTTCCTCATTCTCTTGTGTTATTGAGCAGTAATAGCAATCTAAAGAAGTACAAAATCAAGTTTTGTAGCTTCAAACTATAACCATTACACAATACCGAAAAAGAGAGCTAGCAATCTCGATTTTAAGCCGTCGGTGCAAGTGTGTGTGTGAGAATAGAGGGAGTGGCGCAAAAGGCTGTTCCTTGGCATTGGTGATCGAGAACTAAGGTGGATAAAGGCATCTTGGTTGCTGGACATCACAAAATCAAAGAATAAAAAGGCATCATCTATTGTAAGTTTCAAAACCCTAAAATTGCATGTTTTCGTTCCTAGTTTTGGATATGTATGGTATGCATGATAAAATTTTTGTTTTTCCGCTGTGCTATCATGATTATCATACCATGTCATATTCCATCATTATACACACAAGGTTCATCTTCATTCTGTGAGAAACCAAACTCTTTGATTGTCTCATTGAATCGTATGTTCCAGCTCCTAGAGGCTTGCTTCAATCCATAAATAGATCTTTGAAGCTTGCATACCTTTTCGCCATTTCCTAATGTGAATCCTTCTGGTTGTGTCATATACACATCCTCAGTAAGATTTTCATTAAGGAAAGCTGTCTTCACATCCATTTGCCAAATCTCATAATCATAATGAGCTGCAATGGCTAAAAGTATTCTTATAGACTTAAGCATCGCTACAGGAGAAAAAGTTTCGTCATAGTCAATACCTTCTTTTTGACGATAACCTTTTGCTACTAAACGAGCTTTATAGGTAACTACATTAACTTCCATGTCGGTCTTCTTTTTAAAGACCCATTTGCACCCTATGGATTTTATCCCTTCAGGTGGTAGAGTTAAAGTCCATACTTTATTCTCATACATGGAGTTCATTTCGGACTGCATAGCCTTAAGCCATAAATCACGTTCTGAACTGTTCAAAACTTCTTGATAGCTTGTAGGCTCATTGTCCTCTACTACAGTTATGCCTTTATCCGAATCAATGTGAAATCCATATCTCACAGGGATAGAATGCATCCTAGTAGATCTTCTAGGATTTTGTGTATAATCAGGTTCAACTGTAATCTCATCATTATGAAATTCAGTTTCGGGTTCAATCGGTTGATCATCTTCTATTTGTGGGTCTTGAACTTCACCAAATTCAATTTTACTCCCACTGTCTTCTCGTAGGAGAAACTCTTTTTCCAAGAAGACAGCATGCCTTGAAACAAACACCTTTTGTTCTAAGGGATGATAGAAATAATATCCAAACGTTTCTTTTGGATATCCCACAAATAAACATTTGTCAGACTTAACATCCAGTTTGTCTGACATTTTCCTCTTCACATAAGCAGGACAACCCCATACTTTCATATGAGAAAGCGTGGGTTTCTTGTTATTCCACATCTCATATGGAGTAACATCAACCGATTTACTAGGAACTCTATTTAACACATAAACAGCAGTTTCTAGTGCATATCCCCAAAAGGACTTAGGCAAGTCCGCTCGGCTCATCATTGATCGAACCATATCTAATAGTGTTCGATTTCTCCTTTTAGATACACCATTGTGTTGTGGTGTATATGGAGGAGTCCATTGAGATAAAATCCCATTATCTCTAAGATAATCCTGAAACTCTTGACTTAAGTATTCTCCACCTCGATCTGATCTAAGTGTTTTAATACTTTTACCAAGTTGTTTCTCTACTTCATTTCTGAACTCTTTGAACTTTTCAAATGCTTCAGACTTATATTTCATTAGATAGATGTATCCAAACCTAGAATAATCATCTATGAAAGTAATGAAGTAGGAGTAACCTCCTTTGGCATGTGTAGTCATTGGACCACATACATCTGAATGTATTAAGTCCAAAACCATTTTAGCTCGTTCTCCTTTACCAATAAAGGGAGCTTTTGTCATTTTTTCCAATAAACAAGATTCACATGTATCAAATGATTCATAATCAAATGATCCCAAATCACCTGACTTGTGTAATTTGGTCATGCATTTTTCATTTATATGGCCTAAACAACAATGCCATAAGTATGAGGTATTTAGATTATCATGTTTCATTCTCTTGGTATCCACATTATGTACTTCTTTAATTATATCAAGAACAAATATACCATTCTCAATGATAGCTTTTGCATAAAACATATTGTTCTTAAAAATGTAACAACATTTGTCCTTTAAAGAAATATCATAATCGTTCATCCAACGACTGAAAGAAATAATACTTTTGGATAAGGCTGGAACATAATAACAATTATTTAATTCCAGTACTAATCCACTAGGAAGAGGCAAATAGTAAGTCCCCACAACTGTTGTAGAGATGTTCTGTCCAGTAGCTGACTGCAAACATATCTCTGCCTTTCCAACTCTTCTAAAGCTTCTAAGCCCCTGTAGATCATTACATAAATGAGATCCACATCCGGTATCTAATATCCAAGATTGTTTTGAAGCAATAGAATAAGTATTAATTTCAATCATATGAATACCTGAAGTAGAAGCATCAGCTTGCTTTTTCTCCTTGAGAGAATCTAGATAGGCCTTGCAATTACGCTTCCAATGACCATCCTTTCCATAATGGAAGCAAGTTCCTTTGGGATTCTCTTTCTTGGCAACCTTCTTCTTGGAGATCCCACCATTCTTTGGCTGCGCCTTGGTTATCTTCTTCTTCTTTTGCTTCTTACCTTTAGCAGAAGGGACAACCATGACCTTTTTGGATCCTTCTTAAATGATCCATCAGCTATCTTGAGCATATTGATTAACTCAGGAATGGATTCTGGGATCTTGTTCATGTTGAAGTTAAGCACGAAAGGTGCATAACTTGGAGCCAACGAGTACAAGATTAAATCTATGTATAGATCATTATCCATAACATAGCCAAGTCTACTCAAATGCTCAATATACCCATACATCTTCAATGCATGAGTAGCAGCTGAAGTGCCTTCCAACATTTTATAGCTAAATAGAGCTCGAGCAATCTCATATTGCTCAGTTCTAGCCTGAGAAGAATAAAGCTCCTCTAGATGCAAAACGATGGTTCTAGCATCCATCATTTCATGTTGCTTCTGAAGCTCCAAGGACATAGCACCCAGCATCAGACATGCTGCTGCTTCACTATCCTCCATGTATTTTCGATAAATGCATTTGATCTCATCAATGGCATCATCTGATGGAAGTGGTGGTAGATCTTTATCCAAGACATAGTGGATCTTTTCAGCTCTGAGAACAATTCTCACTTGCCTGATCCAGTCAGAAAAGTTATTGCCAACTAGCTTGTTATCCAAGATTAAACGTATATTAATGTTCGACGTGCTCATGATGATGACCTAGATGTGAAAAAGAAAAGATATGAGAGTATGTTCATATATATGTATGCATTAATAAGGTCTTTAATTAACCATTTACTCCCACTATTTTATTGCGAATTAATAGCCCTCACTATATAATCCGAGAAAACCCGATGGTTTTCTTAGTGGGCCAATATCCAATCCTTGATATGTAATTTGACCTTGACTGTGGTCAATAAGCCAAATTCCATACCCTTGAAAGGTAGGTATCTCTATACCAATTGTGTCTCTACACAACTATTGGATCATTAGGTTATCAACTCTTGATGCATGCATATCATATATGCATTCCCTAATCTTGCCTCTAGAACCATTAGCCTTGACTGTGGTCAACAAACTAATGGGCTAGATAAGATGACCCATTTAATTAGATTTGAACATATTCGATATAATGTGAGCTTGACTGTGGTCAACAACCCACACTATAAAGAACTCTGGTTCTCCTCAAATTAATGGAAGGCTTATATACCTTAGTATTTGTTTGAGGGTTTTAGTTAATTAAGTCTCATCATACATTGTTGGTATACATTGGTATGCATCCTATATCTATCACATAAATATAAGCATACATATATGGTATAGTTATGGACTTCACTACATTGATTTCCTCGAGCCAAGAGGGAAATCAAAAGGTCACTCCTAGGTAGTATGCATGATTCAAACAAGAAAAATAATTACATGATCTTCAAGCTTGTTGGATCTCCATCCGGCCCATCTTGCTCCTTGAAAATGGTCTCCATCTCTATTTCTAATTCTAATCTAAGTAATCTAATTACATATTACAATTTGAAATGAAACACAAACCAAAAATAAGTGGCCGGGACATGAAAGTCCTCATTGGGCCAAAACATGCATAATGCTCAATCACATTGGGCTTTGTCCATAACTATCCATCAAGCCAATCATACACCCTTATATGCCTTTCTAATGCATAAAAAAATGGATTACTAACTTTTTTTCAACCTTTGAAACAATATTTTGAGTTATTTTAATGATGTGATCAAATTAGGAAACTTTTTCCATTTTGAAAACTTTCATTTTAGGAAACCTTTTGCATGCATGTGTTCTTTTCTTAATAATCAATCCAATTGATTATTAATTAATTATAAATTGATTATTTAATTAATTAATCATATTAAATAATTAAAAGAATTAATTTTGGGCTTAAAACAAATGTAGGCCGAAACCCACAGAAGAAAAACCCTAACTGTGTTCACACACAAACTAGTTTTGTCTTTTGAACCATTTGGGCCTTTTGGAATGAGCCAAGCCCACTCCAGCCCTTAAAACCCATTAATAAACTTAATTAATGTTTATAATATTTAATTTAAATCAGCTCCTTGGGCCCACCAAGTCATTCACTAATTTAAACCAAGTCCGTAAACATAATTAAGCCCATTAAGTGGTTTTAATAAATTAAAATTAATCAAATTAATTTAAGCCCCATTTTAATTAATCCAATTAATTAAAAACACTTTAATATATCATATATATCAGATTTAGAAGATCAAAAGTTGTTCTAACCAAGAACACATCAAGAACACACGAAGAACACCAATTTATCGAACTTTTTGACAAAACTAGTTTTCATACAAAACTTGTTCGATTTTAATTCCGTTCGATCCTACGGCTTAATATCACATATTAAACACATAAAATATCATCTAAATGATTTTTAAATGGATCCATAAGAAATTAAATTAGAACAGCCCCTACATCACCTAGGGTTTCACGCCAAACCCTAATGGGTTTCACGCCATACCCTAATCACAATCCTTCAAATGTTTCGTTTTTGTTTCCACCATATTTATTTGATCACACATACAACCAGAAATCAATATTTCTCATTAATGAACAATCAAATCTAATATTTTAAAGTTCATGAAATAAATAACTCAAAACAAAACAAAACTTATTCCGCAGAAAAATATAGAATTGTATATCCATGGCAAAACCTGGCTCTGATACCATGTTGGAATTTAACGGTTACTTGCATCACATACATGAGCGAAATTTTAAATTTTTTTAACCATTAGATCTAATATTGCCATGAATACACAATATGACTATATGAGAATAAGAAAAATCACCTTTGTTTTTTATTGAACAGTTGATTTTACTTCGCACCGGGTTGTCGCAAACCACAGTGTCCAAAATCGAACACCTCCAATGAGTAATCCACACTAGAGAGGGGTAAATTGAACCAAAAAATTGGTGTAACACAAGGGGTGGCCGAAATCCAAGAGGCTAGCAATGGAAGTGGCGCAAAAAGGGAGAGAGAGATTAAGAGAAAAGACTTTCTTTTTGTTTTAATCACTTAACCCTAATTCTCATTAGTTGGCCTTTTATAGTTAGGTTAAAAATTCCAACTCCTTAATGAGATTGGGCTCTTTAAAATTGCTGGAGAATTATTAATTGGGCCTCTGGAATTAATTATAATCATTTGGGCTTAATTAAATCCAATTTAAACCTTTTCATAAAAGTCTATGCACAAAACTCACAAACTAGGCCCTTTTGTGCAACTAATTGGATTTAAATACCCAAATAGATTCCAAATCCAACAAAATTAAATATGTGGGTTCCATAACACTTATGTAACATATATAAATTAATTTGGTCCATTAAATAGGCCATTAAAGCCTTCTGTTCTGAGGTAGCCATGTGGCCCTTACAGAAGGGCTTCCGCCAACTGCTTCATTCCTCTGGCCCTTAATAATTGCTCCAATGGACTTATTAATTATTATACCAGTCCTATAACACTTATAGTAGTCCTACAACACTTATAAGACAATAATAATTAATCATGAAATACATTATTTCAATTAGGTCAAATTTTGCAGAACATTTCTCAAAAGTTCCGCGGACAATTTTATTTGATCATAATTAATTAAACTCTTTAATTAATTATTATCATATTCTCTTCTCTACCTTCATAATAATATCAAATATTATTATCCTTGTCATTTTACCATTTTACCCTTTTCTCTATATGTGTGTGACCTATTGGGTTCCTGTTCATGTTGGCAGTATAATATGTAATTGTAAGTTTTTCTCAAAACTCACATGATTCAAACTCCTTTAAATTATTTTATCAATCTCTATGATATTTTGATACATCATTATACAAGTCATGATTGACCTCTAGCTAGGCATCATGACTACCCAAATGTCAGGAAAGTCATGTGGTTTGACTGTACCCTTCCATAGAAATAGTTACCGTGCAATTACTCCTTTCACCACTCTTATCTCAATTAGATTTTGAGTATGGATTTCTGTCAACTCATATAAATATAATTATGTATGTTCTATTAATTTAACCATTGTTCCTAAAATGCCCTTCATGGATCTCCATCCATCTCGGCATATTACTTTGGCCAGAGATTCTCTGAACAAGGCAATTATAGAATCATGCGAGATAACTTCCCTTGTTAAATCTGGGTTGGTGAATCCTTTGTCAATCACTCAACTATCTTCAAGTAGGTCATGATATACCCAATCTCCTAACTATGTTCACTCCCAATTGTAAGTAATCAGTTATGGAGTCAAAGTATACCACTTGCTACTTAAGATAACTTTGGTGATCTCAAGTCTAAGGATACTTGCACAACCGCTATGAAGAGATTCCTCACTGACATAGATTTAATATCCATATGAGGATTCTCTTTGCAGGTCTCCAATGAACTTGTTCTTCTAACAAGCATCCACATGTTAGCTTTGATTATCATCCATAATCACAGTTATGAGAACCACTGCTTGAACCATTCAAGAAGCATAACATGTGCTAGTCTGTCAGAATTAACAATGTCCTATCTTGTTAATTCTATGACTAGGGATATTTAGATATTAACACATTTGCATGCGATAGACATCTCACATCATGAACACCTTCATGATTGCCTTTGCACTGTGTTTATAATATCTAGGACTTCATTTATTAATTTAAGATTTACAAACTCATGTATTCAAACATAGCATTAATAAATGAATGATGCCTTTTATTAAGGATATAAATTTCATACATATGAAAAACATCCCTATTACATGGGCTCTAGGGCATACTCTCTAACAAAACACTCATCTCAAGTGGTGTTAGGGGAACACTTCCATGGATGGCCCCAGAGCTTTTGAATGGCAGCAATAGTCTTGTCTCCGAAAAGGTTATGTAGTTCTCTTTCTATGCAGTTCAAAATACAAAATCTTAGTCTTGTAAGTTAAACTAATGTGTGCTTTATTCTTATCATTTTGGTTTAGGTTGATGTATTCTCATTTGGTATTGTGCTGTGGGAACTCCTAACTGTGGAAGAACCATATGCGGACTTGTACTACGGGGCTATTATCGGTGAAATTCTTATCCATGCCAAGAATTATGTTGTTTTCAATGAACGACAAATGGGACATGTTGCAAATGATCATCACCCCTATAATAATGTTCAGGTTATCTTCATATCTTGTGCTGTATTCTTGTGGTTTTTGAAAGCTTTTGTTAAGATGCCATTTTGGCCATTTATCTGTTTTCTGTATAGCCTCATTACGTCATTATGTTAAGTGATAATTGGAATTAATTAATGGGAAAGAAACAGAAAAGGGAATCTAATTAGAGTTATTTAATTATGTTAAATATAATACAAAAAGGCAATTTGTATGCATTTGTGAAGGAGCACATGGGTTAGCCATGTGAGTAATGGCAATGAAGCTTTTGTCCATCTAGTGATAGATGAAGTTTCTTGCTGTATTTGCTTGTCTTTTCTTGCCATTTCTGTCTCTTTTCTATTGCCAGATTTTTATATTCTTGATTGTTTGTCCTGTGGTGAATTGTTAATAATTTTCTTTTGATTTAATATAATTAATGCTAGCATACTTATATGTTAAATTAAGCAATCTTCTATCATGTAAACTTAGCACTAAAAATAAATTATCCGAACAAAAGCACTTTCAATTAAACCTTTGCCTAAATGACAAAAGCACAAAAGCAGCCTCATTTTTTCATCTCTGTTCACATGAGCTTCATCAGTCTATTTTCATTAGTGTGAATTCTACAGTTGCTTCTCTATAATTTTAGAATTATTTGCCTTCTCTAATTTATTTATTTATTTGCATTGTATTTTTTTGTCCTTTTATCAATGATTTTAGGGTTTGAAGTTTCTCAATCATTCGGTGGAGAATTGCTATTCCTTTCTCTACTAGTTTTAGTTATATGTTAGCGATGGAAAGGACCATCGTTAATTTTTTTTACTTATAGGTGAATTTAGTAACGAAATTTTATACTCCGTTGCTAAATTTAGCAACGGAATTTTATATTCCTTTGCTAAAATTGACAAATTCACTGAATCATGCATTGTTGAAGTTAGCAACGGAATTCAATTTCCGTTGCTAAATTTAGCAATGGAATAAAATATCCGTTGCTAAATTTAGCTATGGAATAAAATTTCCGTTGCTAAAAATAGCAACTGCTGAATTAGCAACCGAAATTTTCGTTGCTAATTTCTATTGCTATTTTTGATTAGCAACAAAAAATTGACATTTTTCATTGCTAATTTCTGTTGCTAAATTGTTATTTTCTTGTAGTGAATAACATATAGACAAATCTAAATTTTAGAAATAGAAGAAATCAAGAAAACACAAAATACAGAGGAATAAAGATGATAAAGAAAAGTAAAATCTAATTAATCATATTAACTTAATTTCCACACTATTTAAATGAATTTTTACAACTTAATCAATAAAATAAACATCAAAACACAAGAAATCAATCATAACAAGATTAAAACATGTTAATCAATAAAATAGTAAAATTATTGAGTAAAGGAATAAAATTGGAAAATAAAAATATACACAACATAATGGAAATTATATACTGGATGCATAGGTTTAAGGGGCTCTAAATATTACATTCAGTGTTAGTTTGCTCAAAGAACCAGGAACCAGTGCTTTTAGCTTCCTTCTTTTTCTTCTGTTCTTAATTTTAAGTTATAGAGGGTGTGTGTGAAAGAAAACATGAGAGAGAGAGAGAGAGATAAAGAGAGAGGAAGTCCCCTTTAAAAATCTATCTTTTTTAGCTTAAATATCCCCAAAATCAATAAGTGTTTTTTGGATTAGGATCAAGTAAGATCTTCTATTTTTCTTTCCCCTATTTTGCAGCTCATTTACATTAAAATGGTTTCTAGGGAGTGAGTCAATCATACTCTTTGACTTTGACTCTTTTTTTTTTTAAATCCTGAAATCCATTTTGACCTTTCTGACAAAGGAAATTTTTTTTTAAAAACATAAAATTCGGGAGAAGGCCTAGCACTTCTTTTTGTTATATATTTATGAGAAATGTCTTCCTCATTAGATAACTTTAATCAAGAGCCGCCTAGCTCAGAACCTAGTGTCTACAATTGCCCCTAACTTTTGGGAGGTTAGTGAACTAGTGCCTAGGTTAGGAATAATTTAGAGTAAAAGGATAAAAGATGCGGACTTGAGGCAGCGATTCTCTGGTTGTAAAAGACACGTACCATTTGGGGTAGTAAATCTCTAGTTGGGTAATTACCATAAGCTGATCGATATGTTAACCTTCTGTTGGTTGGGTAGTTACCATCAGCTTTTCGATGTGTTAACCTTCAATGGAATATCTTATTAGTGCCAATTTGCTGGCATGTAGAAACAAGATGAGTTGTTTATACCTGAATTAGCGCCAGTTTGTTAGCATACAGAATCAGAAAAGATGATCGATTAATGCTAGCTTGTCGGCATGTCAAATCACATTTGGGAAGGATCAAAGCCAGTTGGTCAGCATGTTAAACCTCTTTAAGACTATTTGAACAGTGCCAGCTTGTCGGCATGCAAAATAAAGATGATTTTTATGTACTCAATTAACACTAGATTGTCGACATACAAAATTCGGTAAGGTGATTGGTTGATGCTAGCTTGTCAGCATGTCAAACCACAATTGGAGAAGATCAATGCCAATTTGTTGGCATGTCAAACCTTTTGGTTCTGGCTATCGCCATCTATCAGCATGACAACTCAAAATTAACCGGTATCTAGTAAGTATACTAGGTCAGCTAGTAATATAAAAAAAAAGATTAAGATCTTGAATATTGTACCCAAAGGAACATGGATTGTTAAGCCAAATATCTTTAAGTGAATTGAATTAACCTAAGATTATTTCCCAAGTGTTTTGAATTGAAAGAAAGAACTAAACTAAATTAACAATAAAGCAAAGCAAAAACAAAAACTAGACTAACATAAATTAAACACAAAGAAATAACTAAAACACTTCTGCTAAAGGAACTATCCACCTCAACCTCTACTGCAATGACTCAATTAAAGCAACACAATTTATAATGGAAAACTAGTTTAATAAAAACATAGATATCTTGTTCTGAATATCATTCTAAGCATCAAATCCTCTTATTAGGAATAATTCAACACCTAGCATAAAGATTCGATTTTAAACTCCTAAACCTTTATTAGATCATTTCTCGAGAGATCAAAATCTAGCCTATTTTTAATTCAATATTCTTAAATTTAAATCAACCTATGAATAAAAAATCACTATCTCAATTCTCAGAATGAAATAGTACATCAACATGAGAAAAATAAGTTAAGAACATGCATATCATAAGTCATAAGTGAAATTGATAATTGACCATTTATTCAATACATCAATCATCAACACAATCATAACTTAAGATAAGAATTAGCACATGAATTAAGAAATAACAACTCATTAAAATTAAGCTCAAACTCAAGCCTTTACAGTAAAAGTATGAGGGATAAGGAATTAGTCACCAAACATGATTGAAATAAAAGAAAAATAAAAAAAGAGATACAATACTCATGAAGCTTTAAACTTGTTCTTGATGACTTCTCAGCATATTAGTAGAATGCTTCAGTCTTTACAAAGATTACAAACTAAGAAAAATAGAAAAACTAAGCTAAAATTACTGTACAAAATTAATTAAAGAAAACTAGGTTAAAAACTTAGTAAAGTTCATAATTGTAGTAGCCTCCCAGTTTTTATGTTTAGGTGTGCTTTTATAGTTTGAAAAGAGGGAGTTTCATGCCTTTAGACTTCCTATTTTAGCAAAGTAATAGATAACTCAACAACTCATACTCGATAGAGTAAGGAAATTGCTCCAACGAATGGCCTTGTTCTTTTTTTTCTCTTTAATTGACTTGGTAGAGTGACTTTTCACTCCATCAAATGGGTCTCTCCTACTTTACTTCCTTCCATGTCTTATTCAGTAGAGTGAAATTGCACTCCATCGAGTGACAAGCCTCTGGATCTTTACAATAAACTTGCTTTTAATTAAAATCCCCTGAATGCTGAATTTACACTTCTGCCCTCGTTCTTCCTCTTTTTCTTCAATTACACACCTAAAAGCACCAAATTAACCAATTAAGCTAAAAAAATTAATTTAAGAAATTAAATACTAAATTAACTAAATTACCACTAAATTAACTCAATAAACACTCTAAACGCACACTAATAATATTGTATAATTCACAGTTATCAAATACCTCACACTTAGTTTTTGGTCGCCCCCGAGCAAATATGAACAAATCAAAATAATCAAACTCTAATTCAGAATCATACAATTCAAAACTAAGTTCAACAATCAACAAGAGCACTTAATAAATTTCTAACCAAATTAGATTCAACTAAGAACATATAAGCTAATTTCCATGTGTGTATGGAAGACTAAAACAATTTAAGCATTTTCAAAGTTAAAATACCTATACATTTCATAATCTAGCTCTAGAATTGATGTACACCTTGATGGAATATGACATGGTATGAAAATCATGATGGCACAGCGGAAAACAAAAAATTTTTTTTTTATCATACATACCATACATATCCAAAGCTAGAATCGAAACATGCAATTTTAGGGGTTTTAAACTTACAACTTTAGATGCCTTTAAAACTTGATTTTGATGATGATCAGCAACCAAGAAGGATATGTCCACCTTAGATCCTCACCACCAATGCCAAGGAACAGCCTTTACGCCACTCCCTCTATTCTCACACACACACTTGCAAAGATGGCTTAAAATCAAGAGTGCTAGCTCTATGATTGTGTATTCGGCAATGGGAATGATTTGAAGCCACAAGATCTGATCTTGTTCTTCCTTTAGGTTACTGTTTCAGCCCGAGAACATAAGAGAACAAGAAAGATTTCTTTTCCCTTGAGTATTTCGGCCAAGAGAGAAAAATAGCAAAATGGCATACCTTTTATTCATTTAATTCATTAATATATATCACTCAATTTAGGTCAAGTGTGAGTGCCGAAAATTAAGTGTTAATTTCAGCCTCCATCACTTCCTAATTAAGAGATATATCCTAATTTAAATTCCATTAGAATTTAAATTCAAATGGCATTAGTCATTTAATCAAAACAAACTTATTTAAGGTAAAATAAGTTGTCGAATTCAACTAGTATTTTAGTTTGAATTTTGGCTACTTTAATTCCCTCTCAAGTATTATATTTTGATTAAATACAAATTAGGATTTAATACTCAATTAACTTAATTATACATAGATAATTAATCAATTGAAATTAAACCTAGCACATGCCAACAAATTTCTGTCGTGACCAACATATTTGCCTAAAATAGCTAGCTGTTTTAGGCAAAAAACTCGTTTCACATATTTGCCTAAAACAGCTAGCTGTTTTAGGCAAAATCCTGGCTTAACAGATTTGGCTGTTTTAGGCAAAATCGCACCTTGACAGTTTTGCCTAAAACAGCTAGCTGTTTTAGGCAAAAAACTATTTTTACAGATTTGCCTAAAACAGCTAGCTGTTTTAGGCAAAAATCTGTTTACCCATTTTATGCATTAATTTGACTTTAAATAAAAGTCCAAATTAATTCCCAATACACAATTTAAATATTTTAAGCCCAATGCTTTGTGTGCGATCCTATAGGTCCATTTAATGTTGGCAATGAATTAATAAATTAATTCAAAGGCTATATATATTCTCTAGCAAGATATTATAGCATTCCAAATTAAATGAAAATGCATATGGCATTTAGTGATCTAATGCAATTTTGTATAGTCCCTTACCCATAAATATCAGAATTAATATAAGGCATGGAACTAGTCATCCTTATATATATTAATTCCTTTCTTGATATTCCAGTGACACTGAACTCTCAAATAAATAATGATTACTCATTATTTCATCTCGGTATGGCCATACACTTCTCAGTTCACTGATCAAGTGGCCGATGATATTTTCTCTCTTATTGAGAGGGGTAATCCCTTCACTTCTCTCATGCTCTCTAACATGAATTAATGCATACCCAATCATACCCGTACTTGTCACTCTGTTACGAGCACGTTAGGTGTATGTCAAAGTACACAGTAATTCATAAAGAGTTTCATAGAGATTTCAGGTCTAAGAACTCCGATACAAAACTTGCATATGAGAAACACTTATGACTTGTACCATGTAGTGTTCTCATGAGCGGATCGTATCCAGATACCATGTTTTTTAACATGTATCTATGATCTCTGATTGACACTCTTGTCCTAATGATCCGTAAGACAGAACTCATAATATCAGAGAGAGCATACTAGTCTTAATTCATTGTTATTCCCATAACAATGACTGACTAGGGATATTTAGAATGAAGTCTCGTTTGTTTCAAGGTCTTACAACCATGTGCCTCACACATGATAACTTAAACCGAAATGACATTCTTGGATAGTTTTATCAATTGATATGCACAGGAATACAAAAGATAAAACTAATGCCTCATTTTATTAATTTTAAGTGTTTCGTTACAATGCATTGGGGCTAGGGCTTACACTAACAATCTCCCACTAGCACTAGTCCCAATTGGGCATAGCCCTAAGACCGAACGCTCTCAAATGAGCTTCGTGCAGATTTAGACGTAACTGTTTCGTCAAAGGATCTGCTACATTGTCTTCACTTGCTATCTTGCTAACCTTGACGTCCCCATGATCAATGATTTCTCTGATCAAGTGGTACCTCCTGAGTATGTGTTTGGATTTTTGGTGTGACCGGGGCTCCTTGGCCTGTGCTATGGCCCCGTTGTTGTCACAAAAAATTTCTAATGGATCTAGGATGCTTGGGACTACTCCTAATCCAGTAATGAAATTTTTAATCCAAACAGCCTCTTTTACAGCTTCACTTGCTGCAATATACTCAGATTCTGTAGTTGAGTCGGCAACGGTTTCTTGCTTCGAGCTTCTCCAGCTGACAGCACCACTGTTCAAAACAAAAACAAACCCAGATTGCGATCTAGAATCCTGAGTGCTGGTCTAAAAAGCAGCATCGGCATAACCTTGTATGACGAGCTCTTCTTGACCACCATACACCAAGAAGTGATCCTTAGTCCTTCGCAGGTACTTCAGAATCCCTTTTACAGCAGACCAGTGCTTCTCACCAGGGTCTTGCTGAAACCTACTGGTTATACTCAGTGAATGAGCAACATCCAATCTAGTACATAACATAGCGTACATGATAGATCCAATAGCAGATGCATATGGGATTCTACTCATGTTGTCCCTTTCCTCTTTGGTTTTAGGGCACTGTTCTTTAGTCAAAGGAACTCCCAAAGCCAAAGGTATGTACCCTTTCTTTGAGTCTCCCATACTAAAATGCTTTAGTACTTTGTCTATGTACTTTTCTTGACTTAGTCCCAAAAGCCAATTCGATCTATCTCTATAGATTCGAATACCAAGTATTGTCTCGGCTTCACCTAAGTCTTTCATTGAGAAACATTTTCCCAACCATTGCTTAACCTTTTGCAATGTTGGAATGTCATTCCCAATGAGAAGGATGTCGTCCACATATAGGACTAGAAATACTACTATGCTCCCACTAACCTTCTTGTACACACAAGGCTCATCTTCGTTCTTGATGAAGTCAAATTCTTTGACTGCCTCATCAAAATGAAGATTCCAACTTCGGGATGCTTGCTTTAATCCATAAATGGATTTTTGAAGCTTGCAAACCTTCTTAGGATGCTTGGGATTGACAAAACCTTCAGGCTGTGTCATATACACATCCTCAAGTAAATTTCCGTTAAGGAAAGCAGTTTTGACATCCATTTGCCATATCTCATAATCATGATATGCAGCTATGGCAAGCAAGATCCTAATGGATTTGAGCATGACTACAGGCGAAAAGGTCTCGTCATAGTCTACACCATGAGTTTGTCGAAAACCTTTTGCTACTAGTCTACCTTTGTAGGTCTTATCAGCTTTGAGTTTGAATAGCCACTTGCATTCAATTACCTTAGCACCTTCCGGTGGATCAACCAAGGTCCAAACCTGGTTATCGTACATTGATCGCATCTCGGATTTCATGGCTTCAAGCCAATTTTTCGAGTCTGGGCTCTCAATAGCTTCTCGGTAGGTAGTAGGATCCTCACGATCTACTAACTGAATAGTGTCACTCTCAGTGATTAGAAATCCATATCTCTCAATCTCCTGACGTACCCTACCGGACCTTCTAGGTTCTTGTGTAATGGGTTCTTGTTCCACAGCTGGTTGTGAACTTGATCCCATTTCCAAACCATCCTCTATAGGAGTTTGTGGTGCTTGAATTTCTCCAAGTTCTACTTTACTCCCACTGTCTTTCTTGAGAAGGAACTCCTTTTCCAAGAAAACAGCCTTGCGAGCAACAAATACTTTGTTCTCGGCTTGTGAGTAAAAGTAGTATCCCTTTGTTTCTTTAGGATAACCCACAAACAAGCAGACAGTGGATTTGGACTCTAGTTTTTCGGATGTTAATTTCTTAACATGTGCTTCACAGCCCCAAATCCTGAGAAAAGACATATTGGGTTCTTTCCCAGTCCATACCTCGTATGGTGTCTTCTCAACTGCTTTAGTTGGAGTACGGTTCAATAGAAACACAGCAGTTTCTAATGCATAACCCCAAAAAGAGATAGGAAGATTAGCTTGACTCATCATAGATCGAACCATGTCCAACAGAGTTCGATTTCTCCTTTCGGACACACCATTCCATTGAGGTGTTCCAGGAGGAGTGAGCTGTGAAATAATACCACACTCCTTTAGATGACTGTCAAACTCTTGGCTTAAGTATTCGCCACCTCGATCTGATCGAATGGCTTTTATACTTTTGCCAAGTTGGTTTTCTACTTCATTCTTAAACTCTTTGAATTTCTCAAAAGTTTCAGACTTGTACTTCATTAGATAGACATAGCCATATCTACTGAAGTCATTTGTGAATGTCACGAAGTAGCTAAAACCACCTCTAGCATGTGTACTTAAAGGTCCACATATATCGGTATGTATTAGTTCCAATAAGCCATTAGTCCTCTCGCCTTTTTTATTAAAAGGACTCTTTGTCATTTTTCCATGCAAACATGGCTTGCATGTATCATAAGACTCTAAGTCGAATGACCCAAGCACTCCAGTTTTGTGGAGTCTTGAAATGCGTTTTTCGTTTGCATGTCCTAAGCGACAATGCCAGAAGTAAGTAGGGTTCAATTCGTTTGATTTAACCCTCTTTGTATTAATGTTGTATATGGACTCTTTATTTTGTAAATCAAGGATATAAAGGCCATTTTGCAACATGGCATTGCCATAAGAAATGCCTTGGCGATGAATATGAGCATTGCCATTTTTAATAACAAAATCAAATTCATCATTATCCAAACATGAAAATGAAATAATGTTTATGCTCATAGCAGGCACATAATAACAATTATTCAAAACAATACAAAGTCCGAAAGGTAAAGTGAGGTGATAGTCGCCTATCTCCATGGCAGCAACTCGTGCTCCATTCCCCACACGGAGGTCCACTTCATTCTTCCCAAGTAACCGCCTATTTCTTAACCCCTGCACATTTGAACAAATGTGAGAACCACAACCGGTATCCAATACCCAAGTGGTAGAAATAGAAAGGTTAATTTCAACAACAAAAATACTAGAACTGGACGCCTTGGCTCCATTCTTCTTTTGTTCTTCCTTAAAGAGAGCGCAATTCTTCCTCCAATGCCCTATCTTGTTGCAATGGAAGCAAGTGCTCTACTCTCTTTGAGTTTTGACGCCTTGGGCTTGGATTGGGCCTGAGGTGCACTCCCAACTGACTTGGGTTTTCCCTTTCCCTTTCCCTTTCCCTTAGCAGGTCCCTTCTTAATTCCCTTTTGAACCATTAGTATGGGATTGGTCTTTCGAACGTTTTCTTCAGCATTCTTAAGCATCCCATGAAGCTCAGTGACTGACTTGTTCATTGCATGCATGTTATAATTCATCACAAATGGATCATAAGCAGCAGGCAATGATCCTAAGATCAAGTCAGTGGCCAATTCCTTTGGCACTAGTACCTCAAGCTTCTCAAGAGTATCAAGATACCCTTTCATCTTGAGTACATGGGTACTAACAGGAGTACCCTCAGCCATCTTGCAAGAAATTAAAGCCTTTGTTGTCACGAACCTCTCGTGACGAGCTTGCTCTAGGAACATCTCCTTGAGGTGCACCATGATTGCATAGGCCTCTTGGTCCATAAATTGCTTTTGCAATTCAGGCACCATAGTGGCCAGCATCAGACAGGTCACATCATTGGAGTCGCTCTTTTTGGTCTCAAAAGTTTCCTTTTGAACCGCAGAGGCGTTCCTTCCTGGTTCATCAGGCAAGGGTGCATCCAAAACATACGACTTCTTCTCTTGCTTAAGAACTATTCTTAAGTTTCGAGACCAGTCTATGAAATTGGTGCCATTAAATTTGTCCTTTTCAAGGACCGATCGCAATGAAAAATTGTTGTTTGAAGATGCCATTTTCAATCTACAATAAAATTTAGCAAGATTAAATGAGGTCTTATTTATGATCCCACAAACCGAATTAATATCCCTTTAAATAATTCGCGTTAGTGATTTAATGTGGGCCAAGATCCACTTTTCACAACAACTTATTAGTCAAGCTGAGCTTGTACACCTAACAAGTTAAGTTACTTAGGTAGGAAATCTCCAATCATGTCTCGTACATGACTCTCGGATCAAATGGGCTAACATCTTAAGATGTTATAGCACAACCCATTTATTAGTTGCCTAGGTCCGGGCATCCCTTTCCATGTTAAGTCCAACCTACATTCACAACCCATGCCTCAGAAAGATAATCGGGCGCATCTAGGACTCCTAGTCTACGTGACCGAAGATCGATGCCTTGACATGTTTCGAATTAGGAAGGCAACTTTGTGACTTACTATTTTTAGGGATTCATTTTATTACGGCTTACATGGCATACGCTTTGTTATCCATACATAGCATGCATATATATATAATTGTATAAAGTAAAGCGTGACAAACATGGGCCCAAAAACCTACAACTAAGATTCTATACTATTACATAAGAATCTTCGAGTTGGGCTTCTCCACTCCGGTGGGCTTCGTCTTGATTTACAAAGTCTTCAAGTATATTCTATTCTAAGAAATAAATGAAACTTTTACAATAAAACATAATGGCTCGTAGGCCATATTTAATTACAAAAACCCAGGGCCCATGAATGCACCATGCATATCCATTCATCACACCAAACTAGCAAATAAATATACATAGCATTCATGGATAAAACAAAGTCCAAATTTATTTAATTTAGCCAAGCTCATTAATGAAAATTGTGTACTTGAACCTTTAAGAGATGACCCCGTGATGGGCCTGGGCCGAAGCCCAATGGACTAAATCCTCTTATTGAATAAGTTCTCTTAAAAGCCCAAAACACAAACTAGTTAGATTTGTGCCATAAATCAACTCTAGTATAATTTCCAATTTTGCCATTTTTAATTTTATGACATACAGCCCATAAACATTAAAAATACATATAATATGTGCTAACATGAATTAAAAATAAAATCATGAAGAACACATATATAGTACACGGCATTCATGCAAAAACAAACAAACAACAAAAACTAGTTGTTTAATGCTTATGTAATGCCATAAAATGCACAAACATTTAAATCAATTTTATGAGTCATTTAATAATCTAAATAAGTCCATAAACATTGATTTAATATTCTGTACCATTTTAATCTAAATGTGTTTTTACCATTTTAATCAAAACAAAACAAACAATGTTGATTAAACATGTATCAAACACAAACTAGACATAGTTTTAAGTGATTTTAAAATTAATCAATTAAATTGTCATGGACCAGAATTAAAACCAAATTTAAAACATGTCCAGACCTGATATTTAATCTTCAAAAATCACTTACAAACATCCCAAAAACGTTTTTACATTTAATTTTGAAAACATGTTGTTAAACTAGCAATTTACATGCCAACTAGCACCTAGTTTCATAATTAACATGTACCATCAGGTATAAATAATTAAATCCGACCATTACCAGCCCTAATAACATCTTAGGACAGTATATTAACATGTCATATTAATTATAATACCTATCTAATCAATTAAAATCGTTTTTACACCAAAACAATGCAAAAAACTAAAAACAGAAAATTTCAGATTTGCATGTTTTCATAATGACGATTTTTAATTAATTTTTTCATGCATCTAAAGCACTAAAATAAGAATGTTTAGGCTTTGATACCACTGATGGAATATGACATGGTATGAAAATCATGATGGTACAGCGGAAAACAAAAGAAATTTTTTTTTTATCATACATACCATACATATCCAAAGCTAGAATCAAAACATGCAATTTTAGGGTTTTTAAACTTACAACTTTAGATGCCTTTAAAACTTGATTTTGATGATGATCAGCAACCAAGAAGGATATGTCCACCTTAGATCTTCACCACCAATGCCAAGGAACAGCCTTTACGCCACTCCCTCTATTCTCACACACACACTTGCAAAGATGGCTTAAAATCAAGAGTGCTAGCTCTATGATTGTGTATTCGGCAATGGGAATGATTTGAAGCCACAAGATCTGATCTTGTTCTTCCTTTAGGTTACTGTTTCAGCCCGAGAACACAAGAGAACAAGAAAGATTTCTTTCCCCTTGAGTATTTTGGCCAAGAGAGAAAAATAGCAAAATGGCATACCTTTTATTCATTTAATTCATTAATATATATCACTCAATTTAGGTCAAGTGTGAGTGCCGAAAATTAAGTGATAATTTCAGCCTCCATCACTTCCTAATTAAGAGATATATCCTAATTTAAATTCCATTAGAATTTAAATTCAAATGGCATTAGTCATTTAATCAAAACAAACTTACTTATTTAAGGTAAAATAAGTTGCCGAATTCAACTAGTATTTTAGTTTGAATTTTGGCTACTTTAATTCCCTCTCAAGTATTATATTTTGATTAAATACAAATTAGGATTTAATACTCAATTAACTTAATTATACATAGATAATTAATCAATTGAAATTAAACCTAGCACATGCCAACAAATTTCTCTCGTGACCAGCTGTTTTAGGCAAAAAAATCGTTTCACATATTTGCCTAAAACAGCTAGCTGTTTTAGGTAAAATCGTGGCTTAACAGATTTGCCTAAAATAGCTTAACAGATTTGCCTAAAATAGCTAGCTGTTTTAGGCAAAATCGCACCTTGACAGTTTTGCCTAAAACAGCTAGCTGTTTTAGGCAAAAAAACTGTTTTTACAGATTTGCCTAAAACAACTAGCTGTTTTAGGCAAAAATCTGTTTACCCATTTTATGCATTAATTTGACTTTAAATAAAAGTCCAAATTAATTCCCAATACACAATTTAAATATTTTAAGCCCAATGCTTTGTGTGCGATCCTATAGGTCCATTTAATGTTGGCAATGAATTAATAAATTAATTCAAAGGCTATATATATTCTCTAGCAAGATATTATAGCATTCCAAATTAAATGAAAATGCATATGGCATTTAGTGACCTAATGCAATTTTGTATAGTCCCTTACCCATAAATATCAGAATTAATATAAGGCATGGAACTAGTCATCCTTATATATATTAATTCCTTTCTTGATATTCCAGTGACACTGAACTCTCAGATAAATAATGATTACTCATTATTTCATCTCGGTATGGCCATACACTTCTCAGTTCACTGTTCAAGTGGCCGATGATATTTTCTCTCTTATTGAGAGGGGTAATCCCTTCACTTCTCTCATGCTCTCTAACATGAATTAATGCATACCCAATCATACCCGTACTTGTCACTCTGTTACGAGCACGTTAGGTGTATGTCAAAGTACACAGTAATTCATAAAGAGTTTCATAGAGATTTCAGGTCTAAGAACTCCGATACAAAACTTGCATATGAGAAACACTTATGACTTGTACCATGTAGTGTTCTCATGAGCGGATCGTATCCAGATACCATGTTCTTTAACATGTATCTATGATCTCTGATTGACACTCTTGTCCTAATGATCCGTAAGACAGAACTCATAATATCAGAGAGAGCATACTAGTCTTAATTCATTGTTATTCCCATAACAATGACTGACTAGGGATATTTAGAATGAAGTCTCATTTGTTTCAAGGTCTTATAACCATGTGCCTCACACATGATAACTTAAACCGAAACGACATTCTTGGATAGTTTTATCAATTGATATGCACAGGAATACAAAAGATAAAACTAATGCCTCATTTTATTAATTTCAAGTGTTTCGTTACAATGCATTGGGGCTAGGGCTTACACTAACACACCTAAGTGTACAAGTTGTTTCACACTTGAAGCTCTAGAAACACCATATGCCTCTCTATTAGCACTGGAACCCAAAGGTTATCTTCACTAAATAAATCAAAGCAAACTTAGAATCACTTAGATTTTTATTAGATTGTAATGGGCGTTAAGGTAATGGTTAACAAAGAATGGATAAAAGATAAACAACAAAAAATAGCCACTCTTTGATGGAATAAACTAATATTTCTAAATTTTTAAGCTACTAAATCATATCACTTTAACATGCTTGTTTCTCAATCCCTTTAAACATTAAACACATCCTAAAAGAAAAGATAAAATTGAAATCCTTATTAATTTGCTCAATTCCATTTTTTTGGAGAATTCAAAATTTCTTTCCCTTGTACATATCCACATTTAAAATTTTACCATATATGCTAGCTTTATTTCAAAATTCTCTTTCTTTTTCTTTGTTCTTTTTTTTTGTTAAGAACTAGCTTCATTGCTGGCAAAACAAAATTTAATGGGTAATTACAAGGTAAATTCTTACTGTTTAGTTGACTTCATCCATAGCCCTTGAGAATAATACTAAAATATTTTTCAAGCTACACCCTTTAAGGTGCCCAACAAAAATTAATATATTCAACCCTAGAGTGGCCAATTATAGAAGGGAAGATAAAGGCTATTTAGGTTATATGGTAAAATCAATTGGTGTAACAAGAAAAATTGATATGGCATGCATTAAGCATGCCTTATTAAGCTCAAATTGGATAACAAGGGTCAATTATATCAAAAGGTAGGAAAATAGTCTTAATATAGCTCAATAAGAAAAATATTGCCTAGATCACTTTCTAAGTTGTTTGAGTTATTTCTATGCTTCAAAGGGTGATAAGGAAGGTTCTAGTATCCTAAAATTCCTTGCTCAACTATTTCTATGCATTGGTTTTTCTTATATTTTAAAAATGGTCTTTTATACTCAAAAAGTGAAAACTAACTATAACACTAGCATGCAAACTACATACCAAACATGCAAACTTCAAAACAAACTAAACAATCTAAAAAAAAAACAAAATAACTAAAACAATTCATGAGCAAGATGAAAGAGCTCCCTTGAATTGATCTTCAAAATCTAGCTTAGCT
Organism: Excoecaria agallocha; assembly: GCA_037975025.1. Taxonomy (NCBI): domain Eukaryota; kingdom Viridiplantae; phylum Streptophyta; class Magnoliopsida; order Malpighiales; family Euphorbiaceae; genus Excoecaria; species Excoecaria agallocha. The sequence goes on along the minus strand of CM075817.1, from coordinate 30,199,742 downwards.
AAGCTTTATCCCCCTCTTTAAAATCTTGTTATCCTTAGCAAAGTTAAGCTCAGATTTATATGGTAATGGAGGTGGTAAAATGTGTACTTTGGATTGAAATTGCTCCCTAAAAGTGGTCGGATAAACATAAGGTATAATGCATAATCTGTAAGGGCTAGGAGGAACAACATTCATTGGTCTTATAGAGGCCACTATACAAGTCACACTTCCAAAAATAAATATCTTCAAAGTTAAAGTTTAAAAATTCATTCCAAGAGAAACAAGCCAAATAAAACTCAAGGTCATCGACTTCAATTGCATCAAGTGATAAAAAAGTAGAGAGCAAATGTAAAATGACATATTAGATTGGTTAACTATGGTTGAGACTAAGAGGAATGCAACAACAGAGTGAAACTTAGTCATTGAGGCCAATCTTAACTAATGATCAAACCAACCAGTGAAATCAAGGTACAATCTCTACTAATAAGAAAGCTAAGAGTAAATGGAATGCAAGTGAAATATAACTTAACTTCAAATTAAGATCTAAGTAGACCTATGCTCAAGAACACTAAAGCTACACTCATTCAATCTAATTAATTAGAGCATGTATATTGAAGAATTTAAACTATGTAGAATGTACTTACTTGGTTGAATGAGGATAAAAGAAAAGTGACAAGCTTTGAGTGACCTAACTAGATGTGTGAGTGTGTCTTTGTGGGGAAAGATGTGTGCTTGGGTCAAAAATGAAGTATATCATGCTCCATTACAAGAGTTCTAACTAGCCAATCCATGTACATCATACAAACATCATTGAAAATTAAGTCATCCCATGTCATGGTCAACTAAATGTACAAAAATGATGTATCAAGATTGTCAAGAAATGACTTGAATGAAATATAAGGCATTAGGATTAGATAGCAAGGTGGTTCGCTAAGGGCAATGCCCCTTACAGGGTTCTTAAGGGGCAGGTATAAGAGGTGTGTGCTTAGGTGAAAGTGTGCAAATTAGGCTAAAAATTGAGTGAAGCTCTATGAAGTGTGGAGCCATTCGATAGAGTGAAAATCCACTCTACCGAGCAGAAAGCTACTATAAAACAATCAAAAAAATAAAAAATGTAAAGGCTGGACATATTTGTAAGGACTCGGTGGAGTGAGGAGACCCACTCAGTGGAGCAACTTTTCACTTAACTGAGTGGAGCACCTCTGTATCAAAAAGCTGCAAAAATAAATGTTTAAGGGGGTGGGCAAAATTTAATGGACTCAGTAGAGTGAAATTTCACTCTACCGAGTGGTATGTCACTCGATGGAGTGAAAATTCACTTTACCTAGTGCATTCTCTTGGTCTAAAAGCACACAACATAAAAATTGGTGTTATGTACAATAAGCCCTGTAACATGATTTTCACTTAATTTTTAGCACAATCATGATAACTTGAGCCTTTTTCAATATGAACAAACACCACAGTAATGACTTAAATATAGAACAAAATCATAAAATAATTCTCTCCCCTAGTGCAAAATCAACTTAAATTGCCTTTAACACTGAAATTTCCTTGACTACATATAAATCATTGCTGATATAACATAATTTAGCCTTCCTCTCAACTCTAAGTCCTAATCTCTCCTACTTTATTACATGAAACACTTAAGCACTACACAACACTTACAAAGTATAAATCAAACTTAGGCTCAAATAAATTGTAATTCCCTATTATTAACATCCCAAAATCAATATGAGCTCTTTAATGATCCTAAAAGTACTTACTAATTCAAATATTATAATTATACACAACTTTATTAGAAGTAGCTTTTTAATTCTTAACCTCATGAATTGAAGAAAAAACACACAATAGACTTAAGAAAAACACTAGAACATAGACATAAATACACAAAACACAACTCATAAAAAATTGACAAAAATTTAAAGGGATGGGATAGAAGTTTGGTTTATTGAGTCCCAACTCAACTCATTTTACTCTCTGGAGGCCAAGCTTATGATCTAAATAAAGGCCTCTCTGGACTCTGTTCCATATTTTCTCCCATCAGCAAGAGAAACTTGTCAAAGTTCACCAAAGCTGGAAATTTCATATCTTTAATAAAGTATAATTCCTCCTTTGGCTAATTAAGAATGAATTCTACCGGCTCTTCTAGCCTAAATAAATTCTTCAAGTGCACTGAATTTAGTACCTCTACTTGAGAATTGAACACTTCTTGCTCTTTTGGTGTAAATTCCTTTACAAGAGATCTAAATTCACCTTCCAAGCTACAGAACTTATCGTTAACCATGATTGGTTGCTCCATTGACTCATGCATACTGTTTTCAATTTCTTTTCGATCAACCATTGGCACATGACTTTATTTCTCCTTGTTATCACCACCACCTTGGCTTTCCATAGAATTACTCAAGAAAAACAACTTGGATTTCAGATTTTTAATTCCCAATTCTTAATCTCTTATTAAATGCTTTTGAGTCCTTAACATACTCTCTTGATTTTGCAATATAGTCTCTTGGTATTTGATCTTTTCCTCTTGAAACTTAATGGTGGCCATCAATTTTTCTTTTTTTGCATCAAATTTCTTCTCATTATTCATAAATAATTCATTAAGAACTTGAATTTTAGAGATATTAGCCTCTTGGGAATATTGCAGTTCTTGCTTGTCTCTCCTTAAATCTTCCATTTGTGCTCTCAAAACCCATGGAGAACAAGAATCTTCAATGGATGGTGGTGAATAGACTATTAAAGGTTGACACGAATACTTCAGTTCTTGCATCTCGTTCCTCAAATCTTACAGTTCTTACATCTCTCTCCTTAAAAGAACCAATTCATAGCCTTGAACATATTCATGATTCATGTTCCAAATGTCTAAAATTCTCCCTGCAAAGAATAACACTAAATTAAAAACAAAATAAAAATAAAAATCTTAGACTTACTCAATCAAAGATATTAAATAAACCACATCGCTGTTCCTCAGCAATAGTGCTAAAAACTTGATCGATATCTAGCAAGTGTACTAGATTTGCTAGTAATATAGGAAAATAAGATTAAAATCCAATATCATGCCCAAGGAAACATGGATTGCTAAGCCAAATATTTTTAATTGAATTGAATTAATCTACGATTATTTCCTAAGTGTTTTGAATTAAAAGCAAGAACTAAACTAAATTAACAATAAAGCAAAACAAAGACTAAAACTAGACTAACATAAATTAAACATAAATAAATACCTAAAACACTTCTGCTAAAGAAATGACTCAATTAAGACAACATAAGTGATTATGGAAAATCAATTTAATAAAAATACAAATATCTTATTCATATTATCAATCTAAGCATCAAATCTTCTTATTAGGAACAATTCAACACCTAGCATAAAGATTCGATTTTAAACTCCTTAACCTTCATCAGACCTTCTCTCAAGAGATCTAAATCTAACCCATTCTTAATTTAACATTCTTAAATTTAAATCAACCTATGAACAATAAATCACTGTGTCAATTCTCTGAATGCAATAATGCATTGACATGAGAAAAATAAGCTAAGAACATACATATCATAAGTCATAAGTAAAATAGATAATTAACCATTTATTCAATACATCAATCATCAACAGAATCATAACTTAAGATAAGAATTAACATAGGAATTAAGAAATAATAACTCGCATTGAAACTAAGCTCAAATTCAAGTCTTTATAGTAAAAGTATAAGGGATAAGGAATTACTCACCAAATATGATTGAAACAAAAGAAAACAAAAATAAAGATATACTGTACTTATGAAGCTTCAAACTTGTTCTTGATGACTTTTCAACACACCAGTAGAAATCTTGAGTCTTTACAAGGATTGCAAACTAAAAAAAATAGAAAAACTAAGCTAAAATTACTGTATAAAATTAACTAAAGAAAACTAGGTTAAAAATTAAGTAAAATTCGTAATTGTAGCGGCCTCCCAGTTTTGATGTTTAGGTGTGCTTTCATAGCTTGCAAAGAAGAAGTTTCGTACCTTCAAACTTCTGATGTCAGTAAAGCAACAAAGTTTGATCGTAACTTAATAACTCATACTCGATAGAGTGAGAAAATTATTCCAATGAGTGACCCTGTTCCTTTTCTATTCCTTAAGTGACTCGGTAGAGTATTTTTCACTTCACCGAGTGGGTCTCTCCTACCTTGCTTCCTTCCATGCCTTACTCAGTAGAGTGAAATTACATTCCATCGAGTGACTAGCCTCTAAATCCTTACGACAAACTTGCTTCAATTAAAATCCCCTGAATGCTGAATTTACACTTTTGCTTTTGTTCTTCCTCTTTTTGTTCAATTAAACACCTAAAAACACAAAATTAACCATTTGAGCTAAAAAAAACTAATTTAAGAAATTAAATACTAAATCAACTAAATTACCACTATATTAACTCAATAAACACACTAAACACACACTAATAATATAGTATAATTCACACTTATCAAGAATCATTCTCGTAACCAATACCATTTATCTACATGAAGAGTCACAGACAACCCTCACACATGTGTCAGCATGAAGGTCCTTATTGAAAAATGATACACCAGCTAACACTGAAGCCAACCGTATCCTTGACAATGGAAAACAAATGGTTAATGTCGAAGACCATACATGCAAACCCCTTGTTGATGGGTTACATGCCTCGTAAGAGGACTTTTGTACTTGTAAAAAGGTTGGATATTAGTATGCTTTTTACAATTAAAGAAGGTACTTACCTTTTATGGATTTGCATGATTTCCGTCATGGAGATCTATCTTAGAGTGAGATGGCCATCTTTTCGTAAATGCCCCATGTATGGCGCATGTGGATAATCTCACTTCATGGGATACTTCTTTCATTTGAATTAGATTGATCTCTCCTATGAAAGCTTTCCTCGTGGTTTGAATGTCTGTTGCTTTGAGTTATCCTGTGACCAGCTTTGGCACATGGAGTCCACTTTTATTTTTCTCATAAGTACTTATGTGAGTAGGTGTGAGAAATTATGCATGTGCAGGATATGTGCAAATTCCACGTAGGGGTGCATAATTATGCATGTAAGCCATATATGGCGAGTGAATATGTAGTGTGTGCAAAGAGTTATTTACCAAAATGTGTCTAAAATTTAAAGTAATTATGACGTATCAAATACTTTAGACTTGAATTTTACTCATCCTTGAATAAGTTGAATGGACCACATTCTCCACTAATTTAATCTCAACAAGAGAAATTAAATGGTTATTCTTAATGAGGGAACATAAGAATAGGCATGCTAATACAAGATCTATCAAATTAACAAATAAGCACAATGCATACCAAGCAATTTTTGTGTATATGTGCTGAAGGCTAAAACATAATTTTTGTATTTTTGAAAGCAAATTTTGGATACAAAGTTAGGGACAACATTCAACTAGAATGCATAAATACATTCATGGCTTCTCATTTGAAGCTTAAGAAACACCATATACCTCTTCTTACATACTAAACCGTACTAGAAGCTCATTTTTGCTAGGTTAGATAAGATCGAACCCAAAATTAGGAGGTCTTACATTGGTTGTAATGTTAGACTTGGATGAATGACTATCAAAGAAAAGAAAGGTTGCTAAAGAAATATGACCACTATATTTTCTAAACTAGCGAGAGGATTGATCGAACGTCAACAAGTGTACTAAATTGGCAAAGTAATATAGAGGAATATAGTTAAGACCTCAAGAATATCGTACCCAAGAGATTACATTTGTGAGAAAAAATTAATTAATTAATAAAATATAAAAAAGTTCCCCAATTGTTTTTGTTGATTGAAATTATAATTACTCAAATTTAATTAAACAAAATAAAATGGATTAAATGGAAAATGCAATGCAACCAAAAGCAAAAAAAAAAAAAAGAGAATAGAGATTTAGATAAAATAATCACTTAAAAAGCTGCTCAAGTCTCTAATCCTCCCAATACTTGATGCAAATTATATTTTTAACATAAAATTAATATGATTTAAAAGTGGATAACCCAAAAAAACCCAAGTTTTCCATTTAAGATCTAACTATTCTAGCTATTCGATTTCACATTTTAGAGCCAATCTAATAGCTATCCTAAGTACGAATCTTAAAAATTCTAAATATTGATTGATTTCCCATTTCAAAGCGAATCATCCCAATACCCATTCATCCTTCACCAATTTCTGGATCTACAATCTAATAACTATAGATCTAATATCCTCTATTCTAGAATCACTATTAAACTTATAGCTACAACATGCAAAAATAGAACATTCAAATATTCAATCCAAACAAGTAAAAACCCATTCATCTAGAATAGGAGAATAATAAAACACTTGCATAAAATGAACATTTAGATCATCACAAAGAGGAGTAAAACATTTGATCATATATTGATAATAAAATAGCTCAAAATTTTACATGGGTATGGAGATTTATAGATCCACAAGCAACAAGTTCACTACTCACTACACATTGAAGAAAATAAAGAGAACGAGGGAGAGAAACTAGGAAACCCATTTGTTGAATCTGGAGATGAACTTTGAACTAGCTGATCTTCTTTAATCTCAATAACTCTTGATTGGAATTAAACTAAGACTATCATTAACTAATGAAAATTTGGTGTTTATTCTAAAAATAATATTGAAATCAATTAAAATAAAGTGATTACAACTAAAAAAATGTTTAAAACCCTAAAAACTACAAAAGAAACTATAGAGAAAACTCAGATCTTTGTCTCTTCCCTCCAATCGCCAAATAGACTTTGGTTTTTATATTCTAAGAGGGTCAAGATAGAGATAGATTTTTCTCTATCGTGACCAAGTTGTTACACTTGTACTTTTGAAGGGGTCACAGTTAAAACCATTTTGTCTCAGCTATAACCAATGCTTATGGATTGATTTCTTTGAAAAGTGCTAGAGTTATGATAGAGACCAATCTATATCAGCTGTGACTTTTAATGAAATGGTGAGTTTTGGAAAATCATCAAGGGTCGTGGTAGAGACCAATTTGTCTCAACTGTGACCTGAGCCAAAATTCTGCACAAAGGCCAAAATTTCACCAATAAGTACACTTTTACTTAATAATCATCAAATTAATCCAATTTGGCAAAGAGATAAGAGATTTAACACATAAAACACTAAAAATATACAAAATGAGATGAAAGCATAGATAAAAACATACTGAAAATAAATACTAAGTTGGAGTTATCAAATACCCCACACTTAAATGTTGTCATGATTACTAACTTTATAAACATGATTATTTTTTTAAAGAATAAAAGCTAACTTAATCATTTTTAATATGATAAGTAGGGACGTCAATAATTTTACTAAAATGAAGCTACATTTTAGAATTTCCCATGGAGGCTAAATTTGGCAAAAAATTTTCATTTCTTAAAATTGCAAACATTTAAATCCACCCCTGCACTCACTTAAGTAACCCTCGAAAAGAATGCATCCAACCTACTACTAGAATGGCCAGTTCTTAGAAGGGTAAACGTGACGCACAGTCTTTCAATTGGATTTGATTTTACCCTCAAAACTAAGGGATTGTCAAACTCAATAAAGGAAGCCTTTGGCCTTTGATAACCCGATCCTACTTTTAGGGTATGAACAGGTTAAGGTTTCCATTCTCAAGCTGCTAAGTTGATTCACGATAGGAAAGGAAGCCAGCCCAACTCGTCAAGTATCGAACCTTGAAAGGTGTGAAATGGCATCTTGGGGTGTCCCTACCCTATCGTTGGCAATTGACCAATGGGAGCCATCAGTTAGGCACCATAAGGTTGATATAAGGAGTCGCGACCCAATAGAACATTAGGAAAAGGTGTTTTGACCTCTTGAGCCCAATACCCAGAGAGAGTTCGAAACTTCTATAATACCTTAAGTTTATTTATAAATCCGTACATTATGAGTTCTCATTGATGACATTTTGTGGTTACTCAACTTAATTATCCATCAATTTCACTAATGAATATCTAATTTGTTAACAGCTAATTCTTGAGTTTAAATTTCGATTATCGATATATATATATATATATATATATATATATATATATATATATATATATATATATATACACCATTTTTAACCTTTTATTATTGCTTAATTTAAGTTTTTTTGTCGTAATTTCATTATTCAATTAATTAAGTTACTATTTACTTGGTACGAACTTCGACAGTATAATGTCTTATTAATTATACTACCCAAACCTATAGATTTGTAAATTAATCACTCCCGAAAACAACCTCGACCTCCAATACTCCAATAACATTCATTGCACTTCTAATATTATCTCGCATTCATCATTACAATACAAATCATAATCTATCATTCATGTATTACAAATACGCATCTAAATGCACTATTAATTTTTAACCATAATACAATGTACTATATAATACATGTCAAGTTTTCAAACTCTGTCACATATAAACATCAAATTTCTACCTTTGCACAGTGACCTAAGTATATGCTATTTTCGCAGGTCCTTTATCTAGTCCTTAATTACTTGTCCTTGCAACGTGCTAAGCAGCATAATTGCCTATTGGTGGATATGACTATACATGATTTCGACTAATGAGATTAATTTTTAATAATTTAACATTATACCTTTTTCTCTTACTTTTTGTTAGTTTAATTCAATGTAGATCCTTTTATTTTCCTTAAATTACAATTTAATTCTTTTATATTTATTTTTTTATTTAAATTTCATATAATCTTTCCTTGTGTGGAAAATTCCCACTTGGTCTTAAACTTTTCCTTTATCATATATTATATTACTTCCATACAAAATTTATTCTTTTTGCTTTCTTTTATTTTTTACTTATCTCTAAATACCAAATTTAAATTTTAAACCTCCTGTTTCCTTAACTGTGGTGAATTACCATTTGATCCATGAAACTTTTCCTTAATTACGATTTTACCCCTCTTAAATTACTTTTTACTAATTTACCTTAATTAGCTTTCTTATTGTTTAACTTGCCATTTAACTTCCTTATATTCATTTTCTTACAAATTTTCATAATTTCCTACTTGAATGCAGAATTTCAAATAGGTTCCTAAACTATTTATTTGGTATCTTTAACCATATTTGACTTTCAATTTGACCATTTTTACTTCATTGACTTTTATTTCATTTTAATGTAAAATTTCCATTTTGATCTCTTCACTTCTTCATGAATTGGAAAATTACATTTTAGTCCCTTTAATTTTCTAGTTATCATATTTTTACTTATTGAATTCCGATATTAATTCCTTTACTTCTCTTATCACCTATTTCACCTTGGGTGAAAAAATTTACCTTTTGATCCTTATGCTTAATCATAAACTGGTAAATTATAATTAAGTCCTTATTTTTCTTCCTATCCTAATTTCATCTAATTAACTCCAATATTAACTCTTTTTGCTTCTTTTGTCTCCTACACCTTCTTAAGTGGTAAATTTATATTTTAGTCCTTATGTGTGCTCATGAAGTGGCAAATTACATTTTAGTCCCTGAATTTTTCTTTATTTATAATTATGCCCCCTTTTCACTTATTTGATCATTTTAAGTTCCTTAACTATATTTCTAATGCCAAATTATGATTTTACCCTTGACTTTTGGCTTAATTACTTTTCTATTCTTCTTGAATCTATTAATTATGTTTATCATATTATTTCTCCTTTACTCACATTCTTGATATATTTTATATGTAAATTACCCTTTGCACCCTATTTCTTGAATAATTATTGCTTTACCCCTAGTTTGTTGTATAATTATAATTTTTACCCTTTTTGAGTCTATTAATTACCTTTTTTACATTGTTTCTTATTCTATAGCCCTTATGATATCTTCTATATGTAATTTACCACCAGGTCATTATTTATCCACATAATTACATTTTTTCCCTATTGAAATTGTTAATCATATTCTTTTACATTATTTCATTTTATGTTATATTTTTACACAATTCTTTATGATAATTCCACTATGTCACATTCTTTTACCTTATTTCACATTATATCATAATTTTACCCTAAATTTTTATGTTGTTACCATTATAAATCATATCATACGTTGTCATTCTTCGTGCATTCATTGATATTACATACAAAATCATAATATATAGGATAAATAACATCCAGTCATAGTAAAAGCATACTATTCACATTGGGTATACTATTTAGCTTCCTAGTGTCCCACATGTACATTATATTTTATTCTTTATCCACATATCATATAAGTTTTCATATCTCTTTTAATTATCTATATAGTGATACATGCCTAATTATCATTAAAATCCTTAAGTCAACCTTACTTCTATCATTATGTCTACTTACACTTAATTATATACTTTCGCTATTTTACTTCTAATTAATTCTATTGCATTCTTCACACATTATATTGACTAATTCTTACTAAATACATTATTAATCACAAAATTCTCACATATTACACATAAGAAATATCATTCCCATGTTATTTTCATCACCAATTTGCCTTCACATCGTGGTAATTTGTCATTTTATCAAATTATCTCAACCTATTTCCCCCTTTTCCTTTACATTCATTTAGTTACATATTAACTTATCATTATGTACTCATAATAAATATTGTATCTATATACTATTTCAAACTTCCATCATTTAAGATATGTTTATTCAACCTATTACTACACATTTATTGCTTGATATACTAATTATCATAAATTAATCATATTATACATCATGGTACACCATTCGGCCACCATTAAAATTCTCACTTCCTCATTATTTTCTCTATCAATTCTCATTCATATCGACATAATTCATCATTCTATCATAGTATATTAAATAATTTCATATCACTACTCAATTTCATATAGTTACATATGAGTACATCATGGTACTCACTTATACATCCTTATGTATCCTTTTTACTTTTGATTCTAATCAAACTTATTACATTCCTACTACATTCTATTATATCTTTCATGCCAAATATATCATCGATTTTTAAGATAATTCATATCATACCTTAATGTATAAATTCAGCCACCATAACTTTTCTCAATCTCAAATTGTTTCTTTCTTTAATTCACATTCACATCATGTTCGTTCATCATTCCATCAAATTATCATAACTTATTTCATCATTCTATCATGTTCATTCATCATTGCAACTTCAGTTTACATAGTTACATAATGTAAATTTATAAAAAATTCAAGAGAAATGAATGAATAAAAATGTAAGATTGAGTCACTTAACTTAAAATAAATTGAATTCATCCTTTTTGCCTTGTTTCCTTCTTGTTCCACTTATTTTCTATGAAATCTCCACTTGGGCAAATTCTTTATCACTTATTTCTTCAAATTCTTCTTTCTACTTTATATGGTTTCTTTTGCTTCCTTCATGCAAAATAGAACTTAAAAGATGGCTAGGAATAAAAGTGGGGCTCTTGAATTATTTAGGATGAAAGAGAGGATATAATTCCTTAAGAGAAGAATAAAGAAAATTGAAAAAATATATAGATGAAGGGGCCAACTGGAACAAGGGAGAAATTGGCTGATTTCTCTAAATTTTTCTAATATTTCTATCTTTATACTTAGGTTAATTAGGCCAAATCAGGTCCAACCAACTTTGATTTAACCAAATGGGTCCAATTTTACTTAATTAAACTATTTTGGCTTAATCAATTCTCTCACTAATTTCCTTACCCAGTTTCTAGTTTCAATCCATACTAACCCAATTTATTATGATAATTATACCTTTGAACCAATTAAAAGTGCTCTTTAACTCGGTTAATTAAATTAAACTTGATTTTCACCATTTTTTGGAAGCTAATGTTACACTCATCATAATGCTCTAAAATTTTTCCTTGCATATCCAATTATGTGAAATAGAATGTGGTTAAAATTTTAGGTTATTTCAAGCTTATTTTTGTATATTTTCAGCTTTAAAAAGAAAATCAGCTAGTCAAACACCTAAAAATTCAAAATTATAAAAATAAATTATTTTTTTACTTTCAAACACTAATTTAGACTATATCTAATAGATCTAAAAATTTTAGTAATTTTTAAAAGCCATTTACTATTTTTAAAATCTTGGTCAAAGTTACGATCAATCCTTTTGACCGTACTAGAGAAATTCTTCTCTATTTGATTTGAAGATCTATTTAAGCTTAATTTCATTCTAAATTATACTATTGAACTCCATTTAACACCTATTTTCTTATTTCAAGGATAACTCACACTACCCTCTAGGTTACCCATACTTGGATTTTCTTAGTTTGAGCACGTTTAACACTTACACTCTTTTGAATTTTCTGTATTATTTTATTGTAATTACCCTAAAAACTATCCTAAAGTTTCTGTTCATGCTCTAGAATATACCATATGTATCTGATACAATTTTTAGGCTATTACAACTTCACTTTTATTTTTGCCTTTGATAGATGTGACATAATGGCTTTCAAGTTATTGATGTTATCTCTTTTCTTACATGAAAAATTAGAGTGAATAAATAAATCAAAGGCAAACCCAAGCACATAGGAAAGTGGTAAATCATGGCACAAAATAAAATAATAAAATAGGCATCCATAAATAGGGCAATCCATTGTGGTCCTTTTGGTGAGGACATTGGTCATTACATATGGGTTACTGTACTAAATCCGTAAGCACATGATTTACCAATTAGTACTTAAGATGTCATTTCCATGAGTAAATAAATTATTTATTACACACTACTACTACTTGATCTTAATCTTGTTTACAATGTTCAATAATTTTGATTATAAAACTAACTGCTTTTGTTAAACTAAGAAATTAATTAAACCTACTTTATTAATAATTAAAGAAGACAATCACTTAATTATTTAAGTTAACCAATATGAAACTTGAAGTCTTTCTCTTAGTAAAAATGCAATCCTATTATGCAAGCCAAGTTGGACTAAACTTCGATTTCACTCTTTCAACATTAGATAGAATGCCTAAAACATGCAATTATAATTATAACTCTTAACTCTCATTAATTAATTAGTTAATTATAAACTTATATTTTAAGATTACTAACCAACTTATCCTAATCATCTTAACATTCTGATCTCTTAAGCAATGTTGTGATAATGAACTTCTATTAGCTATAAGAAAGAATATATCTCTCGACTATACTCTCATTTACAAAAATCATGCATAAGATAGTAATAAAAAATTCTGCCATTAAAAACTATTCATATTAATAAGAATAGAAAGTTATAAAACATCATTGTTTAAGTTCCTAATATATCATTCAATATATACAAAGAAGAATAAATAGATGAAAGATAATAAAAAGAAATATCTCAACCCTTTTAAATCACTAAAAAATTCTTCTTCTTCTTCTTCTTCTTCACTTTTCTTCTTTTAAAAAAAATAATTGCTCTTAACTTTTTTTAAAGTAAAATAAAACTACATCTCTAAATAATGGTGTCTCATTTTATCTTTAACCTCTCTTGCATTTATATTTTTTGAGCAATGTGTCCTTTGAAATGCCCTTACAGAGGTACACAACCCTTAGTAGAAGTCATACCTCTTGAGGTATCTTTTAAAAAATAACTGCCCTAATGTCTCTTACTGTCGCACCTGTGACCACTATCACTCTCGTGATAGGACACACACCTCCAATGTTGACTTTTCTTCTGCTTTGACTCATTCCTCTTTTTTGCTGGGTCACACTCATAACCTTCTTCGTGCCTATGATAGAAGTTCTACTCTCTTGCTCCATTGCTGCCTTCTTCTACTTATTATCTCTACTTTACTCCTACACACACAAAACATATAAAAACATAAAAGATGCCACATTTTACACACAAAATAACTAAAACTAAACATTTACTCTTCAATCTTAAACATAAAATACTAAATTAACATGCACTAAACTACACACATCATGGGTCATGAAGAAGTGTTTCATTGCAAGGGTTTAAAGATAAGGACTTGTCAGTCTAAATTTTATTAAGAAACATCCCATGTTATTTAATTATATATAAAATCTTTTACATTACTAAAAGCTAATTTTTACATGTGGAAAGAAATGGGACTTTTGTCCAATTTTATTAATAAAAGGTCCCAATTTATGAATATAAATATTTTTGGTGGCCTTTTTCTTGTCTGATCAAAAAGCCTTTTCTATAATGATGAAAGGAAATGTGAACTTATCTGTAGCGCTTACCTAACTATGCTCACAAAAAAGGTTATCCACAAAGATAATGATAATAATAATGGTGGAAATAATACACATTTAAACGGGAAAATGAAATAAATAAAATAAAAAGAGAAAGAGAAAAAATCCTGCACATATATCAAGGAATGCTTTGGTGCGCATTAGGTGATATACGATTGACTTGTTTATCTTAAATGAGAGGGGAAACACATTTTTGGCAGTTAGTTTTTCCTTAACTTTTAAAGTGAAGTCATTGTAGATAAATAGATCCAAAAGGGAGCAAAAAGAGATTTCTAATTAAAAAAATAGTTTTTTTAAATCAAACTTTCTAGTGTAATAACTTTAAAATAACAAAAGGTAATTTAAAGACAATGGTCTAATAATTCCTATCACACATCAAAATACCGTTAAAAAGCGTTTCACAACCTAATTATAAGAAAAATAAATATGCAACAAAAATGAGATTGTTGAGTAAAAAAATAAAACTTATAACATTAAAAAAATGATGTATAAATTTTATTTAGTTGGAAAATTAAATCAAAAGAAAGAGACTTCTTATATTACCTTCAGTGTACTTGCTCCACTAGACTATCGGATGCCTAATTTTTAGATCTATTCCATGTTTAAATAGTCAAAAGCCAATTTGAAAAAAAGTAACTAAGCTCCAAAAAGAAACTTTTGAGTTTTTAAAAACCTTTACAAAACCTCACTTTTTGAAAGGGTGCTTTCAAACTTCAAAATTCCAACCTCTTGAAAGTATTTAGCCAACCTCTTATATAGAAGGGGTTGCAAGAACGTGCAAACCCATTGCACGAGTGTGTAAACCCAAAAAGTTAGCTAACTTGCCAATTTGCTTATGAAAGGTTGACCTACTTTTTTCTTGCACAGTCATGCAAATAACATACATGGATGTACAACTTAAATGCTGCAGCCTATTTATTTGGAAAGGTAAGATTCTCATTTTGCATTGCTGTGCAAAGCCTTTTCATGGGTGTACAAACCCAAAAATGGCAATCAAGTTGGCAATTGGCTAAATAATGATGATATTCTCTCTTTACATGGGTGTGCAAGGTTAAAAACTACCAAAAATGACTTTTAAGGCCCCGATCGAGAATATTTATCACTATCCAACCCTTTTCCTCCCTTGAGTGCTCAAATTAAACACTTCAAAACATTTTTAGAAAAGTTTTATAATATGAAAAAGACCTTAAAATATTTGATTTACTATCTTTTAAAGAGCAATTTTCCTTATTAGGTAATCCTGATAAAAGCCTTCTCAGGATTGCGAAGTCCTTTTAGCCTATTATAGCATGCTAAATACATTCCAATCCTGTAATTTTTTGTCTACACTCATTTGATCTTTCCTAGCCTAAAAGCCTTTTATCTTACCCTTATAGAATTGGCCATTTTAAGAGTGAGTAAGAAAATTTTTTAGGGGATTAATGTAGAAAAGAGGGTTGTATTTTGATTAGAATGTTAGAATTTGGCTACTTTGTAAATGTCTAGAAATATTTCCAGAATGTAGTTGTATTTTAGGAGAATTCTAGTGGGCCCCCGCATAGAAAAAAAGAAATAAAAAGAAATGAAATAAAGTTCAGATTAATGGTTCATTATAAATGTGGGGTAACTTATTGATTGTGAGAAGATATTTTAGCTCTTAAAGCTTAATTAAGCAAATGTACTCACAACGAGAAGTTTTGTTGGTGTCCTTTTCATATAAATCTATTCTTAGGTAATAATGTTCTACATTCTGGGTAGCCTAGCATTTAGTAATGTTTTTGAATCAAGCAAGAGTATAGCATAGCTTAATTTTTTTTTAATTTTTTTTGGAATGTGATTAGGGCAAGTGGAATTAGTGAATGGCTATTGTAATTTGTGTATCCTTTACTTTCTTTTGTTAGGCATACCCTAACCTTGTTACAACTTGTCTAAGACTTACTGATCTTTATTTGTTTAAAGCTACTTGCAGAGATAACCTTTAGATTTTGGTGCTAAAGAAGAGGCCTATGACATCTCCTGAGTTTAAAGTGCAAAATCGTTTATGTAAAATTTTGCATAGAAATTCTTTTCTCGATTGTCAGATTGCATTGGAGTTTTAGAATTCAAAAGTCATCATTTAGGCCTAGCACAAACACACTAAGAGGCTAGCAGTATGGTTTACATTGAATTCTTTTCAATTTAGGATAATAGTTATTAACTTCTACTGTAATGTTAATTAACTTTTTTCTAAATTTGGGATTTCTCTCTTTCTATTTGAGTATACGGGAATGTGGTCTATTCATTTGCTTGAAGGAAATTAAAAGCTAGGTTTGGTGTATTTGATAACTCCAATTTATTATTTATTTATAGTATATTTTCATCTGTGTTTATGTCTCATTTTTCATGTTTTAGTTGTTAAATTTCTTTTTTTTATGTTAAACATGATAAAATTAAAATTTATGAAATTTTAGTGTGTTTAATGGTGCAATTTTGACTGTGTAAAGAAAATTGAAGCATGTACGGTAGAGACCATAGTGTCTTAGCTATGTACCTTGCAAAATCCATAATACGCACCATTTCACTAAAGAGCATGATTGAGACCATTTATCTCTGTTGTGTCTGACTGATGTCTAGCGAGTGTACTAGATCGGCTAGTAATATAGGGAATATAGATTAAGATCCTAAATATCGTACCTAAGGGAATATGGATTGCTAAGCCAAATACCTATAAGTAAGTGAAATTAATCTGAGATTATTCCCCAAGTTTTTGATTTTAAATGCAAAAACTAAACTAAAATTAAACAAACAATAAAGCAAATTAAAAACTAAAATTAAACTAACATTAATAAAACATAATGGCTAAAAAACTTTTACTGAAGAACTATCCACCTCAATTTCTCTTATATATGACTTAATTAAAGATTAATGCAGCTGATTATGGAAAACTGATAATAAAGTCAGATAACTTCTCAAAATATGTTCCTAAGTATTAAATCCCCTTATTCAGAATAATTCAATACTCAGCATATAAATCCAGTTTATAAATTCCTAAATATCTGTCAGATCCTTTCTCAAGAAATCTTGGTTCAATTCATTCTTAATTCATCTCTTTATAACTTTAATTCACCTAACACTAAACACAAGTACCATATTTTTCAGAAAATAACTGTGAATTAGATTAAATAAACTAAACCGTGAACATGCATATCTTAAGTTACTATTAACTCAATTATTAACCATTTCTCAACAAATCAATAATCAAAATAAAAGCAACTAAAGATAAGGATTTTGATTAGAAATTAAGAAATAATCGACTAACATTCAAATTAAAGAACAAATCAAGTCATTACTCATGCTCATCTTGCTCTTTTTGGTGATCGACTTGTGAATCTCTTCACAAGTCATGCATCCCTATCCCTGTCCGAGTTGTGAACCTTGTTGTGACTCATGAACTTGTGTGTGACTTGTGAACCTGTGTTGTGAGTCGTGAACTTGTGTGTGACTCATGAACCAGTGTTGTGAGTTATGAACTTGGTTGTGACTCGTGAACCTATATTGTAAGTCATGAACTTGTGTGTGACCAGTGAACCTGTCTTATGAGTTGTGAACTTATGTGTGACTCGTGAACCTGTGTTGTGAGTCATGAACTTATGTTGTGAGTCGTGAACTTGTGTTTTGAGTCATGAACCTGTGTGTGACTCGTGAGACTTTTCAGAAGTCGTGAGCTGCTTCAGGACTTGTTTGCTGCTTCTTTCTTTTTGCACCTAAATTACCCTACAATGTAAATAAACACACATAAACTTGATAAAAACACATAAATATAAATAATTTAACATTCTTAGCTACCTAAATGAAAGAAAATATACATTAAATAATAGATCATTTTATATGGTATCAAATTCCTCCACACTTAAACCTTGCTTGCCCTCAAGCAAGAGAAAAGAATGAGAAAATTTAATTCCAAATTAAATTATGTAAGTTATATTATAGAGCATTGTTCATTGTGCATATATGATAGGAATTAAAAGAAATCAAAGAATTTAAAGACTCAAAATACCAGTGAATCAATTCTTAAAGAATGTATTCTAAATTTAACAAGTCACCTAAGTTTACTAATTCCAAAATCAAGAGTATAGAGTCTCAAAACTAAACATATTTGAAAGAAAAATATTGATTATAAGCTTTAAGGTTATAAGATTGTCAGTTGCCTTTTTAGGATAATTTTAAGCACACATACCCTTAATGCAAACTTATGGCATTTTTAGACTTTTCTCTTTTTTTTTTCTATTTTTCCTTCTATTTTCCTTATTTTTCTTCTTTCTTTGAACATGGGTATACTTTTAGACTTTATCCCATGAATTTAAAATAGTAAGAGAATGTAGTTTTGGGTGCATTTTACGCTCCATCCCATACTTTATTGAACTTTTGGATATACATCTTGCTTTGTTTCCTTTCTATTTTTCTCTCTTTTTTTTGTTTCACTAGTCCTCAATCATTATTGAAAGGCCTAAAGGTAAGTATTATGGCTATAGTTTTCATAAGGCAACTAAAATCCTCAAATCTTAAGGTAAATGAGTTATTTCTAACATTAAAGCATAGTTAGTAAAAATACTAAATAACCTAAAATGTTGAAAGAAGTAAAAAGAGATAACTTGAAAAATACAACGCACATACTAAAAGCTTTAAAAGACTAATAGAATGAGCATAAGGTAAATGATTTAACATAACAACCTATATTATATACAAAGTGAACAATGCTTTATAATAAAACTAATTGAAAAGTCTAGTTGAAAAATGAATACACATAAATACACATGCAACCAACATATAAAACACAACCAAACATGTAAAAACACAAACCTACTCCCCCACACTTAGAACAAATATTGTCCTCAATATGAATAAATGAATCAAAAGGAAAAAGGCAAAATAAAGAAAAAAAAGAAATCTCTCATGATAATTATGGTGTAGGTGGAGGAGAGACTACCAAATTCCCTGCACAAAACCAAAAGAAATTTTCGTTACTCTAGGATCATAATATCCAAGTTAGCATACCAGCAATTCTAATGCTTTTTCAAAGAATAAAATGAAAAATAGGGATTTATATGTAAAAATAAATAACTAACTAATAACATATAGTCCTAAAATAACTAATACTTTGTTTTAATCAATAAAAATTCATTTAAACCCTTCCTCGGCAACGATGCCAAAATCTGATAGGGATTTATTTGAACCTTTAGTCTCACTAGACTATATATAGGATGAGTAGGATATCGTTCCAAAGGGAACAGGATAAATTTTGTATTAAACCCACAAAGAGTAGATGGATAGGTAACGAATAACATGGAACTTACGTATTTAAATATCTAAACTGCTTTGTATAGATTAAATCAAATTGGATTAAAGATTACTTAAATGATAGTCTAAATATACATTAGAAATAAGAAGAGAAATTCATTTAAGAACAAGTACAAATAACTGTAAAGATTAAGTGACTGGAGAATTTAGCCAAGATTCTTTAAAGCAACTCTCGTTGTCAATAAAGATATTTTCATTTAGAGTCTATAAGCACTCTTGTGTCATTATGGAGATAAAAAAAATTATGAAGCTCTATGCCAATTCTTTAACCCCTCAAAGTGAATTCCTTAAGTGAGATTAAAGGAATTCAATACTTTAACTACATTTATTTGTTTTTCTATCAAAGAATTCCAACGTTCGTTGCGAATAAATTGACTAACATGCAAAATATGGTGGCCAAACATACATAGAAAATCAATGCATATAAATGGATGTAAATCATACTTCATTCATAATAATATTAAACATTTCTTAAACAAATACTACTGCATATTTATAATGTACAAAGGAAACTAGCCAAATATATAATTACATTAAAGACAGACAAGAGAAAGAAACTTATCTCTTATTCCTTTGGCTTTGTTCCTTTGTCATCATCTAATAAAAATTAAGTAAAAATGTTTATCGAAAATAAAAACTGTGTATCTCTACAAAAACTAAAAATTGATTGATTCCTTTTTTCAGCATCTTAGATCCTGTTTATAGAGAGAATAGCTCTATAATCATACCTCTTCTGATTAGGTGTGAAGATGAAAGGTTATCATGAAAAGGACTGATGGAAACCCTTGTTGGTTGAGAAAAGGCATGTTGAAAAGTTGTGTCATTTCGGAACAAGTGTCTATATCGAGTCGTGAAAGCCTTCACGAGTCGTGATCCATCAGCTTCTGTGTCACTCATGAAGTGCTTCATTACTCGTGCTCTTTTTGTTCTTTTTGGAAATTGACTTGTGAATCTCTTCATAAGTCATGCATCCCTGTCCCTATCCGAGTCGTGAACCTTGTTATTACTCGTGAACTTATGTGTGACTTGTGAACCTATGTTGTGAGTTATGAACTTGTGTGTGACTCGTGAACTTGTGTTGTGAGTTGTGAACTTGGTTGTGACTTTTAAACCTATGTTGTGAGTCATGAACCTGTGTTGTGAGTCATGAACTTATGTGTGACTCATGAACTTGTGTTGTGAGTCATGAACTTGTGTTGTGAGTCGTGAACTTGTGTTATGAGTTGTGAACCTGTGTGTGACTCGTGAACTTTGTGCATGACTCACGAGCCTATGTGTGACTCATGAGCCTCTTTAGGAGTCGTGAACTGCTTCAGCACTTGTTTGCTCCTTCTTCCTTTTTGCATCCAAATTACCCTACAATGCAAATACACACACATTAACTAGACAAAAACACATAAATTTAAATAATTTAACATACTCAGCTGCCTAAATGAAAGAAAATTTACATTAAATAATAGCCCATTTCATATGGTATCACTTAGCCATGTACTGATGCTATAATACTATTTTAATTAATTGCACACGGATGAGACCAATGTGTCTCAACTGCATGCTGATGCTATAGTATTATTTTAATCAATTGCACATGGCTGAGACCAAAGTGTCTCAGCCGTGTGTTGATGCTACAATACTATTTTAATCAATTGCAACTAGCTGAGACCAAAGCATCTCCATTGTGTGCCTCTACAGATGCTATGAAAGTTAAATTTTGTTAGTTTTAAAAAATAGGGTTTTTAGATTGGTTTTTTTATGTTTTTCATTTCTCTATAATTTTAGTATACAAGTTTTCATTATAGTTGCAAATTTTTAAGGTTTTATACTTAGCATTCTTAGCTTTACTTACAAAAATAAGATTTTTAACTAACATTTAAAATACAAAAATACATGGAGATAGCTTAGTTTATAGAGTAAAGGTGTAGTTTCAATCAAGTTCAGCTGGAAAAGGAAGAGGAAAAGCAACATCAACTTGAGATTTAGTGTCAAATTGGGTTTAAGGGCTTATTCATTCTTTTTCCTTGCCTTTTACATTATGTTTTGTGAGTAGTCCTTTTGTTGATTGGGGATCTTTGAATCCCTATACCCATGTAAGACTTTGAATTTATTTTCTTAAATTGTTTCATTTTCCTTGTGCTTATCTTGATATGGATGTTATTAAGGTATTTATGCTGTTAATATTATTCAAGTTGATGGATTTGTAATTGTTTAAAAGATGTATCATGTATGCTCTATTTTTGTGCAGATGTTCTATATTTTTTTATGAAAATTCAAAAATGGAGGCTATTAGATTTCGGGTTTATGTGTTGTAGATCTAGAAATATAGAGGAAAGTGAATGAGTATTAAGTTGGTTGGCTTAGAAATGGGAAACTAATTCCTATCTAGGTTTTGAGACCCATGCTTATGCTAACTATTCGGTTGGCTCCGAAATGAAAAATTGAGATAGTTAGAGTAGTTGGCACCACAATGGGAAACTAAGGGTTATGATGGGTTGTCCACATATGATATTTGGTAAATTCGATTGCATTTTAATTAATGTTTCAATATTTGGCTTCATATTTGATAAGGGTTTTAATGTCAACTGCCTTTTAATTAATGTTTTAATATTTGGTTTAATTATCTTCATTAATTATTTATTTTGTTAATTTGATTTGCAACACTCTTAATAGAAAACTTATGAATTTATCTCGGATTAATTCTGTTTAACTTTAGATATGTCACTTGTTCCTTACCTCAACAAGTGCATTGAATCAACCAGTAATACAGTGGAGCACTTTTAAGATCCTAAAGAATATTGAACCCATAGGAAATTGCCTTATGCAAGTTAATTAATTGATTGAAATTATGTGTAAAAGAATATCCTAGATGTATATTTGTTGGAGCGATGTCTACCAATTTTTTAACAATTAAAATAAAAGCAGTAAAATAGAGATTAAAATGACTTGGAATTAATAATAACAAAAAGCATTGCTTGGAAATCTAATCCTCCCCATACTCGATGTAAGACTCATTTTAACATAAAATTATATATTTTAGATGTGGACAACCTATAAAAATCCCTAGTTTCCCATTCTAGAGCTAACCACTCTAAATACTTAATTTTGATTTTAGAGCCAATCGAATAGCTAGCATAAGCATGGGTCCAAAGACCTAGATAAGAATTAGTTTCCCGGTCAATCCACTATTCATTTTCCTCTCTATTTTTGGATCTACAAGACATAAACCCTAGATCTAATAACCCTCATTTCGAAATTGCCATAAAAAATATAGAGCATATGTGTAAAAAATAGAGCATATATGATATATGTTTTAAACAAGCATAAATCCATCAACTTGAATAATATTAACATCACAAATACTTGAATAACATCCATATCTAAATAAGCACAAGGGAAACAAAACATATGTAAATATATTTAAGAAAATAATTTTAAAGTCTTACTTGGGTATGGGGATTTAAAGATCCTTAAACAACAAAAGGAATGCTCACCAAACATAATGTAAAAAGCAAGGAAAAGGAAAGAAGAAAATCTTAAACCTATTAAATGATAGATCTGAATTTGATGTTGCTTCTCCTCTTCACTTTCTGGCTAAACTTGATTGACAGCTACACCTTTACTCTGTAAACTAAGCTATCTTTATGGATTTTTGTATTTTAAGTGTAAGTTATAGTAAAAATGTGATTTTTACAAGTAAAACTAAGTATGCTAAGTATAAAACCCAAAAAAGCTGCTACTACAATGAAAAATTATGTACTAGAACTACTGAGAAATGAAAAACTTAAAAACCTATATAAAAACCTTTTTTTACACCAATGGAATTCAACTTTTATAGCATTTGTAAAGGCACACGGTAGGGAAATTTTGATGGGATATCACATGGCATTAATAATAATGATCACGCAGCGAAAAAATAAAACGTTTCATCATAAAACCAATAGAATAAACAACATAGAATTGAAAACATGCAGTTTTAGTGTTTCAATTGAACTTACATCCTTGAATGCACTTCAAAACTTAATTTTGAAATAACCAGTATATAAAATGAACTTATATACCCTTGAAATCAACCACCAAATGCCAAAGGTGCTGCCTTTTATACCACACCACTCTATGTTCACACACACACTTACAAAGTCGGCCTAAAACAAAGAGTGCTAGATCTAGGTTTGAGTATTCTGCAATGGGTATGTTCTAAAGACACAAGATTTGATCTTGTTATTCCTAGGGTTTGCAATGGCTACCCAAAACACAAGAGAAGAAGAAATAATTCTTTCCTTTGTGAAAAATGACAAATGAGAGATAAAAAAAACCTAAAAAAATGGTAAAAACAATTTTAATCAATATATACTACTTAATTAGTAATTAGTTACATGCCGAATTCCACTAGGGATTAGAAATCTTTTTGGCCTCAACCTCTTCCTTATCAAGTGGTGTATCTTGATTCAAATTCATATAGGATTTAAACTCAATTAACTTAATTATCTAAAGATAACTAAATGATTAATTATCCAAAGATAAATAAATAATTTGTTATTATTCATGTCATTGCCGAATTCTCTCTCTCATTGACTAAGGTCCATTAGCAATTTAAATACCTATTAACTTTATTAATTTGATTTTAATTAAAAGCCCAAATTAATGTCCAATACTTTACATAATATTTTAGGCCCAATGCTTTGTGTGTGATCCTATAGGTCCATTTAATATTGGCAATGAATTAATAAATAATCCAAAGGCTATATATATATTCTCTAGCAAGATATTATAGCATTCCAAATTAAATGAAAATACAAAAGGCATTCAGTGACCTAATGCAATTTTGTATAGTTCTTTACCCACAAATATCAAAATTAATATAAGGCATGGAACAAGTCATTCTTATATATGCTAATTATTTTCTTGATATTCCAGTGACACTGAACTCTCAGATAAATAATGATTACTCATTATTTCATCTTAGTATGGCCATACACTTCTCAGTTCACTGATTAAGTGGCCAGTGATATTTTCTCTCTCATCGAGAAGGGTAATCCGTTTACTTCTCTCATATTCTCTAACATGAATTAGTGTATGCCCAAGCATACCCATACTTGTCACTCTATTATGAGCAAGTTAGGTGTATGTCAAAGTATACAATAATTCATAAAGAGTTTCATAGAGATTTTAGGTCTAAGAACTCCGATGCAAAACTTGCAATTGAGAAACACTTATGACTTGTACCATGTAGTGTTCTCATAAGCAGATTGAATCCAAATACCATGTTCTAAACATGTATCTATGATCTCTGTTTGACACTTTAGTCCTTATGATCCGTAAGATAGAACTTAACTTATTAGAGAGAGCATACTAGTCTTAATTCATTTGTTGTTTCCATAACAATGATCGACTAGGGATATTTAGAATGAAGTCTCAAATGTTTCAAGGTCTTACAACCATGTGCCTCACACATGATATCTTAAATTGAAACAACATTCTTGGATAGTTCTATCACTTGATATGCATAGGAATACAATAGATAAAACAAATGCCTCATTTATTAACTTGAGTGTTTGATAACTATGCATTGGGGCTAGGGCTTACACTAATAATTTCCCACTAGCACTAGTCCCAATTGGGCATAGCCCCAAGATCGAACGCTCTTAAATGAGCTTCGTGTAGATTTGGATGCAACTGTTTCGTCAATGGATCTGCTACATTGTCTTTACTCGCTATCTTGCTAATCTTGACATCCCCACGGTCAATGATCTCTCTGATCAGGTGGTATCTCCTGAGTATGTATTTGGATTTTTGGTATGACCAGGGCTCTTTGGCCTATGTGATGGCCCCGTTGTTGTCACAGAAAATTTCAAATGGATTTAGGATGCTTGGGACCACTCCTAATCCAGAAATGAAATTTCTAATCTAAACAGCTTCCTTTGCAGCCTCACTCGTTGCAATATACTTAGATTCTATAGTTGAGTCGGCAACAGTTTCTTGGTTCGAGCTTTTCTAGCTAACAACACCACTGTTTAAAACAAAAAAAACTAGATTGCGATCTTGAGTCCTGAGTGCTGGTCTGAAAAGCAGCATCAGCATAACCTTGTATGATGAGATCTTCTTGACCACCATACATCAAGAAGTGATCCTTAGTCCTTCGTAGGTACTTTAGAATTCCTTCACACCAGACCAATGTTTCTCACCAGGGTCTTACTGAAACCTACTTGTTATACTCAGTGCATGATTAACATCCAACCTAGTACACAATATAGCGTACATAATAGATCCAATAGTAGATGCATATGGGATTCTACTCATGCTGTCCCTCTCCTTTTGAGTTTTAAGACACCGTTCTTTAGTCAAAGGAACTCCCAAAGCTAAAGGTATGTACCCTTTCTTTGAGTCTCCCATACTAAAACTCTTTAGTACTTTGTCTATGTACTTTTCTTGACTCAGTCCCAAGAGCTGATGCGATCTATCTCTATAGACCCGAATACCAAGTATTTATTGGCTTCACCTAAGTCTTTCATTGAGAAACACTTCCCCAACCATTGCTTAACATTTTTCAATGTTGGGATGTCATTGCCAATGAGGAGGATGTCGTCCACATATAAGACTAGAAACACTACTATGCTCCCATTAACCTTCTTGTACACACAAGGCTTATCTTCATTTTTGATGAAGTCAAACTCTTTGACTGCTTCATCAAAATGGAGATTCCAACTTTAGGATGCTGGCTTCAATTAATAAATGGATTTTTGAAGCTTGTAAACCTTCTTAGGATGCTTGGGATTGACAAAACCCTCAAGCTGTGTCATATACACATCCTCGAGGAGATTTTCGTTAAGGAAAGCTATTTTGAAATCCATTTACCATATCTCATAGTCATGATATGCAGCTATGGTAAGTAAGATCCTAATGGACTTGAGCATGACTACATGCGAAAAGATCTCATCATAGTCTACACCATAAGTTTGTCGAAAACCTTTAGCTAATAATCTACCTTTGTAGGTCTTATCAACTTTGAGTTTAAATAGCCACTTGCATTCAATTACCTTAGTACCTTTTGGTGGGTCAACCAAGGTCCAAACCTGGTTATCGTACATCGATTGCATCTCAGATTTCATGACTCCAAGCTAATTTTTTGAGTCAGGGCTCTCAATAGCTTCTTGGCCGGTAGTTGGATCCTCATGATCTACTAACTCAATAGTGTCATTATTGGTGATTAGAAATCCATATCTCTCAATCTCCCATCATACCCTACTAGACCTTTTAGGTTCTTACACAATGGGTTCTTGCTCCATAACTGGTTGTGAACTCGATCTCATTTCCAACTGATCCTCTATAGGAGTTTGTGGCACTTGAATTTCTCCAAGTTCTACTTTGCTCCCACTGTCTTTCTTGAGAAGGAATTCCTTTTCCAAGAAAATAGCTTTGCAAGCAATAAACACTTCATTCTCGGCTTGTGATTAAAAGTAGTATCCCTTTGTTTCTTTGGGATAACCCACAAACAAGTAGATAGTAGATTTGGACTCTAGCTTGTCAGATGTTAACTTCTTAACATGTGCTTTACAGCCCCAAATCCCAAGAAACAACATATTGGGCTCTTTCCCAATCAATACCTCGTATGGTGTCTTCTTAACTACTTTAGTTAGAGTACAGTTCAGTAGAAACATAGTAGTTTCTAATGCATAACCCTAAAAAGAGATAGGAAGATTAGCTTGACTCATCATTGATCGAATCATGTCCAACAGAGTTCAATTCTTCCTTTCAGACACACCATTCCATTGTGGTGTTCTAGGAGGAGTGAGCTATGAAATAATTCCAAACTCCTTCATATGACTGTCAAACTCTTGGCTTAAGTATTCGCCACCTCGATCTAATTGAATGGCTTTGATACTTTTGCGAAGTTGGTTTTCTATTTTGTTCTAAAACTCTTTGAACTTTTCAAAAGTTTCAGGCTTATGCTTCATTAGATAGATGTAGCCATATCTACTGTAGTTTATTAAATGTTACGAAGTAACTAAAACCAACTCTAGCCTATGTACTTAATGGTTCACATACATTGATGTGTATTAGTCCCAGTAAGTCACTAGTCCTCTCACCTTTCTTGTTAAAAGAACTCTTTGTCATCTTTCCATGCAAACATGGCTCGCATGTGTCATAAGATTCCATATCGAATGACCCAAGCACTCCAGATTTGTGGAGTCTTGAAATGCATTTTTCGTTTGCATGTCCTAAATGACAATTCTAGAAGTAAGTGGGGTTTAATTCATTTGATTTAACCCTCTTTGTATTAATGTTGTATATGGACTCTCTGCTTTGTAGATCAAGGATATAAAGGCCATTTTGTAACATAGCAGTGCCATATAAAATGCCTTGGCAATGAAAATGAATATTGCCATTATTAATAACAAAGTCAAATCTATCCATATCCAAACGTGAAACCGAAATAATGTTTCTGCTTTGGCAGGCACAAAATAATAATGCATTAAATCTAAACATAGTCCAGAAGGTAAAGTGAGTCGATGGTTGCCTATCTCCATGGCCGCAACTCGCGCTCCATTCCCCACAACTGAGGTCCACTTCACTCTTCTCTAGTAACCTCTTATTTCTTAGCCCCTGCACATTTGAAAAAATGTAAGAACCACAACCGGTATCCAATACCCAAGTGGTAGAAATAGAAAGGTTAATTTCAATAACAAAAATACCAGAACTGGATGCCTTGGCTCCATTCTTCTTTTATTCTTCCTTAAAGAGAGCATAGTTCTTCCTCTAATGCCCTAACTTGTTGTAATGAAAGCATATGCTCTCACTCTCCTTGAGCTTTTTCGCCCTGGGATTGGGTTGGGCCTGAGGTGCACTCCTACTAGACTTAGGCTTTGCCTGGTCATTCTTGGATTTTGCCTTACCTTTCTCTTTTCCCTTTGTGGGTCCCTTCTTAATGCCCCCCTGAACCATAAGTATGGGATTGGTCTTTCGAATGTTCTCTTCAGCATTCTTAAGCATCCTGTGAAGCTCGGTGACTATCTTGTTCATTGCATGCATGTTATAATTCATAAAAAATGGATCATAATCATCAGGCAATGACCTTAAAATCATGTCAGTGGTCAACTCTCTTGGGACTTGTACCTCAAGCTTCTCAAGAGTATCAAGATACCCTTCATCTTGAGTACATAGGTACTAACAGGAGTACCGACAATCATCTTATAAGAAATCAAGGCCTTTGTTGTCACGAACCTCTCATGATGAGCTTATTCTTGGAACATCTCCTTGAGGTGCACTATGATCACATAGGCCTCTTGGTCTATGAATTGCTTTTGCAAATCGAGCACCATAGTGGCTAGCATTAGATAGGTCGCGTCATTGGAGTCACTCTTCTTAGTCTTAAAGGTTTCCCATTGAAATGCAGAGGCATTCCTAGCAGGTTCGGTGGTCAAAGGTTCATCCAAAACATACGACTTCTTCTCTTGCTTAAGAGCAATTCTAAAGTTTTGAGACCAGACTATGAAATTGGTGCCATTCAGTTTGTTCTTTTCTAGGACTGATCGCAATGAAAAGTTATTATTTAAAGAAGCCATTTTTCAATCTATAGAAATACAAACTTAGCAAGATTAAATGAGGTCTTAATATAATCCTAAAAATCGAATGAATATCCCTTTAAATAATTTGCGCTAGTGTTTTAATGTGGGTCAAGATCCACTTTTCACAACAACTCATTAGTCAAGCTGAGCCTATACACCTAAATAGTTAAGTTACTTAGGTAGGAAAACTCCAATCATATCTCTTACATAACTCTTGGATCAAATGGGCTAACATTTTAAGATGTTATAGCACAAACCCATTTATTAATTGCCTAGGTTTGGGCATCCCTTTCCATGTTAAGTCTAACCTACATTCACAACCCATGCCTCACAAAGATAATCGGGCACATCTAGGACTCCTAGTCTACATGATCGATGATCGATGCCTTGATATGTTTCAAATTAGGAAGGCAACTTCATGACATATTATTTTAGTGATTCATTTTATTACGGCTTTCGTGGCATACACTTTGTCATCCATTCATAGCATGTATATGTATAAATGTGTAAAGTAAAGCATGACAAACATGGGCCAAAAAACCTACAACTAAGATCTATACTATTACATATGAATCTTTAAGATGGGGCTTTCCACTCTGGTGGGCTTCGTCTTGATTTACGAAGTCTTCAAATAAATTCTATACTAAGAAATAAATGAAACTTTTACAATAATCATTAATGGCACGTATGTCATATTTAATTACATAACCCAGGGCCTATAAATGTACCATGCATATTCATTCATCGCACAAAACAAACAAACAAATATATATAACATTCATGGATAAAATAAAGTCCAATTTTAATTAATTAAGCCCAGCCCATTAATGAAAATTGTGTACTTGTACTTTTAAGAGTAAATTTCGTGACGGGCCTGGGCTGAAGCCCAACGAACTAAATTTTCTTATTGAATAAGCTCTCTTAAAAACCCAAAACACAAACTAGTTAGATTTGTGGCATAAATCAACTTTAGTGTAATTTTCAATTTTGTCATTTTTAATATTATGTCATATAGCTCATAAACATTAAAAATACAAATAATATGAACCAACATGAATCAAAACATAAATATTCATGAAGAACACATAACACATTTTGCATTGATAACAAAACAAACAAACAACATTAAAATAGTTGTTTAATGCTCATATAATGCCACAAACGATGCACAAACACTTAAAACAATTTTATGAGTCATTTAATTACTTAAGGTTATAAACATTGAATTAAGGTTTTGTACAGATCTGATCTAAATGTATTTTTGCCATTTTAATCAAAATAAAATAAACAATGTTCATTAAACATGTAACAAACACAGACTAGTCATTGTTTTAAGTGATTTGTAAATTAACCAATTAAATTGTCATAGAACAGAATTAAAACCATTCTTAAAACATGTATAAACCTGTTATTAATATTCTAAAATCACTTACAAACATGCCCAACACGTTTTTACATGTTATAGTGAGAAACTAGCAAGTAACAAACGCATATCATGCAAACAAGCACATAGTTTCATGATCAACGTATACAATCAGGTATATACATTTAAAATGGACCATGAACAAGTTTAAAAACATCTTAGGTCAGTGTATTAACATGTTATAATACCCAATTAACCATTTAAAATCGTTTTTACACTCAACCAATGCAAGAAACACAAAACAGAAAATTTCAGCAACACGTTTCAAGCAACAAACGATTTTTAATCAAGTTGTAACGCATCCAAAGCACTAAAACAAACATGATTAGGCTCTGATACCATGGATGGCATTTCACATGGCATTAATAACAATGATCATGCGGCAAAAAAACAAAACTTTTGATCTTACAAGCCATGTAATAAACAACCACTACAAGAAAAATGCAAAATAGCGAGGATAAAATTCATCGCTAAATGATGATTTTCATCGCTAAATTAGTTTAGCAAGGAATTAGCGAGCATAAAAATTTTGTAACAAAAGTCATCTTAGCTGAATTTGGCTAGGACTAAATTCCTCGCTAAATTTTGCTAGGCGACTTTAGTCCTTGCAAATTTAGCAAGGATTTAATCCTTGCTAAATTAGCGAGGACTAAAATCCTTACTAAATTTACGAGGATTTAGTCCTCGCTAAAGTTAGCAAGGATTTAATCCTCGCAAAATTTTAGCGAGGATTTAGTCCTCACTAAAGTTAGTGAGGATTAAATTCTCGCAAAAGTTAGCGAGGATTTAGTCTTTGCTAACTTTAGCGAGGACAAATTCCTTGCTAAATATAGCTTGTATTTTTATGATGAATATTGTTCTTACTAAATTTATCATGAGATTTATCTCCCTAAATGTTGATACAAACTTTTTTAATTTCATTATTTAATATGAAATTTTCATTATTTAAATAATAAACAATAAACTAAAAAATAAAAAATATTTATTTACTCAACATTTAATATAAAAATATATATATTAATGAATAAATTGTTATTTACATGTGTATAGCATTACTAATAATATATATAAAATAATACATACATATATAGCAGTAACAATAAAAAGTTGTAAACAGTTCAGCTGCTTCCAATTCCTATAGTTGTGTAGTGATTGATTGTAGATAACCAAAAACTCCACCCAGTGTCATTGGAACTTGATATTCCAAGTGTTGATCTTAAACATCTAACCAAATGTTTATGTAGATTTTGGTCGATACTGCAAGAAAGTAAAGAAGGGCTTGTCTCTCGAGTTATCATGCCTATTCCTATTAAAAGAATCACTTTAAACCAAATCAATTTATATAACTTGTAAAAATATGAAAAAGTAAGGATACATACCTTTTAATAGATGTTTTTGCAAGACATCCATCAAAGTCAAATGAAGCAATTTTGTTTGAATCATGCAGGTTGACATCTTGTAGAAATGTTGAAAGTAAGATGGTGTATTGACTATAATTTAAACACATGATAGAAATATTACTTTGAATATCACAAATGAATATTTGGAGACCAAACAGAAAATTCAAATCGTTCTTCCAGCTTTTACAATGATTAACCATCCAAATTTTAGATACAAATTCCATTTTTAGAACATTACAAGAAGAATAAACAATTACAGATTGATTCCCCATAACAATTTCTCAATAATTAGAGAGGAAATGAGAAAACTACATGTAAACTTACTTGGGAACGATGAAGACTGAAAATAGAACATCAACCTAGCTTGTTAAGAAAAACCACATAAGAAAATCACAGCAAACATCATTGTACCCATGAATTTGAAGTGAAAAATGTGCTAAAGCATTATAAATAAATAAATTGACTTTCAACTGAAAATGACACTGATTTTAGTAGAAAAATATTTTAATCCAAGCCAACCACACAAAAATTTGCACCAAAGTCCCTCTCAAGCATTCAAAGACATCATATGGAAATAAAATAAATGCAAGAGAGCCCATTATTGAAAGCAATTATGAAAACTAATCACAAAGCTATTTTTTATCCTTAAATGCTGTTAGAAACTAATATTTTCAAGTTAAGGATTCTAATGAATTAAACTCCAAAGTTTTCAGAGATGTTTGGCATCGAAAGACATGTCAAACATAACTGATTCTATAAGCTGCATTCGCATCACACATGCTAAATTGAAAAGGGCAATTGATCATCATAGAACAAGAACAAAACAGAAAAGTGTTTTATGAAATATTTGACTGCCAAAATGAAACTCCATTAACCATTATTTTCACCATGGATCATTGATGTGTATTTTTGCATACTTTGACCATCATGTAACTTCACAAAGCCATCTTTTGATAGAGTAGCCATGATAGATTCACCAACTGATTCATAGGTTTTAAAATCAAGGTATTTGAGAAGTGCTATGGGGTCATCATTGCAGTACTTAGAAAGCCACTCATTTCTCAATAATTTTAAACATTCTTTTGAAACAACTGCAAAATGATCATCAAGGCCTTTCTGAAGAATTTCTATTCGGAGCTTTATGCTATAGGAAAAGGAAGAAAAATCAAAATCGAAAAAGTTCAGGATGTGATCAACAAATCACAAGGAGCAAGCTGTGAATTAGGACAGGAGCTAAACTAGAAATTAGATTATTTAAAACCTTGCAATTGAACAATGCTAAATAATAGATTAACTGGACAAATCCAAACCCAAATCAAAATTCAAGATGTTCTATAATCATAAAAAATTAGCATATAGGTTTTGGGAGTAGTTGAAAATATTGACATTTCGGGAACTATATCTATTCACCTGAGACTTTGGAGCAAAAATTTATCAGCTAGAAGGCAATATGCAGCTTTCCTGATAGACTCACTCACATCCATGGTGCAATTAACAATAGCTAGAGAAGTAGCATTTTTAGGTGGCAAAGATAACAAAATTGTCTTGCGAACCTCCTGCAAAAGTGCTATTGTTAGGCTTTTAACTAACTTATTTTCTGGATGTATGCAACACAAGTGTAATAAATCTTATAAATATTCAACTTATCATGTTGATGGATTAAAAAAAATTGAGTATTTACTTAATAATTTCACAAAAATTTTCCATATTCTCAAAAGTCAATTTGCAGTGAAATATTAAATAGGATCTAAAAAGGACAAAATTTGCATTTGATATGGAATCTAAATATAGGGTCAAACTATTCCAACCAAACTCAAAGCATTAAAACAAGATATATGATTAATTACTTGTCCACCATTTTAAAAAATGGTTTGTTCATGGGCCCATCTTCGAGAAAGAATCATGATGTTTTTATTGTCCACATCAATGAACTAATTCTTATATCTTACTAATTCTATTTATAAAATGAATGCACCTATCTTTGTAAGAAAGAAAATCTTAACGGAGAGAGGGATAATGGATTCATCTTTTGTTGAAAATAATTAGATACCAATAGTTAAGAATGTGGAAGCTTAAGGATTCCAATATATATCTAAGAACGAAGTGTGCCTAGCAAGTGCCTTTTTCCCCCAAAATTACTTTTATTTCTAGCACAAATGCATTGGAAGAACCATAAGCCTTCTATATTATCACTCTCTAGATGATCAATGGATATATGATCCTAACCTCCATCTTAATTTAGTACCATTAGAAGAGAAGGGGGGGTAATTAAGACTCATTTAAAGAAAGAGTAACACTTACCACATTTTTCTCTATTGGAAGCACCTCAAGAAATAAATCAAGAATATCGTTGTTCTTAGTATCATTTGCAAATCGTGGTAAAGCTTTAACAACAAAAATACGGATGAAAGGAACTTTGTCTCCTACTCATAATTTCATGCACTCTATCACCTCATCCCAAACATCATTGCTCACTTTTGCATCATCCGGCAACCGTATTATAATCTATAAAACTAAAAATGCAAACACTAAATAGAAAATTCTACTTAATATAGTTACAAAAGGATAACAAAATTGAAAGATTTGAACCATGAGGAACTATTGTTAATGTCTAGTAATTGAAATTATAGACTACCTCAGAAATTATCTGGCAAGCCATAAACTTGGCTATATTATTTGCAGCTATAGCAACAACTAGTAGAAACTTCAAGAACTCCTCGAGAAACTCATAAAAAATAGAGGCATTGTTGGAGTCTCGAGTAGTGGCAAATACTGAGACAAAGCGGATGATGCGCTTAGAGGAGGCGTGTAACACCTTATTCATATGCCTTTATCATGTATCGTGTTATACCTTTCAAACATATAATGGTAGGTCATTAACCCAAAGCTATATACATTTATCATATCAGAGGTGTATTTATATGAGTAACCTATGCATCAAATAGGATTTCCCACAACTTCAGTCCTTTAACTATGCATGCATAATGGCTTATTCTATCACATACTCATCAAATTCCATGTTAGTTATAACTATCTTTAACTTCATATCTTATCATGCATGACATTCATCAATTGATCTAGCATATTTATAACTAAGCATTTTAGCTACTACATGCATGCATGCTTTAATATTCTTTTACTACTACTTATTACATCACTTACTCCATATTACAAATTTATATATTTAGGAGCCCTTATTATACATATTAAACGAGCAAAAGAACTTGCACCAAAATATAACCAAAAAGAATCCTACATCGACTTCTACGACTTAGGTATTGGCCTGTCCTGATGCAGAGATCATTCCTGAGCATATGCTTTTACAGTAGTACCTACACGGATTAAATAACCCGTGCTAAGCTATAAAGCTTAGTGGGGATGCTAATTTTGAAAGACAACCATACACAGCAATTGTCGGAAACATATAACATATAATAATTGATGATAACATGACCAACATATTTCAAATAAATAAATGACAGAATAAAATATCATCATTAGCAATCAAATCTCATATTTATTTTCACATGCTTGATAATTAAAGCATAACATAATAGAATCATTCTCAAAATATCCAATTATCACACATGCAATGAGTAATATAGTTAAACATATTATCTCATATATCATGCTTTATTTATCTAATAGTTTACTATAGCATAGTATCACAATAGTTTAGCCTGCTTAAGTTCTAAAGTTAGATAACGGGATCGGTGGATACCAAGGTATCAAAATGATGGATATTCGAAGATATCAAAACTATAAAGCCAATCAGGGCCAACTATAAGATGGACCGATCAAAGACCCATACGAGGGCAAGTAAAAATCCTAATGGGTTGTGTAAGATCCAACAAGATCAACTATACTGTGGACCTAAAAAGGTCGACTGTGGCAGCTATAATATCCCTATAGGTGCCTATCTATCCACAATTGAACTTTAATTGTAGGCAATACTTTGATTACATTTTATTTTCGTATTCTATGTATACACTTTACACTTGATTAAAAGTCAATTTGCGTGCATATAACTATGGAACAGATATATTACTATTGCTGTAAAACTATGTATGCAAAGTTCATGTACATTGATACACATAGTTTCCAATCATAGTAACATTAGTCATCATGAACAAATACTTGAATGTTTTATCTAAGTTGTGTCAAGTGTTCGTACCCTTTCTAAAACATCATTTGTCTTAATACTATCTAACATAATTCATAACACGTTTTTAAGCTTATGACCAATAACTATCATATATATATATATATACATCATATACCAGCCTTCATTTAATAAAATTAAATAGAAGAACGTACCTATTATCACTATTAATATCACATCACGCATTAAATTTCTTTTATTATATAATATCTCGAGAATTCATTGAACGTCCTTTAACTAAATATATGTATAATTCAGTATCTTACACATGTGAATGTTTGTCAAGCTATGATTTTATACATGGCATGTAGTGGTATCAAAGAAATAACATAAAGCGTACAATATATCAACAATTCACGAGCGCGACAGAAGTGAGAGTAGCATTTTGCTCCAATTCATTGTCGCGATAGTGATCAATGTCGCTATCACGACATATCCAGATTAAGCAATTTATATCAATTTTCCATTTCAGCAATTCCTATATAAATTCCATTTTAATGCCTAAGTAACAAGCTTATATTTTACTTTATTAAAGCCCCTATTTCATGTCTTAAATTTTGTAATACTTCAAATTAATATTTTAGAAAGAAATTCCATAAATTTTACCATCCATACTTAATATGACGAAATCTTATAATTCGTCTAATTCACATCATTGTCGTGATAAGTTTCGTTATAACACTAAAATTATATGAACACAAGAATCTAGCAAGTAAGAATAAATTCCTTCTTCACCTTTCACATACATTAACACATCAATGATTATATCTAAAGATTTTTAATTTCAATTGCTATAAATTTCACTTGCTAATTTAAGTGGTTTTCACAACTTCCACAACAATACTTCACAACCAAATCTCTTTTTCTTTAATTTAAAATTTCAATCAAACACAAGAAGCTAAGAATGCTCTAATCCCATACCTTGGCCTAACTTCCCTTTAGCCAATTAATCTTTAGCAAGACCTTTTCCTTTATCTTTTCTACCTTCTCCTTCTTTATCTACAATATAAATCATTCTCTAATCCATCATTTTCAGTAGCAAATCCCAACCGAAATCCACATAAAGGATGAAGAAGAAGAAGATGATGAAGATTACCAAAATTAAACCATACCTTATTAATCTATATCAATATTTTCCTTGAACAACCCACATGCATGCAATTGTCTTCATAAATTTATAGTAAATTGAGAGATGAACATGAAATTGAAAGGGATAAAAGAAAGTGAATTCTCTCCTTTGGGTGCCATACCACTCTCTCACCTTCTCTTTCATTCCACTAAAAACCTACATATATAGTGCCATGGTAATTATTAGTCTATTTCATGAATCAACCTTAACATTTAACCCTTTCCTTAAATTGACCTCTCCATTATTGTTAAATTCTCAATTGACCCCTAAAATGTCATAATTACAAATTTACCCCAAATTAATACTTTTTACTTCAATTATACCCTCGATTAATATTAACCACACTATTAAATTTTATTTTCATGCAATTAAAAAAATAAAAACATATTTTATCCCTTATCCCAAACTTATACAAATTTCTTATTAAATTTTTAATCTCATTCAAATAAAAACCCCTCTAAAAAACATGAGATTACAATTAAGGTCGTGTAAGGGGTCTCACAATTCTCTCCCCTTTAAGGAATTTCATCCCCGAAATTCATAACTGATTTAAATAATTGAGGATATTGCTTTTTCATGGCTGCCTCTGGCTCCCAAGTTACTTCTTGTACACCATGATGTTGCCAGAGTACTTTCATCAGAGGGATCTATTTGTTCCTCAATTGTCTGATTTTCCTAGCCAGGATTTCCTTCGGTTCCTCATTTTACGTGAAATTCGACTGCAATTGAATATCTTGAATTTGTAACTTCTGAGATTCATCAGAGCGATATCTTCGAAGCATAGACACATGAAACACATCATGAAGCTTGGCTAATTCCATAGGAAGAGTCAATCTATAAGCTACTGGTCCGACTCTTTGAAGAATTTCATACGGACCAATGAATCTCGGATTGAGTTTCCCCTTTTTCCCAAATCTAAGTACTTTTCTCCAGGGCGATACCTTCAAAAATACTTTATCACTCACCTGGTACTCTATATCTTTTCTTTTCAGGTCAGCATATGATTTCTGCCTATCACTAGCTTCTTTCAGTCTCTGTTTGATAACTTGAACTTTTTCCTCTCTATCTCTAACAAGGTCAGGACCAATTAACTTACATTTATTCAACTCAGTCCAGCAGACAGGAGTTCTACATTTCCTGCCATACAAAGCTTCATATGGTGCCATTTGAATACTCTTTTGATAGTTGTTATTATAAGCAAATTCCATTAAGGCTACGTATTTATCCAAACTTCTAGAAAACTCCAAAGCACATCCCCTCATCACATCTTCGAGAATCTAAATAACCCTTTCGGATTGCCCATCCGTTTGAGGATGAAAAGCTGTACTGTACTTGAGCTATGTTCCCAAAGCTTGCTGTAGACTCTGCCAAAATCTCGATGTAAACCTTGGATCTCGATCTGAAATTATAGACATAGGTATACCATGTAACCATACAATCTCATTCACATATAATTCTGCAAGCCTATCCATAGAATAATCTGTTCGAACTGATAAAAAGTGAGCTACTTTTGTTAACTTATCTACTATTACCCAAACAACATCATATTTTCTTTGAGAAAGAGGCAAACCTGTAACAAAATCCATGGTAATATCTTCCCACTTCCACTGTGGAATCAGAATGGGATTTAAAAGACCCGAAGGAAATTGATGTTCTGCTTTCACTTGCTAACATGTTAGACATTTAGAAACATAATCAACAATATCCTTCTTCATGCCAGGCCACCAATAAAACTGCTTCAACTCTTGATACATCTTATTTCCACCTGGATGCATAGTAAATGCAGTATTATGTGCTTCATGCAACAATATTCTTTTCACTTCTTTGTCATCAGGAATGCACAACCTGTTATGGTAGTATACACCACCATCTTCTTTCACTGAAAAATCTGATTGATCACCTTCATAAATTGCTTTGACAATCTGTTGTAACTTTACATCATCCTTCTGAGCATCTATCACTATCTGCCTAACCATGGGCCTAACTTTAAGATGTGTTAGTAAGGCACCATCTAAAGCAAATTTCTATCTGTACTATTTTAACATCAATACTGCCATTGTCTTACGACTCAAGGCATCAGCAACCACATTCACTTTTCCTGGGTGGTAGTCAACTATACAATCATAATCTTTGAAAAGTTCCAACCATCTTCTCTGCCTCAAATTAAGTTCTTTCTGAGTAAGCAAGTACTTGAGGCTTTTATGATCTGTATAAATCCTGCATTTTTTCCCATACAAGTAATGTCACCAAATCTTTAAAGCAAATACCACAGCTGCCAGCTTTAGATCATGAGTTGGATAGTTCTATTCATGGGTTTTCAACTGTCTGGATGCATAAGCTACAAATTTACCATCTTACATTAATACACAACCCAAACCAACCTTAAAAGCATCATTGTACATCGCATACTCTTTCCCTGAAATAGGTTGAGTCAACACTGGAGCTTCTGTCAACATCTTCTTCAACCTTTCAAAGCTTGTTTGACATCGATTAGACCATTCAAACTTAATATTCTTCCTTAATAGATTAGTGAGGGGTGAAGCAATGATAGAAAAACCCTTCACAAAACGATGATAGTAACCTGCCAACCCGAGAAAACTTCTGATTTCATGTACATTCCTGGGTGATCTCCAGTTAACAATATCTTCAATTTTATTTGGATCAACCCTTACACACTCAGAAAATACAACATGACCTAGGAAATAAACTTCCTTAAGCCAAAAGTCACATTTACTCAATTTTGCATACAATTGATTCTCTTTTAAGGTTTGCAATACAATTCTCATATATTCAACATGTCCAGCTTCATTTTTGGAGTAAATTAATATGTCATCAATAAACACTACAATAAATCGATCCAAATAGGGTCTGAATACCCTATTTATGAGATCCATGAATGCAGCTGGTGCATTAGTCAACATAAATGGCATCACCAAGAATTCATAATGCCCATAACAAGTTCTAAATGTAGTCTTAGGAACATCCCCATCTTTAACTCTGAGATGATAATATCCAGATCGTAAATCTATTTTTGAAAACATACCAGCACCATTTAATTGATCAAATAAATCCTCAATTTGAGGCAAAGGATACTTGTTCTTCACTGTCACTTTGTTCAACTGTCTATAATCGATACATATTCTCATGGACCCGTCCTTCTTCTTAACAAATAAAACTGGAGCACCCCAAGGTGACACACTAGGTCTGATGAAGCTTTTGTTTAACAATTCCTGTAATTGAACCTTTAACTCTTTTAATTAAGATAGAGTCATTCTGTATGGTGTCCTGGAGATCGGGGCTGTACCAAGTAATAGTTCAATAGACAACTCAACATCTCTTCCTGGAGGAAGACCAGGTAATTCCTTAGGAAAAACTTCTGGAAATTTTTTCACAATCGGTATATTCTCAAGCTTCACTGTGTCTCTTTTTGAGTCAAGGACTATAGCTAAAAATGCTTCACATCCTTTTCTAAGGAAATCCCTAGCTTGCATTACTGATATAACATTAGTTGATAGCTTAGAACAATTGCCTTCTACCACCACTTCCTTTCCTTCATCATCCCTGAAAGTTACTATTTTCATTTCACAATTCACCACCGCATAATGCTTGGATAACCAATCCATTCCCAGAATTACATCAAACTGATGAAAAGGTAACACAATCAAATGTGCTGGAAACTCTCTCCCTTAAACTATTATAGGACAACCTTTGCACACCTTATTAATAATTATACTATGTCCCAATGGACTAGGTACACATACATCAAAATCTAACTATTGTGTTTTAAACCTATCTCTACCCGAAACCCCAATACAAACATATGAATGAGTAGAGCCAGGATCAATGAGTGCATGTATGTTACAATTATAAAGAGAAAAAGTACCAGCTATTACTTATGAAGCATTATGTTCCTCCCGATCCTTCATTGCATAAGCCCGTCTAGCAACCATTTGAGTAGAAGCTCTATCAACTATTTCTGACATATTTAGGGACTGATATCCATGATGAACTGATCCACCCCTTCCTCTACCTCTACCTCTTCCAGATAGAGGTGCATTAGAAGCTCCTCTGCTGTTCTGTTGCTTAAAACCCTGATCCAATTTCAAAGGACAATTTGCCATAAAATGTTCAGCACTGCCACATCTAAAGCATTCTCCAGCCAGTTTCCTGCAGTTACCCCAATGGTGCCTGGAACAATGGGAACACTCAGGTGCTTGACCCCCACTCTATCTTCCTAAAGCTTCCTTCTCATTTTTAAACTTGGCAAAAGATTCTTGTTTCTTTCCTTTATTAGAAGATCTGAAAATAGATTCTGCAGGCTGACCTCCTTGAGTTCCTCTAAATCTTTTTCCAGCAGATGATCATCCCCTGGAACCACTTCTTTTATGCTCCCTCTCTCTTTTAGCTATCTCATACTTTTTAATTTTCATAGCAGTTGTAACTAGTTGATTAAAATCTACCACATTTAAAGATGTAAATCCGAACAATTTTTCTTTGATTCGATCATTTAGTCCATCTTTAAAGTGCCTACATTTAAATACTCCTGTCAACATTTCCTTGGG
Source organism: Excoecaria agallocha (assembly GCA_037975025.1). Classification (NCBI taxonomy): domain Eukaryota; kingdom Viridiplantae; phylum Streptophyta; class Magnoliopsida; order Malpighiales; family Euphorbiaceae; genus Excoecaria; species Excoecaria agallocha. Next base: position 30,158,043 of record CM075817.1, on the reverse strand, counting down.
AACATACTTGCATAACCGGCTAAATTCTTTTTCATATTCAGCCACAAATAAAGCTTTTTGCCTCAGACTCAGAAATTGCTTCAATTTATCCTCCTTGTAAGCCTCAGTAACATATTTCTTTCTAAACTTTCCCTTAAAGAATTCCTAGGTAAGTGGGTAAGGTAACTGTGGTTGTCTCAAAATCAACTTCCACCAATCATAAGCCATGCCTTGAAGTAAGGACACAACACATGACACCTTGTGATTTGCAGGGCAGTTAATTTCATCAAATATCCTCTCCAACCTTTCTAACCAGAACTCAGCTTCTTCAAATTGTTCTAGATTAGTACCCATAAATTCTTGTGCCCCATGCTTTCTAATTTCAGATATTGGAGCCTTGGGCATAGTCATTCTTTGCAGAATTTGGGCCATATCCTGGGAAATTTTTAACAAGGTCTCTCCAGGAACTATGGTAGGAATTTCATTTCGATGTGATGAAGAAGTCGTTGGATTAGGAGGATTTGATCTAACGGGCAAATTACTTTCAGTTGATTCTTCTATGGTATCCTTAGAGGAGTTCTCCATCTTGAATCTATAAGAAAACATGAACTTCTGCATTAGGCCAACACAACACTATCTAATATTAAAAGATCCTATACGCACATTGCCTAGAAAAGGCTAAACCTAGGCTCTGATACCAAATTGTAACACCCTATTCTAATGCCTTTATCATGTATCATGTTATACCTTTCAAACATATAATGGTAGGTCATTAACTCCAAAGCTATATAAATTTATCATATCAGAAGTCTATTTATATGAGTATCCTATGCATCAAATAGGATTTCCCACAACTTCAGTCCTTTAACTATGCTCATCAACTTCCATGTTAGTTATAACTGTCTTTAACTTCATATCTTATCATGCATGACATTCATCAATTGATCTAGCATATTTATAACTAAGCATTTTAGCTACTACATGCATGCATGCTTTAATATTCTTTTACTACTACTTATTACATCACTTACTCCATATTACAAATTTATATATTTAGGAACCCTTATTATACATATTAAACGAGCAAAAGAACTTGCACCAAAATATAACCAAAAAGAATCCTATATCGACTTCTACGACTTAGGTGTTGGCCTGTCCTGATGCAAAGATCATTCCTGAGCATATGCTTTTACAGTAGTACCTACACGGATTAAATAACCCGTGCTAAGCTATAAAGCTTAGTGGGGATGCTAATTTTGAAAGACAACCATACACAACAATTATCGGAAACATATAACATATAATAATTGATGATAACATGACCAACATATTTCAAATAAATAAATGATAGAATAAAATATCATCATTAGCAATCAAATCTCATATTTATTTTCACATGGTTGATAATTAAAGCATAACATAATAGAATCGGTCTCAAAATATCCAATTATCACATATGCAATGAGTAATATAGTTAAACATATTATCTCATATATTATGCTTTATTTATCTAATAGTTTACTGTAGCATAGTATCACAATAGTTTAGCCTGCTTAAGTTTTAAAGGTGGATACCGGAATCGGTGGATACCAAGGTATCAAAATGATGGATATCCGAAGATATCAAAACTATGGACCCAATCAGGGCCAACTATAAGATGGAATGGTCAAAGACCCACACGAGGGCAAGTAACAACCCTAATGGGCTGTGTAAGATCCAACAGGATCAACTATACTGTGGACCTAAAAAGGTCGACTATGGTAGCTACAATATCCCTATAGGCGCCTATCTATCCACAATTGAACTCTAATTGCAGGCAATACTTTGATTACATTCTATTTTCGTATACTATATATACACTTTACACTTGATTAAAAGTCAATTTGCGTGCATATAACTATGGAACAGATATATTACTATTACTGTAAAACTATGTATGCAAAGTTCATATACATTGATACACATAGTTTTCGATCATATTAACATTAGTCATCATGAACAAATACTTGAACGTTTTATCTAAGTTGTGTCAAGTGGTCGTACCGTTGCTAAAACATCATTTGTCTTAATACTATCTAACATAATTCATAACACGTTTTTAAGCTTATGACCAATAACTATCATATATATATGTATATAAATCATATACCACCCTTCATTTAATAAAATTAAATAGAAGAACGTACCTGTTTGTCACTATTAATATCACATCACGCATTAAATTTCTTTTATTATATAATATCTCGAGAATTCATTGAACATCCTTTAACTAAATATATGTATAATTCAGTATCTTACACATGTGAATGTTTGTCAAGCTATGATTTTGTACATGGCCTGTAGTGGTATCAAAGAAATAACATAAAGTGTACAATATATCAACAAGTCACGAGTGCGACCTTGGTCACTAGTGCAACAGAAGTGAGAGTAGCATTTCGCTCCAATACATTGTCGCGATCGTGATCAATGTCGTGATCATAACATATCCAGATTAAGCAATTTATATCAATTTTTCCATTTCAGCAATTCCTGTATAAATTCCATTTTAATGCCTAAGTAACAAGCTTATATTTTACTTTATTAAAGCCCCTATTTCATGTCTTAAATTTTGTAATACTTCAAATTAATATTTTCGAAAGAAATTCCATAAATTTTACCATCCACACTTAATATGACGAAATCTTATAATTCATCTAATTCACATCATTGTCGTGATAAGTTTCCTTATAACACTAAAATTATATGAACACAAGAATCTAGCAAGTAAGCATAAATTCCTTCTTCACCTTTCACATACATTAACACATCAATGATTATATCTAAAGATTTTTAATTTCAATTGCTATAAATTTCACTTGCTAATTTAAGTGGTTTTCACAACTTCCACAACAATACTTCACAACCAAATCTCTTTTTCTTTAATTTAAAATTTCAATCAAACACAAGAAGCTAAGAATGCTCTAATCCCATACCTTGGCCTAGCTCCCTTTAGCCAATTAATCTTTAGCTAGACCTTTTCCTTTATCTTTTCTACCTTCTCCTTCTTTATCTACAATATAAATCATTCTCTAATCCATCATTTCCAGTAGCTAATCCCAACCGAAATCCACATAAAGGATGAAGAAGAAGAAGATGATGAAGATTACCAAAATTAAACGATACCTTATTAATTTATATCAATATTTTCCTTGAACAACCCACATGCATGCAATTGTCTTCATAAATTTATAGTAAATTGAGAGATGAACATGAAATTGAAAGAGATAAAAGAAAGTGAATTCTCTCATTTGGGTGCCATCCCACTCTCTCACCTTCTCTTTCATTCTGCTAATAACTATTCTGTAATTTTCTTGTAGTGAACATAGAATCAAAAACATGTAGTTTAAGGGTTTTGATTGAACTTACATTCTCGAATCCACTTCAAAACTTAATTCCATAATAACCTGTATATAAGATGAACCTATATACCCTTGAACTCAACCACCAAATGCCAAAGGTGCTGCCTTTTATGCCACACCACTCTATGTTCATTAGCAATTTAAACACCCATTAACTTTATTAATCTGACTTTAATTAAAAGCCTAAATTAATGCCCAATACTTTACATAATATTTTAGCCCAGTGCTTTATGTGTGATCCTATAGTTCCATTTAATATTGACAATGAATTAATAAATAATCCAAAGGCTATATATACATTCTCTAGCAGGATATTATAGCATTCTAAATTAAATGAAAATGCAAATGGCATTTAGTGACCTAATGCAATTTTTTATAGTCCCTTACCCACAAATATTAGAATTAATATAAGGCATGGAATAAGTCATCCTTATATATACTAATTCCTTTCTAGATATTCCAGTGACACTGAACTCTCAGATAGATAATGATTACTCATAATTTCATCTTGGTATGGCCATACACTTTTCAGTTCACTGATCAAGTGGCCGATGATATTTTCTCTCTCATCGAGAAGGGTAATCCCTTTACTTCTCTCATGCTCTCTAACATGAATTAGTGCATACCCAAGCATACACATACTGGTGTTAATTCATTTGTTATTCCCATAACAATGACCGAATAGGGATATTTAGAATAAATCTCAAATGTTTCAAGGTTTTATAACTATGTGCCTCACACATGATATCTTAAACTAAAATAACATTCTTGGATAGTTCTATCACTTGATATGCATAAGAATACAATAGATAAAACAAATACCTCATTTATTAACTTGAGTGTTTTATAACTATGCATTGGGCCTAGGGCTTACACTAACACATTTTTATCTAATTCGTATGCAATCGGTTAAAATAGTACTATAGAATTAGTACACAGCTGAGACACTTTAGTCTCGACCATGCACACCATTCTGGATAAAATCATCCTTAAACTCTGCATTGGACAAGATAGAGATAAATGGTTACAACCATGCTCTTTAGGGAAACAGTGTGTATTAGGGATTCTGCAAGGCACACGGCTGATGCACTTTGGTCTCTGCCGTGTGAAAGTCATTTTTTGCTCAAAAGTCAAAATTGCACCATTAAAGACAACAAAACTTCATACATCTTAATATTATCCTATTTGGCATAAAAAGAGAAACTTAACACCTAAAACATGAAAAACATGCAAAACGAGAAATAAACATGGATGAAAATATACTAAAAATAAATAACAAATCGGAGTTACCAAATATAGGACACTTAGCTTTGGCTCACCCTCGAGCAAATAAATAGACCATATTATCATATACTCAAACTTAATGAGAGAAATCACAAATTTGAAAGAAGCTAAATAACACTATAGTAGAAGTCACTAACTATTATACTAAACCAAAAAGAATTCAACGTAAAACATACTAGCTAGTGTCTTAGAGCGTGTGTACTAGTTCTAAATGATAATATTTGAATTCTAATACTCAAATTCTAAAGAATTTGTACACAAAATTTTTCATATGTGGTTTTGCACTTGAAACTCAAGAGACACCATAGGCCTCTCCTTTAGCTAGAAATAGTGCCAAAAACTAGTTTGCTATCTTAGTAAGTGCACTAAATCGACAAGTAATACAATAGTGTATTTTTAGGACACCCCAAAGAATATCGAACCCAAGGGAAATTGCCTTACGCAAGTTACTTGATTGATTGAAATTATATGTAAAAAAATGTCCTAGGTGTATATTAATGTGAGCTATGTCTACCAGTTTTTAACAATTAAAAATAAAATCTAAGTTAACACTAAATTAATTTGAACAAAAGTAGTAAAATAGTGATTAGAATGACTTAGAATTAACAATAACAAAATAAGTTTCTTGGAAATCTAATACTCCCCATACCCGCTGTAAGATTTATTTTAACATAAAGTTATATGTTTCAGATGTGGACAACCAATCAAAACCTCCAGTTTCTCATTTCGAAGCCAATTATTCTAACCATCCGATTTCAAATTCTAGAGCCAACCAAATAGGTAGTTTAATCACGGGTCCTAAGAGTTAGATATGAATTAATTTCCCATTCTTGAGCCAATCAGTCTAATACATATTCATTTTCCTATATATTTTTTGATCTATAACACATAAATCCTACACCTAACAGCCCTCATGTTGGAATATTATGGTTACATGCATCACATACATGAGCGGAATTTTAAATTTTTTTTTAACCATAAGATCTGATCTTGCCATGAATACACAATATAACTATATGAGAATAAGAAAAATCACCTTTGATTTTTGTTGAACAGTTGATTTTACTTCGCACCGGGTTGTCGCAAACCACAGTGTCCAAAATCGAACACCTCCAATGAGTAATCCACACTAGAGAGGGGTAAATTGAACCAACAACTTGGTGTTCAACTAGGGCTGGCCGAAATTCCCAAGAGCTAGCTTGGGAAGTGGCGCAAAAGGGAGAGAGGATTAAGAGAAAAAGACTTTCCTTTTGTTTTAATCACTTAACCCTAATTCTCATTAGTTGGCCTTTTATAGTTAGGTTAAAATTCCAACTCCTTAATGAGATTGGGCTCTTTAAAATTGCTGGAGAATTATTAATTGGGCTTCTGGAATTAATTATAATCATTTGGGCTTAATTAAATCCAAATTAAATCTTTTCATAAAAGACCATGCACAAAATCCACAAACTAGGCCCTTTGTGCATCTAATTGGATTTAAATACCCAAATGGATTCCAAATCCAACCAAATTAAATATGTGAGTTCCATAACACTTATGTAACATATATAAATTAATTTGGTCCAAGAAAAAGCCCTCTAAGCCCTTCTGTATGAAGTTGGCGTGTAGCCCTCTTCTGGAGGGCTTCCTCCAACTTCTTCATTCCTTTGGCCCTCTATAATTTCTCCAATGGTCCTATTAATTATTATATCAGTCCTATAACACTTATAGTAGTCTTATAACACTTATAAGACAATAATAATTAATCATGAAATACATTATTTCATTTAGGTCCAATTTACAGAACATTTCTCAAAAGTTCCGCGGACAATTTTATTTGATCATAATTAATTAAACTCTTTAATTAATTATTATCATATTCTCCTCTCTACCTTTATAATAATATCAAATATTATTATCCTTGTCATTTTACCATTTTACCCTTTTCTCTATATGTGTGTGACCTATTGGGTTCCTGTCCATGTTGGCAGTATAATATGTAATTGTGAGTTCTATTCAAAACTCACATGATTTAAACTCCTTTAAATCAATTTATCAATCTCTATTGATATTTTGATACATCATTATACAAGTCATGATTGGCCTCTAGCTAGGCATCATGACTACCCAAATGTCAGGAAAGTCATGTGGTTTGACTGTACCCTTCCATAGAAACAGTTACCGTGCAATTACTCCTTTCACCACTCTTATCTCAATCAGATTCTGAGTATGGATTTCTGTCAACTCATATAAATCTAATTATGTATGTTCTATTAATTTAACCATTGTTCCTAAAATGCCCTTCATGGATCTCCATCCATCTCGGCATATTACTCTGGCCAGAGATTCACTGAACAAGGTAATTATAGAATCATGTGAGATAACTTCCCTTGTTAAATCTGGGATGGTGAATCCTTTGTCAATCACTCAACTATCTTCAAGTAGGTCATGATATACCCAATCTCCTAACTATGTTCACTCCCAGTTGGAAGTAATCAGTTATGGAGTCAAAGTATACCACTTGCTACTTAAGATAACTTTGGTGATCTCAAGTCTAAGGATACTTGCACAACCGCTATGAAGAGATTCCTCACTGACATAGATTTAATATCCATATGAGGATTCTCTTTGCAGGTCTCCAATGAACTTGTTCCTCTAACAAGCATCCACATGTTAGCTTTGATTATCATCCATAATCACAATTATGAGAACCATTGCTTGAACCATTCAAGAAGCATAACATGTGCTAGTCTGTCCGAATTAACAATGTCCTATCTTGTTAATTCTATGACTAGGGATATTTAGATATTAACACATTTGCATGCGATAGACATCTCACATCATGAACACTTTCATGATTGCCTTTGCACTGTGTTTATAATATCTAGGACTTCATTTATTAATTTAAGATTTACAAACTCATGTATTCAAACACAGCATTAATAAATGAATGATGCCTTTTATTAAGAATATAAATTTCATACATATGAAAAACATCCCTATTACATGGGCTCTAGGGCATACTCTCTAACAATCTCCCACTTGCACTAGAGCCAATCACTCATATGTCTCAGACCCATGCTATTTATATGGTGATCATGCTTTATCTGGGAAAGTGCTTTAGTGAGGGGATCCGCCACATTGTCATCTGTGGGAACCCTTTCTATTTTCACATCATTTCTAGCTACTATTTCCCTTATGAGATGGTAGCGTCTGAGAACATGCTTGGATCGCTGATGAGACCGTGGTTCCTTCGCTTGCGCAATGGCTCCATTGTTGTCACAATATAAAGGAATCGGATCAACAATGCTAGGTACCACTCCTAGTTCGGTTATGAACTTTTTGATCCAGACTGCTTCTTTGGCTGCTTCTGAAGCAGCAATGTACTCAGCTTCTGTCGTGGAATCAGCAGTTGTTTCTTGTTTGGAACTTTTCCAACTAACTGCTCCTCCTCCCATTATGAACACATAACCAGATTGTGATTTACAATCATCTTTGTCAGATTGGAAGCTGGCATCTGTATACCCGTTTACTTCCAAACTGCCCTCTCCATATGCCAAGAATATATCCTTAGTCCTTCTCAAGTACTTAAGAATATTCTTGACAGCTGCCCAATGTTCCTCTCCAAAATTAGATTGGAATCTGCTTGTGACACTCAAAGCAAATGCTACATCTGGACGTGTACATAACATAGCATACATGATAGAACCAATTGCAGATGCATATGGTATTCTATTCATGCTCTCTCTATCCTCCAGTGTCTGTGGACACATAGACTTAGAAAGGTGTTTCCCATGCACCATGGGTATAAACCCTTTCTTAGAGAGATCCATATTGAACCTCTTCAATACTTTATCTATATATGTACTTTGAGAAAGACCTAGCAACCTATTGGATCTATCTCTATAGATCCTTATTCCCAGAATATAGGATGCTTCTCCAAGGTCTTTCATGGAGAATTGCTTGGATAACCATATTTTAACAGATTGGAGAAGAGAAATGTCATTTCCCATGATCAATATGTCATCTACATATAGAACTAGGAAGACAATTGCACTCCCACTGACCCTTTTATACACACAAGGTTCATCTTCATTCTGTGAGAAACCAAACTCTTTGATTGTCTCATTGAATCGTATGTTCCAGCTCCTAGAGGCTTGCTTCAATCCATAAATGGATCTTTGAAGCTTGCATACCTTTTCGCCATTTCCAGATGTGAATCCTTCTGGTTGTGTCATATACACATCCTCGGTAAGATTTCCATTAAGGAAAGCTGTCTTCACATCCATCTGCCAAATCTCATAATCATAATGAGCTGCAATGGCTAAAAGTATTCTTATAGACTTAAGCATCGCTACAGGAGAAAAAGTTTCATCATAGTCAATACCTTCTTTTTGACGATAACCTTTTGCTACTAAGCGAGCTTTATAGGTAACTATATTACCATCCATGTCAGTCTTCTTTTTGAAGACCCATTTGCACCCTATGGGTTTTATCCCTTCAGGTGGTTGAGTTAAAGTCCATACTTTATTCTCATACATGGAGTCCATTTCGGACTGCATAGCCTTAAGCCATAAATCACGTTCTGAACTGTTCAAAACTTCTTGATAGCTTGTAGGCTCATTGTCCTCTACTATAGTTATGCCTCTATCCGAATCAATGTGAAATCCATATCTCACAGGGATAGAACGCATCCTAGTAGATCTTCTAGGATTTTGTGTATAATCAGGTTCAACTGTGATTTCATCATTATGAAATTCAGTTTCAGGTTCAATCGATTGATCATCTTCTATTTGTGGGTCTTGAACTTCACCAAGCTCAATTTTACTCCCACTGTCTTCTCGTAGGAGAAATTCTCTTTCCAAGAAGACAGCATGCCTTGAAACAAACACCTTTTGTTCTAAGGGATGATAGAAATAATATCCAAATGTTTCTTTTGGATATCCCACAAATAAACAATTGTCAGACTTAACATCCAGTTTGTCTGACATTGTCCTCTTCACATAAGTAGGACAACCCCATACTTTCATATGAGAAAGCGTGGGTTTCTTGTTATTCCACATCTCATATGGAGTAACATCAACCGATTTACTAGGAACTCTATTTAACACATAAACAGCAGTTTCTAGTGCATATCCCCAAAAGGACTTAGGCAAGTCCGCTCGGCTCATCATTGATCGAACCATATCTAATAGTGTTCGATTCCTCCTTTCGGATACACCATTGTGTTGTGGTGTATATGGAGGAGTCCATTGAGATAAAATCCCATTATCTCTAAGATAATCCTGAAACTCTTGACTTAAGTATTCTCCACCTCGATCTGATCTAAGTGTTTTAATACTTTTGCCAAGTTGTTTCTCTACTTCATTTCTGAATTCTTTGAACTTTTCAAATGCTTCAGACTTATATTTCATTAGATAGATGTATCCAAACCTGGAATAATCATCTATGAAAGTAATGAAGTAGGAGTAACCTCCTCTAGCATGTGTAGTCATTGGACCACATACATCCGAATGTATTAAGTCCAAAACCATTTTAGCTCGTTCTCCTTTACCAATAAAGGGAGCTTTTGTCATTTTTCCCAATAAACAAGATTCGCATGTATCAAATGATTCATAATCAAATGATCCCAAATCACCTGACTTGTGCAATTTGGTCATGCGTTTTTCATTTATGTGGCCTAAACGACAATGCCATAAGTATGAGGTATTTAGATTATCATGTTTCATTCTCTTGGTATCCACATTATGTACTTCTTTAATTAAATCAAGAACAAATATACCATTCTCAATGATAGCTTTTGCATAAAATATATTGTTCTTAAAAATGTAACAACATTTGTCCTTTAAAGAAATATCATAATCGTTCATCAAACAACTGAAAGAAATAATACTCTTGGACAAAGCTGGAACATAATAACAATTATTTAATTCCAGTACTAATCCACTCGGAAGAGGCAAATGATAAGTCCCCACAACAGTTGTAGAGATGTTTTGTCCAGTAGCTGACTGCAAACAAATCTCTGCCTTTCCAACTCTTCTAAAGCTTCTAAGCCCCTGTAGATCATTACATAAATGAGATCCACATCCGGTATCTAATACCCAAGATTGTTTTGAAGCAATAGAATAAGTATTAATTTCAATCATATGAATACCTGAAGTAGATGCAACAACTTGCTTCTTCTCCTTAAGAGAATCTAGATAGGCCTTGCAGTTACGCTTCCAATGACCATCCTTTCCACAATGGAAGCAAGTCCCTTTGGGATTCTCTTTCTTGGCAACCTTCTTCTTGGAGATCCCACCATTCTTTGGCTGCACCTTGGTTATCTTCTTCTTCTGCTTCTTGCCTTTAGCAGAAGTGACAACCATGACACTTTTTGGATCTTTCTTAAATGATCCATCAGCTGTCTTGAGCATGTTGATTAACTCAGGAATGGATACTTGGATCTTGTTCATGTTGAAGTTAAGCACAAAAGGTGCATAACTTGGAGCCAACGAGTACAAGATTAAATCTATGTATAGATCATTATCCATAACATAGCCAAGTCTACTCAAATGCTCAATATACCCATACATCTTCAATGCATGAGCAGCAGCTGAAGTGCCTTCCACCATTTTGCAACTAAATAGAGCTCGAGCAATCTCATATTGCTCAGTTCTAGCCTGAGAAGAATAAAGCTCCTCTAGATGCAAAACGATGGTTCTAGCATCCATCATTTCATGTTGCTTCTGAAGCTCCGAGGACATAGCACCCAGCATCAGACATGCTGCTGCTTCACTATCCTCCATGTATTTCCGATAAATGCCTTTGATCTCATCAATGGCATCATCTGATGGATGTGGTGGTGGATCTTTATCCAAGACATAATGGATCTTTTCAGCCCTGAGAACAATTCTCACTTGCCTGATCCAGTCAGAATAGTTGTTGCCAACCAGCTTGTTATCCAAGATTGATCGTATATTAATGTTTGATGTGCTCATGATGATGACCTAGATGTGAAAAAGAAAAGATATGAGAGTATGTTCATATATATGTATGCATTAATAAGGTCTTTAATTAATCCATTTACTCCCACTATTTTATTGCGAATTAATAGCCCTCACTATATAATCCGAGAAAACCCGATGATTTTCTTAGTGGGCCAATATCCAATCCTTGATATGTAATTTGACCTTGACTGTGGTCAACAAGCCAAATTCCATACCCTTGAAAGGTAGGTATCTTTATACCAATTGTGTCTCTACACAACTATTGGATCATTAGGTTATCAACTCTTGATGCATGCATATCATATATGCATTCCCTAATCTTGCCTCTAGAACCATTAGCCTTGACTGTGGTCAACAAACTAATGGGCTAGCTAAGATGACCCATTTAATTCGATTTGAACATATTCGATATAATGTGAGCTTGACTGTGGTCAACAACCCACACTATAAAGAACTCTGGTTCTCCTCAAATTAATGGAAGGCTTATAAACCTTAGTATTTGTTTGAGGGTTTTAGTTAATTAAGTCTCATCATACATGGTTGGCATACATTGGTATGCATCCTATATCTATCACATAAATATAAGCATACAAATATGGTATAGTTATGGACTTCACTACATTGATTTCCCCGAGCCAAGAGGGAAATCAAAAGGTCACACCTAGGTAGTATGCATGATTCAAACAAGAAAATAATTACATTATCTTCAAGCTTGTTGGATCTCCATCCGGCCCATCTTGCTCCTTGATATTGGTCTCCATCTCTATTTCTAATTCTAATCTAAGTAATCTAATTACATATTACAATTTGAAATGAAATACAAACCAAAAACAAGTGGCCGGGACATGAAAGTCCTCATTGGGCCAAAACATGCATTATGCTCAATCACATTGGGCTTTGTCCATAACTAACCATCATGCCAATCATTCACCCTTATATGCCTTTCTAATGCATAAAGAAATGGATTACTAACTTTGTTTCAACCTTTGAAACTATATTTTGAGTTATTTTAATGATGTGATCAAATTAGGAAACTTTTTCCATTTTGGAAACTTTCATTTTAGGAAACCCTTTTGCATGAATGTGTTCTTGCCTTAATAATCAATCAAATTGATTATTAATTAATTATAAATTAATTATTTAATTAATTAATCATATTAAATAATTAAAAGAATCAATTTTGGGCTTAAAATAAGTGTAGGCCGAAACCCACAGAAGAAAAACCCTAAGTGTGTTCACACACAAACTAGTTTTGTGTCATTTGGACCATTTGGGCCTTTTGGAATGAGCCAAGCCCACTCCAGCCCTTAAAACCCATTAATAAACTTAATTAATGTTTATAATAGTTAATTTAAATCAGCTCCTTGGGCCTACCAAGTCATTTACTAATTTAAACCAAGTCCGTAAACATAATTAAGCCCATTAAGTGGTTTTAATGAATTAAAATTAATCAAATTAATTTAAGGCCCATTTTAATTAATCCAATTAATTAAAAACACTTTAATATATCATATATATCATATTTAGAAGATCAAAAGTCGTTCTAACCAAGAACACATCAAGAACACCAATTTATCGAACTTTTCGACAAAACTAGTTTTCATGCAAAACTTGTTCGATTTTAATTCCGTTCGATCCTACGGCTTAATATCACATATTAAACACATAAAATATCATTTAAATGATTTTTAAATGGATCCATAAGAAATTAAATTAGAACAGCCCCTACATTACCTAGGGTTTCACGCCAAACCCTAATGGGTTTCACGCAAAACCCTAGTCACTTTTCTTCAAAAGTTCCGTTTTTGTTTCCGTCAAATTTATTTGATCACACATACAACCAGAAATCAATATTTCTCATTCATGAACAATCAAATCTAATATTTTAAAGTTCATGAAATAAATAACTCAAAACAAAACAAAACTTATTCCACAGAAAATATAGAATTGTGTATCCATGGCAAAACCTGGCTCTGATACCATGTTGGAATATTATGGTTACATGCATCACATACATGAGCGGAATTTTAAATTTTTTTTAACCATAAGATCTGATCTTGCCATGAATACACAATATAACTATATGAGAATAAGAAAAATCACCTTTGATTTTTGTTGAACAGTTGATTTTACTTCGCACCGGGTTGTCGCAAACCACAGTGTCCAAAATCGAACACCTCCAATGAGTAATCCACACTAGAGAGGGGTAAATTGAACCAACAACTTGGTGTTCAACTAGGGCTGGCCGAAATTCCCAAGAGCTAGCTTGGGAAGTGGCGCAAAAGGGAGAGAGGATTAAGAGAAAAAGACTTTCCTTTTGTTTTAATCACTTAACCCTAATTCTCATTAGTTGGCCTTTTATAGTTAGGTTAAAATTCCAACTCCTTAATGAGATTGGGCTCTTTAAAATTGCTGGAGAATTATTAATTGGGCTTCTGGAATTAATTATAATCATTTGGGCTTAATTAAATCCAAATTAAATCTTTTCATAAAAGACCATGCACAAAATCCACAAACTAGGCCCTTTGTGCATCTAATTGGATTTAAATACCCAAATGGATTCCAAATCCAACCAAATTAAATATGTGAGTTCCATAACACTTATGTAACATATATAAATTAATTTGGTCCAAGAAAAAGCCCTCTAAGCCCTTCTGTATGAAGTTGGCGTGTAGCCCTCTTCTGGAGGGCTTCCTCCAACTTCTTCATTCCTTTGGCCCTCTATAATTTCTCCAATGGTCCTATTAATTATTATATCAGTCCTATAACACTTATAGTAGTCTTATAACACTTATAAGACAATAATAATTAATCATGAAATACATTATTTCATTTAGGTCCAATTTACAGAACATTTCTCAAAAGTTCCGCGGACAATTTTATTTGATCATAATTAATTAAACTCTTTAATTAATTATTATCATATTCTCCTCTCTACCTTTATAATAATATCAAATATTATTATCCTTGTCATTTTACCATTTTACCCTTTTCTCTATATGTGTGTGACCTATTGGGTTCCTGTCCATGTTGGCAGTATAATATGTAATTGTGAGTTCTATTCAAAACTCACATGATTTAAACTCCTTTAAATCAATTTATCAATCTCTATTGATATTTTGATACATCATTATACAAGTCATGATTGGCCTCTAGCTAGGCATCATGACTACCCAAATGTCAGGAAAGTCATGTGGTTTGACTGTACCCTTCCATAGAAACAGTTACCGTGCAATTACTCCTTTCACCACTCTTATCTCAATCAGATTCTGAGTATGGATTTCTGTCAACTCATATAAATCTAATTATGTATGTTCTATTAATTTAACCATTGTTCCTAAAATGCCCTTCATGGATCTCCATCCATCTCGGCATATTACTCTGGCCAGAGATTCACTGAACAAGGTAATTATAGAATCATGTGAGATAACTTCCCTTGTTAAATCTGGGATGGTGAATCCTTTGTCAATCACTCAACTATCTTCAAGTAGGTCATGATATACCCAATCTCCTAACTATGTTCACTCCCAGTTGGAAGTAATCAGTTATGGAGTCAAAGTATACCACTTGCTACTTAAGATAACTTTGGTGATCTCAAGTCTAAGGATACTTGCACAACCGCTATGAAGAGATTCCTCACTGACATAGATTTAATATCCATATGAGGATTCTCTTTGCAGGTCTCCAATGAACTTGTTCCTCTAACAAGCATCCACATGTTAGCTTTGATTATCATCCATAATCACAATTATGAGAACCATTGCTTGAACCATTCAAGAAGCATAACATGTGCTAGTCTGTCCGAATTAACAATGTCCTATCTTGTTAATTCTATGACTAGGGATATTTAGATATTAACACATTTGCATGCGATAGACATCTCACATCATGAACACTTTCATGATTGCCTTTGCACTGTGTTTATAATATCTAGGACTTCATTTATTAATTTAAGATTTACAAACTCATGTATTCAAACACAGCATTAATAAATGAATGATGCCTTTTATTAAGAATATAAATTTCATACATATGAAAAACATCCCTATTACATGGGCTCTAGGGCATACTCTCTAACACCTCATTCTGGAATTTCCATAGAAAATATAGAAGATGTGTGTAAAAATAGAGCATACATGATATATCTTTTAAAGAAACATAAATCTATCTACTTGAATAAGATTAACTGCATAAATTCTTGAAGAACATCCATATTTAGATAAGCACAAGGGAAAAGAAACATTTATAAATATATTTAAGCATATAAGTTCAAAGTCTTATATAGGTATTGGGATTCAAAGTTCCCCAACAAATAAAAGGACTACTTACTAAACATAATGTAAAAAGTAAGAAAAAAGAAAGAAGAAACTCTTAAACCCATTTTGAAATATAGAACTGAATTTGATGTTGCTTCTCCTCTTTCTTTTCATACTTAACTTGATTAAAAACTACACTTTTACTCTGTAAACTAAGCTATCTCTATGTATTTTTGTAATTTTAGCATAAGCTATGGTATAAATCTAATTTTTACAAGTAAAGCTAAGTATGCTAAGTATAAAACCCTATAAATTTGCAACTATAGTGAAGAACTACATGCTAGAACTATAAAAAAATGAAAAATTTAAAAACCTATCTAAAAACCTTTTTTTTTTACACAAATAGAATTCAATTTTTATAGCACTTACAGAGGCACACAAGAAAGATACTTTGGTCTCATCCATGTACAATTGGTCAAAACAATATTGTAGCATCAGCATACGATTAAGACATTTTAGTCTCAGCGGTGCACACCCTCTAGGACTAAAGCATCCTTAAACTCTCATTGGACACGGAGAGAGAAATGGCATCAACTATGCTTTTTAGTGAAATAGTACGTATTGGGGATTCTGCAGCACACAAGGTTGAGACACTTTGGTCTGTACCATATGCAAGTCATTTTTTTGTACAAAAGTCAAAATTGCACCATTAAACATACTATAACTTCATAAATCTCAATTTTATCCTACTTGGCATAAAAAGAGGATTTTAACACCTAAAATATGAAAAACACACAAAATGAGATATAAATAAGGATGAAAACACATTACAAATAAATAGTAAATTGGAGTTATCGAATACTCCATACTTAGCTTTTACTCAGCCTCGAGTAAATGAACAAACCACATTTCAGCATACTCAAACTTAAAGAAAGAAATCACAAATTTAGAAAAAGCTATATAACACTACAGTAAAAGCCATAATCTTTATCCTAAACTGAAAAGAATTGAAAGTAAACCATACTAGCTAGTCTCCTTGTGTGTGTGTGTGTGCTGAGCCTAAATAATGAATTTTGAATTTTAAAATTCCAGTGCAATCTGACAACTGAGAAAAGAATTCATATACAAAATTTTACGTATGTGGTTTCACACTTGAAACTCAAGAGGCATCATATGCCTTTCCTTTAGTATTGGAACCCAAAGTTCATCTCTACAAACAACTCCAAATAAGGCAAGATCATTATGTTTTAGATGTGTTGTAATGTGGTCAAGAAATGGCTAATAAAGGAAAGCAAAGGATGTGCAAATTAGAACAACCATTCACTAATTCCACTCGCTCTAATCACACTCCAAAAATTTGAGCTACTCTATACTCTTACTTGATTAAAAACATTGCTAAATGCTAGGCTATCCATAATGTAGTACATCATTATCCAAAAGGAGATTTTTAAGAAAAGAAAATCATCAAAATTTTTCTCTAAGAAGTGCATTCATTTAATTAAGCTATAAGGGCTAAAATTTTCTCTCTCATACCACTAGGGTAACCCACACTTATAATGAACTATAAATCAAAAACATTATTTCATTTTATTTTATTTCTTCTTTTATTTCATCTTCTTTTTTTTATGGAGGCATACTAACATTTTCCTAAATTAAAACTACATTTTGAAAATGTTTCTAGACATTTGTAAAGTATCCCATGTCTAACCTTTAGCTCAAAATACAACCCTCATCTATTCATTAATCCCCAAATAAGTTTCTTACTCACTCTTGGAATGGCTAATTCTATAAGGGTAAGATAAAAGGCTTTTAAGTAGAGGAGATCAAATGAGTGTAAACAAAAATTATAGAATTGGCATTCATGTAGCATGCTTTAATAGGCTCAAAAGGCTTCACAAGGGGTACAACATTAATAATAGGTAGGACACAAGTCTTTTAGAGGTTCATTAATAAAATCTTACCTAAATTGTTTCTAGCCTTAAATTTGAATTTGAAGGGTGATAAGGAAGGTTCTAGCACTCTACAATTCCCACTCAATAACCTTAATGCATTAGTTTTTCTTATTTTTTTAAAAAATATGCTTATAGTGCGCATTTTATTTGGGGATATACTGATATCGATCTAATTAAACCTAAATAAAAAAGGCAAAATAATTAATGACTAACTACTCCTTGGTCATTCAACTATCCTGAAAACAAAGGCAAACTAAGCTACTAATGTTCAAGTATTTATTAACAACTGAGAACAACATAATAAAATAAAACAACATGAACAAAATACTATTATAAAACAAAAGTTGTAATAAAAAGAACTAAACAAAAATAAAATTAACTAAAAGAGCATAGTAAAACATAAATTAAAGAAAACAACATTAAAAACATAAAAGGCAACAAAAAATAAAAACATAACTTAACTTAAATAAGTTCCAATAAAACATAAACAACTACTAAAAGTATGATAAACACAAAGATTAAAACAACTATGGTTAGTAAGTAAAATAATCAACAAAATAAGTTCAAAATGAGTTTATCTCTAAAATAACCTTACCTTGCACTTAAAATTTTACTGCCCTTAGTAAAATACAATCAAAATAGTCACAAAATATTAGGGTTTAAGAAATCCCTGAACAAAAATAATATGAAGGTAGAGGTACAGAATGATGATCAAAATGGGACTGTATCTTGGCAAGAGCTACAATAATCTCATCCATCCTATTTATCATGGCATCTAAGAGGGTAGTGATCGTGGTGTATTGCTCAAATGATAATGTAATAGCTACAACCTTTACCTGTTGAATCTTTGTTGCTTGATTGTTCACATGCTCTGTATAAGACTCTCTATCGGACACCACAATATATCCTTACCTTTGAAACCTTGGGTTATCTATAAGCATAAACATCTTCTTTAGCATCTTTTTGTCAATGATAATTGGGTTGCCGACTGCTCTACCCAGGTTTGTGTGTTTTACCACCCTAGCCAATGTGGTGACAATACCTCCAAATGCAATATTCATTGTCCTCTTGTAATAAGTCCTCAGTTCATCTATTTTTGAAGTAATAAAAATGGCTCCATTAAGCAGAATGGCATTTTGCATGGTATATAGAATAAGAGCCTCATTTTCATTGACATTCCTAGGGCTTTGAAGGTGAGAGAACACTGCTAAGGCCAAGTATCAATACATTATTCTAAAAGGATGGCTCCTTAAATGGTGAGCCTTTGTGTTGCTAGCATCAAAGATTGTTGGTTCCACTTCATCACAAATGCCATTCCAAATCTCTTACTTATTCATATTTTCAATTCCCCTTGCAGCATGGGGGCTAAATCCCAAGTAGCTTGAGAATTCATTAAACCTTATATGATGTGAAGTACCATTAAGCTAAAAGCTGACATTCCTCTTGTTTGTCTAATTATTCCTTCCAATTCTAATTCTCACCATTACTAGGGTGTTCCTAGTTAGGTAAGGGTGAACACTCTCACTTTTACCGATAAATTCCATCTAATAAACATTTGCTATTAGCTATTTCAATTCTTCTCACATATTGATCTCCTCCATTAATTACATGTTAAGATAAGGGTGGCCACATACTCTACCAGTGCAAATGTAGGTGAAACTCATTGGGAAGCAAGGAGAGAACTCTTTCTAGACCTACTTTTGGATGAGCTAAAGATGAAGATGCCACTCCCATTCTTGTTTTTTCGATTGTAAAAGCTGTAACAAATGAGTTTTTGCACGATAATTAAGAAAATTCATATTAAAATTTTTTTATCTAATCAATTGAATTTTTCTCATAAAATGGATCAGTGTCCTATTTTATTCCAAAAATCACATCAAAGAATTTCATAAATATGCATGAGGGAAGTAACATTCCCCAATCAATCAATATCTCAATTTTATACATGTTTTGATGTATTATTGTTCATGTGCTTATGTATTGTAAATAAATGTTTTTATTCGAATGATAAGTTAAAAACTAACAAATTATTTTATTCAAATTTGAGTGGGATTTTTTGATAATAAAAATGACCAATGTCCTAATTTTCACCCATAAAATAACATATAAATTACGGATTTTTGTTTATAAATACAATTGATTTTCTTATTTCAAATAGACTAATACGATTTCCTTTTTCAAAGCCGTAAAAGATCAATTATCCCATTCTTTATATCCAAAATACACTCGAAATTATGCCTTTTTGCAAATATGCATGCCAGGACCGATGTCCTCATTCAAATGATCTCCATTAATTCCCCCATTTATGTATAATTTTATATTTACATTTATTCTTTTATTCTTTAATGCTTTCAAATGCCATCTTTTACTGCTTTATAACATGATTAAGTATACTTTATTTTTCTAACATAATAACTCGTGTGAGAAAAGGGATGAAATAAATTAATCACTAAAACTTGTTTATATAACATTAACCAAGGGTATAAATAGGAGTGACGTCTTAAAATATCTCTCGTTTCAGCCTTATAAGGTTAGAACTCATTTTTTTATGTTTTATTGGATGGTAAATCCATGATACCTACCTTGTGGTGCCCAATAGATGCCCTCCTATAATTTTGCATGCCAACAAGCAAGCACTAATCATATGTCAACCTTTTTGATTATGTATGCTGACAAACTAGTGTAAATCAGATGTCATCCTCCATAATTTTGCATGCCGAAAAGCTGTCTCTAATTAGATGTCATCTTCCCTGATTTTAGGCACTGACAAACTAGAACCAAATCAGATGTCATCCTCTTTAATTCTATATGCCAACAAGCTGGCGCCAATTAGATATCTTGATCAAAGGTTAAAACATCGATAAGATGATGGTAACTACCCAACCAGAGACATACTGCCCAAGTGGTATATGTTTAAAGAAATCGAAAGCTCGCCACCTTAGATACACATCTTCTATCCTTATCTCTAAATTTTAGCTCACTTAGGCACTAGTGCACTAAGTTCCTAAAAATTAAAGGCAACTATAGACATTGGGTCCTGAAGCAGCTCCTGATTAGAGTTACCTAATAAGAAAATGGTTTCTCATAAATAGACAAGAAGTTGAGGAGCTAGGCTTTTCTTCCAAATTTATATTTTCAAAATATTTTTTGATCTATCTTATAGTTTTTAGATGTTTAAAAATTCTTTTTAGGATTTTTTCCCTCTTTTTCTCTCTGTTAGTAGTGCAAAACAAGAAAATTGGGTTTTAAAACATTGAGTAGTATGGAGTATTTTGGCTTTTTTTTAGACTATAGACCTTATAATCAAATGTTTCCATAGCCATTTGAATAAAAAGACATATATCTAAAACTTTGATAAAGAATCAAAACCTAGTTTAGTCCTTAAGATTTTTAAAATTAGGCTTGAACATAGATGACCCGAATCTATCCCTGCACTTTGACTAGTATATATATTAAAAGTTCTATATAAATTTTAGATTGATATTTTCATATTACTGTTGACTCATTTCACTCCAATGTGTGCATGCCATTATATTTTTAGGTTCCTAAGTATCCATTTAATTTTTCGTTTAATTTTGATATATTATTAATAGGGTTAATTTAATTAGTATAGGATAAATTATAAATGCAAAATTTATAATTATATTATTTTTTAAAAGATCAAATTAATTAATACATGAATTATTGAATATAATAATAAATGAAAATTATGTGATAAGAAATTATAAAACTTAAGATAATTATTAAATGCAATTAAAAATTTGAGGTCATAAATTAAATAGCATAAAGAAAAAAATAAAATTGAAGAAAACATATATATTCTAACTTTTTATCCTTATGCGTGTACGTATGTGTAAGTATATAGTAGCTTCGCAGCCACCCACCATTGCGTACTTCTTAAACATCGATATTTAAGAACAAAATGAAAAAGCAAGTGGTTTGGCACATTCATTTTTACTATCTAAAATGACCGATATGCATATATATATATATATATATATATATATATAAAGAAAACCCAAACCCTATTTCAGTTCTCTCTTCCTTTTACCCAAAAAGCCACCATCCCCTTTTCTCGTTCAATCTACCCCCTTTTCTCTTCCCTCTCCTTCGTGGAATGGTGACGTCAGCCCAAAGGAGAAGGTGAGTGTGTCTTAGAGAAGAGGGAGGTCCGTGTTGAGGTATGGTTCGAGAGTTGGTGAAGGGAAGGGTAGTGTTGGAAATGGCTATGGTGGTGGGCGAGTGAATTTGGGAAATAATTCAAGGCGGAGGTGCTCTATGTCGGTGGTTTGGTATCAAATTAGTGATTCTGAGGTGAAAAATTGATTGCTTTCTATTTAATTCCTGTGAATTTTTTTAAATATGCTTTTAGATTTTGTTTGTTAAACATTCAGTGTTTTTCATTAATTGCATAAGACGTGGCAAACTGTAGGATTGCATTTTTAACTTTTTAAACATTTTATTGATGGTAAAAGATTAAATAATTTGGTCTATCAACTATGTGGATGGTTTGCACTTTTACTTTTAATCGAGCATAGTAACTAACCTTTAAAAAGCAGCAGCCATTTTGTAAATTGGAACATGGAGTTGACTGATGTGAAATTATATTGCTAATTAATTGTGGAGTTCCTGATGAGAGAATCTCTTCAAGTAGAAGTTTTATTATCATAGTTGTTATTGCAAATTATTTCCAAATGGATCTTGCATTTTGAAAACTAAGGGGTTAGATTTTGCTAGGATTATGATGCCAAGTTGAATACTTCTTTTGTTGGTTTTTAACGAGCACTATACTATATTTATGCATATGTTTTCTATTGTAAATTCTATGATATTTTATTAGCTTTTAGGCAAATATCAGCTAACTTTTGTTTGTTAGGACATTCAATAATTTACAATTAAAAGTAGTCAAACTTTGTTCCACTTGTTGTGGCTTTCATATAGAATCCATTTATGTTAATTGTTTACCCTCGTAGTTGAAATGTTTCTATATGGAGATCAGTAGAATGTTACTCATTTTTAACCCTATCAAAAAACTATCAAGAGGTACATTTTGAGTTGGTGTTTAATGCAGCAAAGTCTTTTGCCACTTTTGTAGCCAAAAAAGTTTCATTACTAATTAATTTGGGCAACTCTCTTAAGTATCTGATGCATCATGCTTTGTGAGCATATCCTAAATGAATTAGATGACCATGATAAAATAACTTTTAAAATTTCTGACAAACTGGCCTTGCCTTGGTTGTTTGTTTTTCTCTCGAGTGTACTATTTGCACTTCCTTTTTAATTTAATAAAAAATCCATAGCTTATAAAAAAATAAAGTAACAAAGAGTCTTCTTCTTTTCTATTAGTAGCTTTCCAGTGATTTTATTCTATTTGAACTTTGCTTTCATGCTATGGCTGTAGTGTTTCTATTTTCCATATTTATTTTTGTTATTAATCCCCATCAAGCAGACTTTTACTTATTTTATTCTTTGGTATGCATAACTTTTTCCCATGCTTCAGGGTTGTGGTTTATCAATGTTGGATTTTAACGGTTACATGCATCACATACATGAGCGGAATTTTAAAATTTTTTAACCATTAGTTCTGATCTTGCCATGAATACACAATATAACTATATGAGAATAAGAAAAATCACCTTTGATTTTTGTTGAACAGTTGATTTTACTACGCACCGGGTTGTCGCAAACCACAGTGTCCAAAATCGAACACCTCTAATGAGTAATCCACACTAGAGAGGGGTAAATTGAACCAACAAATTGGTGTTCAACTAGGGCTGGCCGAAATCCAAGAGGGTAGCAATGGAAGTGGCGCAAAAGGGAGAGAGAATTAAGAGAAAAAGACTTTCCTTTTGTTTTAATCACTTAACCCTAATTCTCATTAGTTGGCCTTTTATAGTTAGGTTAAAATTCCAACTCCTTAATGAGATTGGGCTCTTTAAAATTGATGGAGAATTATTAATTTGGCCTCTGGAATTAATTATAATCATTTGGGCTTAATTAAATCCAAATTAAATCTTTTCATAAAAGACCATGCACAAAATCCACAAACTAGGCCCTTTGTGCATCTAATTGGATTTAAATACCCGAATGGATTCCAAATCCAACCAAATTAAATATGTGAGTTCCATAACACTTATGTAACATATATAAATTAATTTGGTCCAAGAAAAAGCCCTCTAAGCCCTTCTGTATGGAGTTGGCGTGTAGCCCTCTTCTGGAGGGCTTCCTCCAACTTCTTCATTCCTTTGGCCCTTTATAATTTCTCCAATGGTCTTATTAATTATTATATCAGTCCTATAACACTTATAGTAGTCTTATAACACTTATAAGACAATAATAATTAATCATGAAATACATTATTTCATTTAGGTCCAATTTACAGAACATTTCTCAAAAGTTCCGTGGACAATTTTATTTGATCATAATTAATTAAACTCTTTAATTAATTATTATCATATTCTCCTCTCTACCTTTATAATAATATCAAATATTATTATCCTTGTCATTTTACCATTTTACCCTTTTCCCTATATGTGTGTGACCTATTGGGTTCCTGTCCATGTTGGCAGTATAATATGTAATTGTGAGTTCTATTCAAAACTCACATGATTTAAACTCCTTTAAATCATTTTATCAATCTCTATTGATATTTTGATACATCATTATACAAGTCATGATTGGCCTCTAGCTAGGCATCATGACTACCCAAATGTCAGGAAAGTCATGTGGTTTGACTATACCCTTCCATAGAAACAGTTACCGTGCAATTACTCCTTACACCACTCTTATCTCAATTAGATTCTGAGTATGGATTTCTATCAACTCATATAAATCTAATTATGTATGTTCTATTAATTTAACCATTGTTTCTAAAATGCCCTTCATGGATCTCCATCCATCTCGGCATATTACTCTGGCCAGAGATTCTCTGAACAAGGCAATTATAGAATCATGCGAGATAACTTCCCTTGTTAAATCTGGGATGGTGAATCCTTTGTCAATCACTCAACTATCTTCAAGTAAATCATGATATACCCAATCTCTTAACTATGTTCACTCCCAGTTGGAAGTAATCAGTTATGGAGTCAAAGTATACCACTTGCTACTTAAGATAACTTTGGTGATATCAAGTCTAAGGATACTTGCACAACCGCTATGAAGAGATTCCTCACTGACATAGATTTAATATCCATATGAGGATTCTTTTTGCAGGTCTCCAATTAACTTGTTCCTCTAACAAGCATCTACATGTTAGCTTTGATTATCATCCATAATCACAATTATAAGAACCATTGCTTGAACCATTCAAGAAGCATAACATGTGCTAATCTGTCCGAATTAACAATGTCCTATCTTGTTAATTCTATGACTAGGGATATTTAGATATTAACACATTTGCATGCGATAGACATCTCACATCATGAACACCTTCATGATTGCCTTTTCACTGTGTTTATAATACCTAGGACTTCATTTATTAATTTAAGATTTACAAACTCATGTATTCAAACACAGCATTAATAAATGAATGATGCCTTTTATTAAGAATATAAATTTCATACATATGAAAAACATCCCTATTACATGGGCTCTAGGGCATACTCTCTAACAATCAAATCACATTAAAGTGTACTGGGTCTTTTGTTGAATGAAGAATGGCAGTTAACACATCTTTCTATTTGATGAAATGACAATTCTCATGGATGGGGAAGGGGTTGCAACAATACCTAATTTTTTACACCTTTTCTATTTTAATCATTCTTTAAATGTCTAATGTTTATTTTAATGACTCTTGTGGAGCCTCTGCTCTTGTTTGGTTTAACTGTATAAGTTATATAATAGCCCATGTATTGCTACTAAATTATTAATTATAATAACACCAGCTGATTATAAAAAAAAAGTTGTTATGTTAATTGGTTTTGTTGGTCTGTCAAGTTAACTATAAAGAAATCTACAAGTTGTTAATTTAAACATGATTAGCTTTAAGCCTAGCAATCTTAGAATCTTTCTTAATTTGGCTGTCAGAGACAATTTGTTTAAATTTATCCCTCATTTTTTACTTGTGTTCTCAAATATCAAAAGCGTTAATACCATTTTTTTACATAGTTATACATAGAAATATTTTCTCAAGGTTCAAATTTTCCTCCCCCCAGGCCTATAAGGAAACAGGATATACTTGCAGGCTTGATTCCTCTTCTGTGCCTAAGAACCCCATAACTGTTGTTGCTGCTATTTCATCCTGGATAAATAATATTCCAGTAATCAGTTTATCAAATCAAGCAAAAGGTTTGTAGCTTTCATAAAGCAATATGTCTTTGGAAAATTAAATTTTTTTGGTCTCATTTCTTCCAATTTATATGTACGCTGCAGGAAGAATTGTCTCAAATAATTGTTGCAGTAGCATTGAGGGAACTCTTAGAGAAACAATTGAGCTAGGAAACTATGACCATCCTATGAGTGGTGGACTTTTCTCTTTTGGTGCTTAATAGGTACTTTCTATCTTTTAGATAATGGCATCACAATAGTAATATATATGTATTGGTTTCCTTTTGTTCCACACCTGGTTGTCATCTAGTTTTTCAATATATCTGGCTACTATTTGTGACATAAGTCTAAAACCTACACATAACCACTTATATTTGAAAATGTTTGCGTGGGCATATATAGTGTGTGTGTCCATGGTTGGGATTGTTATCTACCTTTGTTAACCAACACTGATATATCAGTGTATCCTATCAACTGAAGTTTTTATATATGGTGTTATTTGAACTTGTATCAGTATAATAAAGATGGGATATGTGTATATTTAAGCTTGAGAGCATCAATGTAGCTAGATGGCTACTTAATAGTTAGAAAGTCTATCCTTATCATAATGCCGAAACTGAAGATAATATAACTCCACTGTTGTCAGCTGTTGCTGCTAGTTCTATAAGTGGCATGCAAGATTTCTATTTTTTTTCTTATTTTCGTTCTATGTTAATAAAACTATTCATATAAGTTCAGTTTAAAGCAATAACTCTTTGTACTTTATAGTATGGATAATGTGTTTGATGAGAGTTTTGTGTATGCCAGTTAAGCGGAGCTGCAATGTTCAATCTTTCTATTCTCATAGATGATACATGGGCTATCATTTTTTGAATCTCATTTTTCGAATCTTCTTCTACTAGTAGGAGGTACTAATTAAGCGACCATTTTTCTGTAGTTAGAATTGAACAGTGAAAATAGGCTTTTTTGTGATATTTGTATGCTATATTTTTCTATAGCTAAATAGTATTTTGGCTATATGTTTCTTGTGATTTGTAGCCTAGATACCAAAACTTGAAGCAAATTAACCTAGAATATAGGCAAGATATTCTATAGTTGATCGTCATTCTAGTTTCAAATTTTTGACTGAAGGTTGATTAACGCAGTGTTGCATGCTTAAGAAAGGTTTAATAATTTAAAGTTTTCATTGTTTTTAAGAATATTTTAAGAGTATTTAGTGTTGACTTTTATGTTTTTGGCATTGTAGTTTACACAATATTTGTACAAATTTTAGACAACTTTTTGTATGAATTATTTTTGTTATATATTAAAATTATTAATTAATATATACCTTCAATTTAGATTTTATACTTTTATATTGACTTTATTGTGTTTAATTTGGGATTTACAAATACGAAATATATAATTTTTGCAAAAAATAAATAGAAAAAATAATATTTTATCGACAAATTACCGACGAAAAAATTTGTCGCTGCCATTCCAATAATTTTAATATTATACTAAATATATTTGTCTATAAAAGTATCGATGAAAATATCCATCGTTGTTTATACTAAAATAAATTTATAATTTATTCACTAAAGTTTACCGAAGATTCACCGACAAAATTTTTCGTCGCTAAATGGTCAACGAGACAAAACATACCACGAATTTTAAATAAATCTACTGACAAAATATTTTTATAAATCCATTGGTAATATTTACCGACGGAATTTTTCGTTGGTAAAATAATAAAAAACCATCTGTAAGGTCATTTTTTGTCGGTAAAATGCATTTTTTTTGTAGTGATACAACCTAGGGTAAATTTCAACCATGCTTTATCTTCTCATATAATGCTTGATTCCTTTATAGTTTCATGCTTATTTCATACTAATTCATCATTACATAAGGTTATCTTAATTTATTCTTCATTATTTCTTTATTTTCTTTAGTTACATAATGTAATTTTTATGAAAAGTATAAAGATTAAATAAAATTAATTGTAAGGAACATATCCACTTGTAAGGATGCAAAATAAGCCCTAGTAGAATTGAAAAGCATTATCATGTTATTAATATCTAATCAAGATTAATTAAAGGAATTATTATAAGTTAGGACCTTATGGAGGGTTAGAGATTCAATTAAAATTTTGGTATATAAGGGTGCAATTGAAAATAAATTATAGTTAAGTAGTCAATTATGATATAATTATGTATTAGTGGGTAAAATAAATAAAATAAAGGAATATGGTGTGCAATTAAAGAAAAGAAAGTAAACTTGGGGTCAAACAGGAAAGAAAAAAACAAATGGGGACACATTTCTAATATACAAATAGATGAGGGAGCATAAGAATACTTTGCCCTTCGATTAAAGTGCTAGAACCTTTGCATATTGGAGAGAGAAAACATTTTCTTATTTTTTGAGATGAGGAGAATGAGTTTGGCAAGGAAAAAAAGTGAAATAAATGTAAATTTCCATTCTCTCCTTCATCTCTCACTAAAAATTGTAATCCCTCTTCTCTCTCTCTCGTAAAATCCTTCAACATATCTCTTTCCTCTTATTTCTCTTGATGAATTTTGTTTTTTTAACTAATTAGAACACTAATGAGTTGCTAGAAGTTGCATATGAGGGTTTGAGATAAGGAATCTTCAAGATATGCAATAGCAAGGAAAAAGGAAGAAGAAGAAGTTAAGAGAAAGAAGTCTTGATGGAAGATTTGGTGTTCCATCAAAGGTTAGTGATTTTTACTCATTTTGTATATGGATTTAACTATAGGAAATGTGGATAAAATTTGTAATGGAATGTATTTTAAGTTGATATTATAGTATTTAAGTGAAATCTAAAGGATCATCTCTTGCACATTTTGTTTGATAAAGATTTAATAAGCAGAAATCTGGGTTGGTTCATTAGTAACCAATTTTTATATTTTAAGCATATCTCAAGGTCTATAACTCTAATTTGGGTAATTAAAGTTGGTAATTAAACTTAAAACATGGAATTTTAATTTTTTTGAAGAAATCAGAGTTTGATTTTGCCTCTAATTGTCCTTAAATCTAACTTGATTTTTATTTTAAGCTGCTGCCCAGTTATTCTGATCATGTTGTTGTATTTTTGCTGTAACTTTTTATAGAGAAGTCAAAATCCTTTGAGATAAAATTTTGGTTAAAATAGATTCATGGGATAAAAATGTTCATGAAGGAATGTTTTCAAGATTATTTACCTATGTTATACTATGAATTTTCTAAATGATGATAAAAATCGAATGGGGTACAGTAAACAGTTTATTAGAGAAAAAGAATAGATTTTAGTAATCTGACTGTATCTCTTGTTATAGATGTTGAAATTCTATGAATCCAATTTTTGGCAGACATATATTTCTATAGGTTATATGAAGAAACCATAGTTTAATTCTACACTTAAATAGGTCAAAATGTGGGTTGAATCCGAAATTGATGGCATCACTATTTCCAAGCATAAGTCTTCATTTTCTTATGATATCATAAAATTTAGAAATGATATTGATGTAATTTTTAATGTTCCTAAAAATAGAAATGGCTTTTGTTAGGATAAAAATAGCTTTAAAGACAAGATTAGAAATCTGTCTCTATGCAGAATTATTGCAAGAATTTACAACAATTTTTGTATGTATCTTTAGAAAACCCTTAAGTATCTTTAATGAATTCAACCATCTTTAGAATATCATTTTTGTCTATATACAGAAAAGATTTTAAGCATCTTAAGCACTTTTCCTATGAAAAAGTAACACAATCAAGCGAAAGAGATAAGTTCATAGAACATATAAAATAATAACACACTGTAAGCTACAAGCATGATTGCTTATCGAACTATATGTATGTAACACCCTAATCCACAAGCCATGGGTAATCATCAATCATCATCATAAACCTAGTAAAGGTTAGGCAGAAATAATATTGATTAATAATACAAGCCATAATTATATGCCACAATAATTTAAATCAAACTTATAAATAAGAGGGCTTAACATAATTAATGAAATCCTCAACAGAACTGTAACCTGCCTGATCTTCTCTTTGATGGAGGTTAAGTTGTTGTAGCTATCAAACCAAAGTGGAGCATATCCAAAACCTTACTCGGATAAACAAACCCGTTCTAAGCTATAAAGCTTAGTGGGGAACAAAACTCTATAGATAAGGTCTTACCAAAATATCATCAATACACTACAACCTTCATAGTTAAAATACATATATGTCTGCAGTATTAATCATTTCATAATAAACATTCCAGACGAGTCTTCAACCTTAACAATACTAATATACTTATAGTAATGTAGAGCATGGCGTGAACTTGGCTATTTCCCAAAGACTTTTCAATTTACTTTGACAACTAAATCTCTTACTTGATAAACTACCATAATTTATAGACCTCTTAATCCTTTCATTCATGAATTCTGACCTCATTATTACCGATGGTAGAACCTCTAATTATATGGATTTAATCCTGTTGGTTACATAAAATATGCCTTTAATGTTCATTCAAAGCATAAGAAATACATGTGTCATGTAATGTCTATAAAAGATATCTCTAGGCATGATTACTTCATATATATCATACAATCATAATTATGGAATACAATTATAACTCACAACTTCTATTCACAACCATGTATTCCTTAATGATGTCTTATTATGGCTCTAAATGTCATCCAACATCATATTATGTTGTACACTGTTCTTTCGCTTATGTCAGTGTTATTAGAGTGCACACAAAGGTGTAAACATTTATAGGTATTGTCTAATCAGCTTGCATGTAATCACAAAGAATAGCCTTACGTTTTTTGATTACCCGTGTAGGTCCAATTATCACATACATACGTTTTATAAATTCCAAAGCATATGAAATTCATTGTATATGCTGTAGCCTAAAAAATTTTTATTATAACATTGTATGCATTCTATCATGGCATGGCAATTTTAAATTTCATAGATATACATTCCAATAATTTCATCTCATTGAAATAGTTCATAGCCAAATGAATCATGATAATCAATATAATAAGCCATTCATCATACTTACATTATGTAAGTGAAGCAATTAATGCATATTTTACTTTATCTTGCATACATTTTATCATTTATAATAGCCTGCCTAAGTACTAGTTCGAATGTTGGATAATGGGAGCAATGGATACCCAAAGGTATCAAGCAATGCATATCCGAAGATATCAAGCAATAGACCCAAATAGGGCCAAACAATGGTTCCAGCAAGGAACAAACTATATACCAAAATGGGGTAAAGCAATGGTTCCATTAAGGAACAAGACCCAAATGAGGTCAACTATGGTAGCTGCGACTATATCCCTCTAGGCATGCATATCTAATCCACATATTCTTAAGTATATTTCGATTCAACTTATTCTTCTTTACATAGTATAGCGTGTTTGCTCAATGCAATCATTTATATAAGAATGCACAATATTCTTGCTATCATATGATCATATAGTTGTATCAATTTTCATTTATTCATATTATAATAGTTGCATGATTATGCAAACATAATAAAATATGACCTTTTATTGATCTATCTCGTCATAATCAGCATTATGCATGATTTCCATAAGGCAATATGAAAGAATGGGCCTTGCTACTAAAAGTCTTCATAACGATAAATGCATATACATATACATATGAATGCAACCTGAATTATGGCAACACGTGCTTTTGCTATTTATACTTGTTCACATATTGAGTCTGACCACTTATTATAGCATAGATATATCCATAATAGATATTGCATTTATCTACTTCATCTACAGTTCTTAATGGCATACCTTATTGCTGTTAGTCGGGAGTAGCTTCCATACCATATCATAGTCATTCATATCAACAAATAATTACTTAAATAATATTTAAGCAGCCATGAGCAATATAATAAGATGAATACGTTAATTACATCCTAAGGTCAACACTTGTTCTTAGTTAAGTCCTTAGTTCACTTTTATAGTCTATTAGATCATGAACAATAGGTTATATACCCTAACGTGATCATATATGTATCAAATCATCATACTAGTACATTTTATCTTATAATATCTTACCCACAGGTGCGTTTATGCAATATTATCCCATCTTATATGCCAGAACACTACTTTTGGGTATGAGTTTTACATAATAAATTACATGGCATAAGCAAACATACAAGCATGTTTCTTTATATCAAAGCTAGTCACTACAGTCCATTATGAGTTGAAGCATAACTTAACTTTTGTGGTCTCATGAATAAGCCCAAAAGGGTAATGTCCCAACTCTTTCAACTTAAATTTATAACCTTGTAACTATTGTCTTATTGTCACTATGGCACATCATAATAGTTTAATGTCATGCAAAGACACATCAATGCATAACTTTTGAGCAATACAATTTACTTGATAGGATTTCCCCAAATTAAGTGGTCATGCCCCCATTCATATAGTAATGACTTTATATGGCTTACAATATAGTTCACTCTATTCCCTCGCATAAATACATTCATGTCATTCAATTTCAGATAATAACTCATCCTACGATCACATCATTCTTACTATATCTTACTAACTTTAGCATTGTAAAACTTTACCACTGTATTGATTCATCCATGATCAAATAACATACTACCCACCACTATGATATATATATATATAACAATCAAGCACAATACTCCTGGTTAGCTTAATTCTCCCCCAATTATGTGTAAATTTCAATACCGAGTTTATGATTCTTGGATGCTATATAGCTTGAGGTGAAGAAGAGCCAATGAAAAGAGAGTGTACAAGTGGCTATGCATTTCATTATAAGAAAGGCCGAGTGGCTGTGAATTTCTTGAGGAGAAAGGCCAAGTGGCCATGCATTTCATGAAGGAAAAGCCCAAGTGATCGTACACTCAAGGAAGAAAATGTATGAGTGGCCGTGCATTCAAGCTAGAAAATACATAAGTGGCCGGGCATTTGACGAAGGAAATACATGAGTGGCCATGCATTCTAAGAAGGATATACATGAGTTGCCGTGTAAGGAATTTTGGTTGGCAGCTTAAAAGAAACCTAGTTTTAAATCATACTAAACTCTTCAAACATTACTAGGTTTAACCATTAACCTCATCAAATGGGACACATAAACAAGAACAAAAGCAAGTTCCCTTAACAAACCCAGATGAACAGTGTAATAACCCTAATATTACAGAGGCAACAAAACCCATACTCAAAATCAACATAATAGTCCCATACCATATTAAAGCTTCAAATCTTGCTTTGATCCCCCTGATCCAACTCCCTTACTCATGATTCCTTTCTTCTCCTTATACATAGAGACAACAAGCATGATTTATCATCTATCTACATCTTTAATACCAGAAATCAAATACGAAAGAAGAGAAGAGATCTATGAGAGGGAAAACATTACCTTCATGATGTTAAAACATCAAAACCATAGGTTTCCTCTTTTCCAAACTGTAACCATAGAGAGAGAAAGAAAGAGATATATCTCCCTCAAAAAATGCCTATCTCCATATCTCTAGGAATCCCTAAATAATTAAGTGGGATAAATATCTCTCGAAGAGAACCTAGATTTTCATTTCTTACAACTTAACCCCAAGACTTGTAATTTAATTTCAATTACCTACTTCTTTAAAATCACAACTTACCTATAGTCAATTATATACATGTTTAAATTACCAAAATACCCCTCACAGAACTTAACTTTGGTAAATGCAAAATAATCCAATATTTCCTTAATTTAATCATAATCCTCGTTGGTTAACCATAATCTGCCTAGGGCTAGGATTGGGGCCTTACAAATCTCTCTCCCCTTAAAAGAATTTCGTCCTCAAAATTCTGACCTAAAATCTTTATCTTTATTGTTATTAATTATCCAAACTCTACTTTAGCTATAAGCAACTATAACTATATGTTCTCTATAACCATAACAAAATTATCCAGCAATAACCTTAGTATCTGTCTCAAATTCCCATATACTCTTATGCTCATTATATTTCCTATCAGTTTTTTCCTTTCAGCTGGGCCAGATAAGTAATACAATGCTTTTCATGTGATATGGGATGCTATGCAATGCATTTATGACTTCATGTATGCAATAGAATACCGATGCATATTCTCATAAACCGTACATGTCTTATCCCATCCCGATACAGTTAAACATGCTCAATTACCTAAGTTGATTAGGAAAATCCTGACAACCATATATAGAGCATCCTAGTAATCTCGACCTCCCGCATCATCATCAATGGTAAAATCAAATTCCACTTTAATCATAGAAACTTTTGCCTCAAACATCCTCAAAATCGATTATGATGCACTAATACTCAAACTCATGCTTATACTTCAATCTTAAAGCCTTGAATCATTTAAATACTCCTAATATCATGAGGTGCGATATACTAGCAATTTCTCTAATATCACCTCACAATCTCTAATCCAAAATCTTACTAGCCCTTCAGTATATATATATATCAATCTTAGGTCAATCAATTATCACAATCATTAAAACCCATATCCCAATAGCAATAACATCGAATAGAGGTATTCGAGTATAAACCAATTCATCTCAACCTTCAGAATAATTTCTTAATTCCTTATTGCCCAGAAAAGACTAAACTTGGGCTTTGATACCGCTAACTGTAAGACCCTAATCCACTAGCCATGGAAAAGAATCAATATCATTATAAACCTAGTAAAGGTCAGGCATAAATAATATTGATTAATAATACAGGCCATAATTACATACCACAATAATTTAAATCAAACTTATAAATAAGAGGGCCTAACATAATTGGCCAACAATATATAATAAAATCCTTGACACAGTTGCAACCTGCCCAATCTTCTCTTTGATTGAGGTCAAGCTGCTGTAGCTATCAAACGAAAAAAAGGAACTTATTCAAAAACCTACATGGATAAATAAACATATGGTAAGCTATAAAGCTTAGTGGGGAACAAAACTCTATGGACAAGGTCTTACCAAAATATCATCAATACACTATAACCTTCATAATTAAAATAAATATATATTTGTAATATTAATCATTTCATAATAAACATTCCAGAGGAGTCTTTAACCTTAACAATACTAATTTACTTACAGTAACGTAGAGCATGGCGGAACTTGGCTAGTTCCCAAAGAATTTTCAATTTACTTTGATAACTAAATCTCTTATTTGATAAACTACCATAATTTATAAGCCTCTTAATCCTTCCATTCATGAATTTTGACCTCATTATGACTGATGGTACAACCTCTAATCATATGGATTTAATCCTATTGGTTACATAAAATGTGCCTTTAATGTTCATTAAAAGCATAAGAAATACATGTGTCATGTAACATCTATAAAAGATATCGCTAGGCATGATTACTTCATATATATCATACAATCATAATTATGGAATAAAATTATTACTTATAGCTTCAGTTCACAACCATGTATTCCTTAACGATGTCTTATTATGGTAGTAAATGTCATCCAACATCATATTATGTTGTACACTATTCTTTGGCTCATGTCAGAGTTATTGGAGTGCACATAAAGGTGTAAATATTTATAGGTTTTGTCTAATCAGCTCGCATGCAATCACAGAGAACAACCTTACGTGTCGTGATTACTAGCGTAGGTCCAATTATCACATACATACATTTCATAAATTCCAAAGCATATGAAATTCATTGTATATGTTGTAGCCCAAACAATTTTTATTATAACATTGTTTGCATTCAATCATGGTGTGGCAACTTTAAATTTCATAGATATACATTCGAATAATTTCATCTAACTGAAACAATTCAAAGACAAATGAATTATTAATATAATAGGCCATTCATCATGCTTACATCACGTAACTGAAGCAATTAATGCATGTTTTACTTTATCTTGCGTACATTTTATCATCATTAATAGCCTCCCTATGTACTAGTTTGATGGGTGGATAACGGGAGCAATGGATTGTTGGGAATTATCGGTTACATACATCACATGTATAAGCAAAAATTAAAATTTTTAACCAATAGATTTGATCTTGCCATGAATTTACAATATAAATATTAATGAGAATAAGAAAAATTACCTTTGATTTTTGTTGAACAATTGATTTTCTTTCTCACTGTGTTGTCGCAAACCATAGTGTCCAAAATAGAACACCTCCAATTAGTAATCCACACTAGAGAAGGATCAAATAAAATAAGATTGATGGAGTTACAAGGCTGGCTAAAATTCCTTGATGCTATCAAGGAATGAGGGTGGCGTCTAGGGTTAGAGAAATGAGAGAGAATTTTCTTTTTTTTTTATTGTTCACTTAACCCTAAATCCCTTTAACTTGGATTTTTATAGCTAGGTTAAAAAAAATCCAACTTCATAATGGGATTGGGCTCTTTAAAATTATTGGAGA
The DNA here is from genome assembly GCA_037975025.1 of Excoecaria agallocha. Taxonomy (NCBI): domain Eukaryota; kingdom Viridiplantae; phylum Streptophyta; class Magnoliopsida; order Malpighiales; family Euphorbiaceae; genus Excoecaria; species Excoecaria agallocha. The sequence continues at coordinate 30,121,554 of CM075817.1, read as the reverse complement.
AATATTAAATGGGCTTATGAAATTATTAATAATTTATTTGGGCTCAATTAAATTCAATTTAAATCCTTTCATAAATGACTATGCATAAAACCCATAAACTAGGTCCTCTATGCATACACTTGAATTTAATCACCCAAATGAATTCCAAATCCCTCCAAATTAAATATGTAGGGTCCATAACAATTATGAAATATATTTAATTTGTGTTTGTCCAATAATTATGCCTTTAAGGCCTTTTATATGGTTTTGGCGTGTAACCCTTCCTTTGGAGGCTTTCTGTGCCAAAACCAATTCTCCGGGCCTCTTTAATTTCTCCAATAGATATATTAATTATTATATATGCCCTACAACACTTATAGTCCAATAATAATTAATTATGGAATACAATATTACAATTAAGTCCATTTTGCAGAACATTTCTAAAAAGTTATGCGAACAATTCTACTTGATCATAATTACTTAAATTCTTTAATTAATTATTCTCTTATTCATTTCTCTTCTCCCATAATAATATCAAATATTATTATCCTTGTCATTTTATCATTTTATCCTTTACTCTATATGTGTGTGACCTATTGGGTTCCTATCCATATTGGCAGTATAATATGTAATTATGAGTTCTATTCAAAACTCATATGATTTAAACTTCTTTAAATCATTTTATCAATCCCTTATTGATTTTTATGATACATTATTATACAAATCATGAGGGGCCTCTAGCTAGGCATCATGACTACCCAAATTTCAGGAAAGTCAAGTGGTTTGATTGTACCCTTCCATAGAAACAGTTACCGTACAATTACTCCTTTCACCACTCTTATCTCAATTAGATTCTTAGTATGGATTTCTATAAACTCATATAAATCTAATTATGTATGTTTTATTAATTTAATCATTGTTCCCAAAATTCCCTTCATGGATCCCTATCCATCTTGGTATATTACTCTAGATAGAGATTCTTTGAACAAGGCAATTATAGAATCATGAGAGATAACTTCCCTTAATAAATCTGGGATGGTGAATCCTTTATCGATTACTCAACTATCTTTAAGTAGGTCATGATATACCCAACCTCCTAACTATGTTCACTCCCAATTGGAAGTAATTAGTTATGGAGTTAAAGTATATCACTTGCTACTTAAGATAACCTTGGTGATCTCAAGTCTAAGCAAACTTGTACAACCGTTATGAAGAGATTCCTCACTAACATAGATTTAATATCCACATAAGGATTCTCTTTGTAGGTCTCCAATAAACTTGTTCTTCTAATAAGCATCCACATGTTAGCATTGATTATCTTTCATAATCACAGATATGAGAACCACTGCTTGAACCATTCACGAAGCATAACATATGCTAGTTTGTCCGAATTAACAATGTCCTATCTTGTAAATTCTATCACTAAGGATATTTAGATATTAACACATTTGAATGTAATAGACATCTCATATCATGAACACTTTCATGATTGCCTTTGCATTGTGTTTATAATATCTAGGACTTCATTTATTAATTTAAGATTTATAAACTCATGTATTTAAAAATAGTAGTAATAAATGAATAATTCCTTTTATTAAGAATATGAATCTATACATATGAAATACATCACTTTCTAACAATCTCCCACTTGCACTAGAGCCAATCACTCATATGTATTAAATCCATGTTATTTATATAGTGATCATGCTTTATTTGGGAAAGTGCTTTCGTGAGGGGATCCGCCACATTATCATTTATGGGCACTTTTTCTATTTTCACATCATTTCTAGCTATTATTTCCCTTATGAGATGGTAGCATCTAAGAACATGCTTGGATAGCTGATGATACCATGGTTCTGTTGCTTGCGCAATGGCTTCGTTGTTGTCACAATATAAACGAATTGGATCAACAATGTTAGGCACCACTCCTAGTTCAGATATGAACTTTTTGATCCACATTACTTCTTTGGATGCTTTTGAAGCAGTAATGTACTCAACTTCTATCGTGGAATCAGCAGTTATTTTTGTTTTGAAATCTTCCAACTAACTGCTCCTCCTTCCATTATGATCACAAAACTAGACAATGATTTACAATCATCTTTGTCAGATTGGAAGCTGGCATCAGTATACCCATTTACTTCCAAAATGCCCTCCCCATATACCAAGAATATATCCTTAGTCTTTATCAAGTACTTAAGGATATTCTTGACAGCTGCCTAGTGTTCCTCTCCAAAATTGGATTGGAATCTGCTTGTGACACTTAAAGCAAATGCTACATCTGGACATGTACATAACATAGCATACATGATAAAACCATCTGCAGATGTATATGGTATTCTATTCATGCTCTCTCTATCCTCTAGTGTCTACGGATACATAGACTTAGAAAGTTATTTCCCATGCACCATAGGTATAAACCCTTTCTTAGAGAGATCCATATTAAACCTCTTCAATACCTTATCTATATATATACTTTGAGAAAGACATAGCAACCTATTGGATCTATCTCTATAGATCCTTATTCCCAGAATATAGGATGCTTCTTTAAGGTCTTTCACGGAGAATTACTTGGGTAACCATATTTTAATAGATTAGAGAACAGAAATGTCATTTCCCATGATCAATATGTCATCCACATATAGAACCAGAAATATAATTTCACTCCTACTGACCTTTTTATACACACAAGGTTCATCTTCATTTTGTGAGAAACCAAGCTCTTTAATTCTCTCATTGAATTGTATGTTCCAGCTCCTAGAAGCTTGCTTTTAATCCATAAATGGATCTTTGTAGCTTGCATACTTTTTCGCCATCTCCTAATGTGAACCCTTCTAGTTGTGTCATATACACATTCTCAGTCAAATTTCCATTTAGAAAAGTTGTATTGACATCCATTCGCCAAATCTCATAATCATAATAAGCTGCAATGGCTAAAAGTATTCTTATAGATTTAAGCATCACTATAAGAGAAAAGGTTTCATCATAGTCAATTCCTTCTCGTTGAGGATAGCCTTTTGCTAATAAGTGAGCTTTGTAGGTAACTATATGACCTTCTATGTTGATCTTCTTTTTGAAGACCCATTTGCACCCTGTAGGTTTTATCCCTTTAGGTGGTTGAGCCAAAGTCCATACTTTGTTCCCATACATGAAGTCCATTTCAGACTGCATAGCCTTAAGCCATAAATCACATTCTGAACTATTTAAAACTTCTTGATAGCTTGTAGGCTTATTATCCTCTACTATAGTTATGCCTCTATCTAAATCAATATGAAATCCATATCTCACAGGGATAAAATGCATCCTAGTAGATCTTTTAGGATTTTGTGTATAATTAGGTTCAACTGTAATCTCATCATTATGAAACTCAGTTTCGGGTTCAATCGGTTGATCTACTTCTATTTATGGATCTTGAACTTCACTAAGTTCAATTTTACTCCCACTATTCTCTTGTAGGAGAAATTCTCTTTCTAAGAAGACAGCATGCCTTGAAAAAAATACCTTTTGTTCTAAGGGATGGTAGAAATAATATCCAAATGTTTCTTTTGGATATCCCACAAATAAACATTTGTTAGACTTAACATCTACTTTGTCTGACATTGTCCTCAATACATAACTAGGACAACCCCATACCTTCCTATGAGAAAGTGTGGGTTTCTTTTTATTCCATATCTCATATTGAGTAACATCAACCGATTTACTAGGAACTCTATTTAACACATAAATAGCAATTTCTAGTGCATATCCCCAAAAGGACATAGGCAAGTCTGCTCGGCTCATCATGGATCGAACCATATCTAATAGTGTTTGAATTCTCCTCTCGGATATCCCATTATGTTGTGGTGTATATGGTGGAGTCTATTGAGATAAAATCCCATTATCTCTAAGATAATCTTGAAATTCTTGGCTTAAACATTCTCCACCTCGATCTGATCTAAGTGTTTTAATACTCTTGCCAAGTTGCTTTTCTACTTCATTTTTGAATTCTTTGAACTTTTCAAATGCTTCTAATTTATATTTCATTAAATTGATATATCCAAACCTGGAGTAATCATCTATGAAAGTAATGAAGTAGGAGTAACCTCCTCTAGCATGTGTAGTCATTGGATCACATACATCTGAATGTATTAAGTCCAATACCATTCTAGCTCTTTCTCTTTTACCAATGAAGGGAGCTTTGATCATTTTTTCTAATAAAGAAGATTCACATGTTTCAAATGATTCATAATCAAGTGACCCCAAATCACCTAACTTGTGTAATTTGGTCATGCGTTTCTCATTTATATGGCCTAAACGACAATGCCATAAATATGAGGTATTTAGATTATCTTATTTCATTCTCTTGGTATCCACATTATGCACTTCTTTAACCCTTAACTTCTACTAAGGGAACATATACAAAAACATAGGAAAAAATCATCAAGTAAACATCTATATAAAGTTCACGTACCTCAAATACCAGTTTCATTTCCTTAGGAAGTCCACTGATCTAGCTCTTTCTTCCTTCTCCTATCCTTGATCCATCTGCTTCTCTCCTTTCTCCTTACACACAGGGATAACAACAGGATATTGCAATCCCTCATAACCAAAAATCATAAATGAAGAAGAGAAGAGGAAGAAGAGATCTTCAATTGAAGACATTACCTTTAATCTTCACTCATAAACCCTAGCTCCATTCTCCAACCCGTAACCGGTAGAGAGAGAGAGAGAAAGTTGTCTCCCCCAAAATGCCGATCCCCTCCATCTCCAATCCCCTTGCTTCCTTCTCTAAGAAGCTACTGAGTGAGTTAGTGGGGTAAATATCTCATTGTGAATTTCCAAACTTGCCCTTATTCAATTTGATCCCATCAACTTATCTCTTTTAACATTAAAATCCAAACTCTTAATTTACTTCAACTATATCCCTCTTTAATCTTAATTTTAACCATAATCAATTTACATACATGTTGAAATTACCAAAATACCCCTAATGGGTCTTAACCTTAACAATGCAAAATAATTCAATATTTGCCTTAATTAACCATAATTCTCGTCACTTTATTGTAATCCAATTAGGGCCACGATTGGGTCCTTACAATTCTATCCTCCGTAAAAGAATTTCGTCCTCAAAATTCAAACATATCATCTTTATCTTTAAGGCTATAAATTTTTAAACTCAATCCTATCTACAAACAACTATAACCATAACAAAATATGTATCATATATACATATAGAGCATATAGAGCATCCTATTAACCTCAACATCTTGCATGCTTAGCAATGCCAGAACTCAATTATCTTTTAACATATAAACTTTTTCCTCAAGCATCTTAATAAACAATCTAGATATACTTATAATCAACTAATGCTATACTTCAATCATAGATCATCAAGGCTTTTATGCACTTCCAATATCAAGGAGTGAGAGATACAGATAATTTCTTAGATGTCATTTCACAATTTTTTTTAATTAATATCCTATTAGTACTCCAATATCCATCAATCATAAGATAATCATCCCTTGCAATCATCAAAATTTGCATCTCAATAACAATAATGCCAAGTGTGGCTATTTGGTCTATACCAATATCATCTCAACCTCTAAAGACCATTCGTAATTTTGTATTGCCCAAAAACGACTAAACCTGGGCTCTGATACACTAATTGTAACACCCTAATCCACTAACCATGCATAAACATCAATTATCATCATCACCTAGAAAAGATAAGGCAAGGATAATAATAAACAGCATAGGCCATAATTATTACATGCCACAATAACTTAAAACTAACTTATAATTAAAAGGCCTAACATAATGCCAAAATATATCATGGAATTCTCAAGCAACTGCACCCAGCCAGATCTTCTCTTCAAAGGCTGACTAGCCACTAGCTATCGATCCACTAGAGCTTAATCAGTACCTACACGAATAACAAGTTCGTGCTAAGCTATAAAGCTTAGTGGGGAAACCAACTCCAAGGATAAAATCCAAATAAAATATCATGAAATCACTACACCCTTTAAATTTAAGGAAAACATATAAGCCAACAACGTTAAATGATCTCACCCTTGCTATACCAAATGAATTTGCATTCCTAAACATGAACATTATTCTTACAATCATCTAGACCTCATAGTATTTGATAGTACAGCTTTCATCATAAGCATTTAATCACATTTATTATGCATGATATTCCTTCAATGTTCACTCAAAGCATAGGGGAGTATACATATCATACATCGTTTATAAGAGATATTTTAGGTATCAATACTTCACTTATGTCATGCAATCTTAGCTATATAATACAAAGTAGAGAACTACATTTCATTTATATCATTCTAGCCAAAAAAGGAATTCAATCAAGCAATATAGTAAGCCCTTTATCATGTTCACATTACATAGGTGAAGCAATTGCTATATATATATACATATATCCTTATTTAATAGTACATTACTGAATCTTTTAACTTTTAATAGCCTGCATAAGTGCTAGTTTAAAGGGTGGATAAAGGGAACAATGGATAGCGAAGGTATCAAATGACGGACCCAAAGGACCAAACTATGGTTCCATAAAGGAACAAAGCAATAGACCCAAACGGGGTCGAACGATGGTTCCATAAGGAATAAGATCCAAATGGGGTCAACTATGGCAGCTGTCGAATCCCTCTAGACATACCTCTCTAATCCACAACTGAACTAAGACCTGCAGGCTTTATCACTTTAAGAACATCTTGAATTCATCATATTCTTCCTTATTTAATATAACATTTTCTTAAATCATTTTCCATAAATGAACACCTATCATTCATTTACATAGCAATACTGGCTTAAAGCCCTCATATTTAAATACATATTATTGTTTATACTTGCATAGCTACCAAGTAACTTATATCTTGCACTAAAAAGCTTTAGCATAATGATAACTGAGTATCATGCAACACTAGCTCGAAATCAATGTTTTAAAAATATAATGCAATACACATCATTGAGCATAAGATCATGAAATAACAACATGATTTGAATTTCAAGGTTGTCTTTGGTAATACCCACATGATAGTTCATGAGAATGAAACCATACATATAGTCATATAAACCATGAGCACATAACTCCACACGAAAAACATATTCAATAAAGAAGGATGAACCTAAGTGGTTCCTCAATACCATTTCTCTTTGCGTCATTATACTCAATTTAGTCATCACACATTCATTTTATCCAATACATCATATACATGCATTATATGTCTCACAAGTAGTGAAAGTAATCAAATGTGAGATTAACATTTACCTATGTCCTTTATAATGCCTTGGAAAGACTTCACCGTTCAATTATTTCATTTAGAAATCATATGACTTATTAACCACCACTATAATTAACATAATCATCAGGTACCTTATTTATTGTCCATTTAATTCTCTCTAATTATATTTTATAATACGAGATTCATGACTGATGAAGAATTTATAGCTTAGAGTGTGTAGTAGAACCATTAAAAGAAAACATGTGAGTGGTTGTGCCAATGAAGGAAGAGTAGGCATGCACGGCCATTCAAGGAGAACAAAAGCGAAACTCATGGCCAATTAGAAGAAGAAGCAAGCATTCATGTGGCCATGTAAGGAGAAAGGCAGCCATCTGCGCGATCATACAAGGAACCAAATGCCAAACACAGTGCCACACAAAAGAAGAAATAAACATTCACGTGGCCAAGCAAGAAAAAAGGCCATGCAGTGCATGGCCAAGCAGGGTGAGGAACAAGCCATCACGTGGCCATGAATGGAGAACTAAATGGAACACGCTGCCATGCATAGAAAGCCAAAGAAAATCATGTGGCCACGCATAGACAACCAAAAGGAGACACATGGCCACGCAAGAAAGAAACAAAGAGAAGGCATGGCCACGCACTGAGAAGCAAGAAAGCATAGGTATGTGTGGCCACGTAAGGAAAAGAGGAACAAGTCATGTGGCCACGCAAAGGACTTCAGCAGCCATCAATAAAACCCATATTTTTCAGCTTGAAACTCAAATCCCAGATCCCGTCTTAAGCACTTAGTTTTAATTCGTTGTAAATTCGTCTAAATCTCTTCAATTTAACCCTTAAATTCTACTAAGGTAACACATTCAAAAACATAGGAAGAAAATCATCAAGTAAACATCTATATAAAGTTCCTATACCTCAAATACTAGCTTCATTTCCTTAGGAAGTCCACTGATCTAGCTATTTCTTCCTTCTCCTATCCTTGATCTATCTACTTCTCTCCTTTCTCCTTACACATAAGGATAACAACAGGATCTTGTAATCCCTCATAACCAAAAATCATAAATGAAGAAGAGAAGAGAAAGAAGAGATCTTCAATTGAAGACATTACCTTTAATCTTCACTCACAAACCCTAGCTCCATTCTCCAACTCGTAACAAGCAGACAGACAGAGAGAGAGTTGTCTCCCCCAAAATGGCGATCCCCTCCATCTCTAATCCCCTTGCTTCCTTCTCCAAGAAGCTATTGAGTGAGTTAGTGGGGTAAATATCTCATTGTGAATTTCCAAACTTGCCCTTATTTAATTCGACCCCATCAACTTATCTCTTTTAACATTAACACCCAAACTCTTAATTTACTTCAACTATATCCTTCTTTAATCTTAATTTTAACCATACTCAATTTACATACATGCTGAAATTACCAAAATACCCATAATGGGTCTTAACCTTAATAATACAAAATAATTTAATATTTGCCTTAATTAACAATAATTCTCGTCACTTTACTGTAATCTAGTTAGGGCCACGATTGGGTCCTTACAATTATGTTCTACAATTATGCGAAAGAATTATGGTATCATAATGTAAATTCATCAATAAGCCTAAAATAACATGTTCATAAGACATGCACATGAATAGGGATGACTTTAATGAATTACATGAAAAAGTATGCATGAATGTGTATACCATGCTATCATATGATTGTACATAAATACATAATTGTGATATCTATAGATAATTGTATAATTACATGAGATTGTATAACTATATAAGTATGTATAGAAATTAATATAATATGAATATTAATGAAGACATGTCAACCTGGGGAATGGGAGTGTGAGGTCCCAATCTTGGCCTTAATCGAATTATGGTAATTTAATGAGGATTATGGTTTAATAAGGCAAAATTAGATCATTTTGCATTAGTAAAGTTAAGTCACATGAAGGTTATTTTGGTAATTGTGTACATGTGTAATGAAGTATAGTTAAAATGTTAATGAAGGATGCAATTGAATAGCAATTAAAAGTTTGGGGTTAGATGTTAAGAATTATAAGTTTTTAAGGGTTAAAAATGTATAAGGGCAATCTTGAAATTTCCTTGGTGATATATTTACCCCACTCAGCCATTTAAGGCTTCCCGAAGAAAGGAGATCGGATATAAGGCATTGTAGGCAGATGAATCTCTCTCTCTCTTCTCTCTGTGGATTACAGATTTCGAAAAATGATAGCTTATGGTTTTGAGAGCTAACATCTTTGAGGTAATAATTTCCTCTCTTGCAGTCCTTTTTTTCTATTTAGGTTCCATTTTCGGATTTAGAGTTAAAGGAGAAATATAATTGTTATCTTCTTATGAAAGGAAGGGATAACCTTTAAGAGTTGAATCGAGAATTTTGAAAGAGATGAAGCTTCAATAATAAGCATGGGAATTAGGGTTACAATGCTATTTGTTTATAAGTGTTAAGGGATTTTCCTTCTTTTCTTGTATATGTCCTCTAAGGTTAATGGTTAAACATAGTAATTTATATGAGTTTAAAATGATTTAAAGCCTTAATGATCATTACTGTAAGTGGTGAAGTGAGATCTAGAATTTAAGTTGTTGTCCTGTATAATCTGGGTTTCTTGGTTTCTTTTGAGTTATGCTTACTAAAATCCCTTGCATGGCAGCGCTTGGTGCTGCTCCTTCACATGTATGGTCGCATATTGCTCCATGTTTCTTGAACGTCCATGCAAAGCTCTTTTATTTCCCATGCACGACCATGCATTGCTTTCTGTCCCTTGAATGGTCGTGTATATTCTTCAGTAAATCCTTGTATAGCCATGGGATGCCCTTTGCAATTCCCTTGAGCAGCCGCACGTCCCTTCTTGAAATTCCTTTCGTGGCCACGTAAGCTCCTTTTGTTTCTCTTACACGGCAGTGTATGACTTTCTTAGCCCCATATGGCCTTTCTTCTTTTCATGCACGGCTACGCCTAGCCTATTGTATTTTTGCACAGCTAAGTGACCTTGTTCTTCTTGCAGTTCATAGCCAAGCATGGCCTTTCCTCTCCTAATGCACAACCACTTGTACACTTTCTTTTCATTTGTTCTCTTTTACACCAAGCTATAGACCTTTCATAAATCATGAACCCAGTATTGAAATATATAATTGGAGGTGAATTAAGCTAACCATGAGTAATATGCATGATGATTATATATATTAAAGCGGTGGCTAGTAGGCTAGATGAATTAATTGACTTGTGAAGTCTTCCCAAGGCTAAAGTCTAGAAAGATATAGTTAAAAAGGCATAACTATAAAATAGGTTATTATCGAAATTTAATGACATAAATGTCTTTATGAGAGGTAGTAGATTGAATTAAGTTGTATGTCACCTAAAGCCACCAATATGTTGTAAATGGTATGGTCACTTAAATTGGAGAATCCCTTTATACACGTATATGTTTACAGAGAGAGTGAAAAGTTGTAGAGTGGTACAACCAATTGAGGTAATGTATGGGGTTCACTTGAAAGCTAATTTAAAGGGACTTGTATATGGCAATGCTAATATGAATGGCTTTGCTGGAATATATTTTGGTGCATATCAGGCATATAATTAAAGAAGAGTAAGAAGCAACATAATAACCTAAGAATTATATATCATTTAATGTGTCATATAAGGTTGGTATAAAGTATATAAAATATCAAAGTAAATGGTTTTACCCAATTTACTACACATTGATGTGTCTTTGTAATGACATGGAAATACTAGAATGTGGCCTAGTGTTTATATGAGGATAGTTTAAATGTTACTTGTCTAAGTTAAAGAGATGGGATATTACCTTTTATACTTAGTGATAAGACTATAGAAATTTTGTTATGCATTAAGTTGTAATGAAGAGTTGTGATTTACCCTGATGTAAAGGAACATGCTTGCCGGTTTGTTCATGCCTTAAATCTGATTATGTAAAACCCATGCTCGCAATTAGTGTGCTTTCATAGGAAATGGAATAATTTTGCATAAACTTACCTAAGTATAAAAGGTAATATGATAAAAAGTACAAGTAAGATGAATTGATACATATATGATCACGTTAGGGCATATAACTTGTCGTCCATGATCTAATAGACTATAAAAGTGAACTAAGGAGTTAAATAAGAACTAGCATTGACCTTAGGATGAAATTAACTTATTCATCTTATTATATTGATCATAGATGTTTAAATATTGTTCAAGTAATTATGTATCGATGTGAATATCCATGATATCGTATGGAAGTTACTCATGGTACACAACAATAAAGTACATCATTGAAAACTATCAATGAATTATGTAAGTACAATATCTTATTGTTGATGTATCTATGCTAGGATAAGTAGTTTGACTTAGTATGTGAACAAGTATGAATAACCAAAAGCATATATTGCCATGATACAAGTTGCATTTATATGTACACATACATACATACATATATATATATACATATGGATATGCATATAATCTTATGAAAATTTTTAATAGCAAGAACAACAGTTTCATATTGTCTCATTGGCTTCATGTATAATACTAAGTACAATGAAAGAGATCAATGAGAGTTATACTTTATTATGTTTGCATAATCATGCAACTACTAAGATATGAATGAATGAATATTGATGCAATAGTGTGACTATATGATCAGTATCCATGTGTATTGAAGCCTATAGCACACTATTGATCTATGGATGAATAATGTACATTTTTTATACGAATGTGGCTTTAAGCAAAATGATGTACTAAGTAAAGAGGAATATATTGAATCAAATATGTTCTAAAAAAATGGTCAAGCCTATGGGTCTTAGTTCAATTGTGGGTTAGATATGCATGCCTAAAGAGATACAGTTGCAGCTACCATAGTTGACCCCATTTGGTTCCATTGTTTGTTCCTTTATGGAACCATAGTTCGGCCCTTTTAGGTCCGTCGTTTGATATCTTCAGATATCCACAGTTTGATATCTTTGGATATCCATTGTTTGATACCTTCGGGTATCCATTGCTTCCGTTATGCACCCTTTGAACTAGTACTTAGGCAGGCTAAGAAAGGTTTGAACTAAAGAAATACACATATCAACCATTTCATTTATAAAATGTAAGCATGATCAATGGCCTATTATGTTGTTCTATCTTAAATTCCTTTTGGCTATGAATTATTTCAAGGAAATAAAATTCTATGTTTTGTACTATATAATTATGATATCTTATGATAATCATGAGGGGTTAAGGTTCCCGTGTGAGTATCGATGTGAGCTAGCTCTACCAATGTGTTCCACTATGAATAGATGGGCCTCAAAGCATACAATGTTATACTAAAAATTGTATTGAATATAAAATACATAATGAGTTTCATATGCTTTGAAATTTATGCAATGTATGCATGTGATAATTGGACCTTCTCGAGTAATCATGATATGCAATGCCGTTCCCTGTAATTGTATGCAAAGTTAGTTAGTCAATACATATAGATGCTTACACATGAACGTGCAAACCAATAACTCTAACATAAGCCAAAGGACACTGTATGACATAATATGATATTGTTTGACATTTAGTTGCCATGCTAAGACAGCATTAAGGAATACATCATTATGAATAGAAGTTGTGAATTATAATTGTATTCTATAATTAAAATTGCATGACATATGTGAAGTAGTTATGCCTGCGGTATCTCTTATAGATGTTATATGACATATGCACTCCCTTATACTTTGATTAAACATTGAAGGCATATCATATATAATAAATATGATTAAATGCATATGATTGAAGTTGTACTATCAATTACCATGAGGTCTAGATTCTTAATTAATGCATTATGAGGAGCATGAATTATACTAGAGTAACAAGAAAGAGTTGTGATATTAAAAGTAAATTGAAAAGTCTTCAGGAACTAGACAAGTTCATGAAATGCTCCATATTATTGTAAGAATAGTATTCATGGTTAGGATTGAAGACTTCTCCGGTATAACAGGTGTGAGATTATTAATATTGTAGACTTACATGTTTTCCTTAAGTATAAAAGGTTGTAATGATTTTATGATATTTTATTAGAGTTTATCCATAGAGTGTTGTTTCCCCACTAAGGTTTATAGCTTAGCACGGGTTTGTTATCCACATAGGTTTTGGATAAGCTCCACCTTTGTTTGATAGCTATTATAGCTTGACCCATATTATAGAGAAGATCTGGTAGGTTACAGTTGTCCTTGAGGATTTTTTACTGTAATAAAGGCCATTTACTTTATGTCCCCTTATTTTGGAGTTTAATTTGGTTATATTGTGGCATGTAATTAAGGCCTGTGTTATGATTATTATTATTATTATTACCTGATCTTTACTAGGTTTATGTTGGTAATGATGATGATTCTAAATGTTAAATGGATCAGGGTGTTATAAGGAGAGACATGTATACATGGATGACTTTATTGGTTATGTTATTCTGATCATACATGCTTAACATGCTAATCGAATATGGACATACAATGATATGTTTTAAGTATAAAGATGTATATGATTTGTAAATAGTGAGTTGTATAGATATGTGCATATGCAATGATAATCTACATATGTTTATTTTCATATAATTAGAGTTCTTATTAATATATCATACCTATATAATAGTGACGTGTTATAGTTTACAAAAGCGAACCTTTACAACTCAAGCTCAGATACCAAATTGTAACACTCTCTACTAGCGGTCTATTATTATATTCATTAAAACATCATTAATCTAACATTACATTATGTTTTTGTCTCTATACTGATTATCGTATATCCACTCATGTTATCAATTTCATACTTTAGCTTAATATACAATACTATACATACACTTCTCATCACGCATAACTCTTATAGCATAACTTTAACTTACTTATCCTAAGTCTCCATCTAGCATATGTACATTTTAACACCTGCATGATTCAAATCATCATACGTAACAATACAAATATTTGAACAAAATCTAAAGCATGTCATAGGTACAAATTTACAATGTTATAGTTTACAAAAGTGAACCTTTACAACTCAAGATTACCATACACATATACATCCTTACTTTTATAAAGTACTTATGCAAAAAGTTATACAAAAGACAAAATAAAGATCTCATACACCTAACTTTCTTGAGTATTGTGTTAGACTTCCTAATGCACTATATGTCTCTGAGCAAAAGTCCTACCTGAAAATCTTACATGGATAAAACATCTATACTAAGATTTAAAGCTTAGTGGGGAACAAGTTATAATAAATGATCACTCAAAGCGGTTGTCACCAAACATGCAATATTCATAACTTTAAAACATTGCATGCATAATATTTATAAAGTAACTTCATATATAAAAAAGTAGAAAAAGAAAATCTAGATAAATAAATACAGTTATATGCTCATATAATTCATTAATTTCCATCATACATATTAAACTTTATCATTTCCTCTATAATTCACCTGCTTAAGTTCTATAGGTGTGGATATCTGGAACTGTGGATACCCCTAGCTATCAATTATATACATACCTATAGGTATTAATTTCTATAGATATCTTAAGATATCAAATATGTTGATCCAAATGGGATCAAACTATGGTCTCAAATAGGGATGACTGTAGACCCTAATTGGGTCAAACTATAGTAGCTACAACTTTAATACTATAGGCATGACTATCTATCAATCACCAAACTCTAATCTCAGGCATTAAACTATTTTCATATATAGTTCACTCATCATAATTATTCCTTTACTTTATAATATTTCTCATACATATTTAGGTATGTGTGTGTGTGTGGGTGTGTGTAAACCAACTCATGTAATTGTACATATATCTGTAAACATATAGTATAATAACTACATACAATTGTATACTAATATAAGAGCATGAGCATTCACACATACTTATACTATTTCAAGTGATATGAACTAGAATAATTCATATTTTGTGAATATTTTATTTAGATATTGGTACCTTTTATGCTTAGTTTGCTTGTGTTGTCATTTAAGAGTAACATAAAATTAAGCAAGGAAATGAGCATAATTAGGCAAGATTACAAGCTTATCTTGCAAGTGTAACAGACATCGCGAGTGAGACATAAGTAGGCAAGCAAATGTGAAGGTGAAGAAGACGAAAGAAATAACAAGGTGACATGCGGGCTCTATCATGAGCATGATAGAGAGTGTTCACCCCTATAATATAACTTTCAACAGTTCAAACCCAAAATTCACTTACAGAATATCCAAAATTTATCTTTCATGTCACTTACCCTTCAACAAAAATTGGCTCTATGCAAATTACCTATAATACTATGTTTATATATATGTCTTCCATTATCAAATCCACTTGAAATACATCTAATTAAACTCTAAATTCCAAATTATTTACAAAACAAAGCATTATGCTCATATTGAAATGTCTATCGATTGTTATTGAGTTTATTAACCTTTCTTTCCTCATTTCTTTATTAAAGTAAACTTAACCCTAACTATTAGAAAATAAACATGTATAATGAACTCTCCTTTAATTAGAACTTACACAACGTAATTCTTATGCTCTATTTTGAACAAGTAATCCCATTATTAATTTTAAACCTAAAAATATACACATGTAGTATTTATAATTTAATTTTCTAATCTTAACTATAATCTCATCTTACTTTTTTAAAATCATACACTTGCAAATCTCAAATTTACTCACAATTCCCGTAACTCTTTTCGAAGCTCAAACACCCACTCAATCCTTCAACACCTCCTTTCCTTTTCTTTGATTTACTTATCCTTCTGCAGAAAATAGATTAAATATGTAAACACTCATTCCTTCTTTAAATTCGTATTAAGCAAATGAGGAAAAGAAGAAAAAAAGGATAAGTAGAAGAAGAAAATGCATAATTCATTGCGTTACAATACCCAACACAAAACCCCTTTCTTCACCTCTCCCAGTAGAAATTAGAGAGAGACTATGGCTTTTAGTGAGAGAAAATAAAATGAAATATGTTTTTTCTCCTCTTGATTGTGCCGACCAACTCACTTTTATGTCCCACTATCAGCTCACTCTCTCTTACATGTAAATTTCCAGATAACTAAGTGAAAAAAGAAAATTCCACTTAGCTCCCTCTCTAATTCTGCCATGCTAAAATCCACCCCCAACTTTCCTTCTTTCAATTATATCCCTAAACTTACCTTTTTTCATTTAATTACACACTTAATATTTTATCATACTTTAATTACTCACATAAATAACTCAATGTAAAATTATCAATTTGCCCCTTTAGACCCTAACCGGCATTTCATTAACTAATTAAACATTAATTAACTATAATACTAATAAATCGTGCATACTTCTACTAGGGCTTCAATTTGGGCCTTACAATTCTCTCCCTTTAAAAAGAATTTTGCCCTCAAAATTCATACCTATTTTAACTAGTTGTGGGTACTATGCTTTCTTGACTAATTTTGATTCCCAAGTTATTTCTTTTATACAATGATGTTGCTATAACACTTTAACTAAGCCTTTATTTGGATAGGAGTAAAAGGGAGTAGAGTAGATGGGAGTAAATGAGAGTATAGTAGATGGGAGTAACTCTCATTTACTCTCCCTTGTTTGGAAAATCCAAAATAAATATAGAGTAGATGGAGTAGATGGGAGTAACTCTTTAAAATTTTAGAGTAAATATGGAGTTACTCCCATCTACTCCCAAATTGGGAGTAACTTTTTTTAAAGATATAGAGTAACTAGTTACTCCCATCTGCTCCCATTTACTATGTGATTTTTACAAAATAAATAGAGTAACTAAGTTACTCCCATCTACCTCCATCTACCTCTATCAAAACAGAGGCTAAGGGAATCTATTTGTTCCTCAGTTGTTTGATTTCTCTAGCTAGAATTTCCTTTAGCTTTTCATCATATGAAAAATCAGGTTGAAACTTTATCTTCTGTATTGATAAAATGTGAGATTCGTCCAATCTATACCTTTGAAGCATAGAAACATAGCAAATGTCATGTAACCTAGATAACTCTGAAGGATGTGTCAATCTATAAGCAATTAGTCCAACTCTTTTCAAGACATCGTATTGACCAATGAATCTGGAACTAAGTTTTCCTTTCTTCCCAAATCAAGACACTTTGCTGTAAGAGACACTTTTAAGAATACTTTACCTCTAAGTTGGTACTGAATATCTTTTCTCTTCAAGTCTGCATTGGACTTATGTTTGTCACTACATGCTTTCAATCGCTACATGATTATTTTCACTTTCTCTTCCATATCTTTAACAATATCAAGACCAATCATTTAGGTTAAGCTAATTCATATCAACAAACTGGAGTTTTACATTTACAACCATAAAGAACTTCATACAGTGCCATACCAATATTAGTCAGATAAGTGTTATTATATGCAAATTCCATAAGAGCAACATATATGTCCCAATTTGAGGGAATATCTAGAACACACCCTCTCCACATATCTTTTAATACTTGTATAACCCTTTCTAACTGCCTATTTGTTTGAGGATGAAAAGCGGTGTTTTAATGAAGTTGTGTTCCCAGTGTTGTAGATTTTGCTAGAATCTAGATGTAAACCTTGCATCTTGATTAGAAATTATAGATGATAGTATTCCATGTAACCAAACAATCTCATTTACATAAAGTTTAGCCAATTTATCCATAAGATAATCTAGTCAAATTGGTATAAAATGAGCTATTTTGTCAATTTGTCAACATTCACCAATACTACATCATGTTTTATTTGTGTGAGCTGCAATCCTTTAACAAAATCCATGGTAATATTATCCCATTTTCATTTTGGAATTCAAATGGTATTTAGCAATCCAGATGTAAATTGATGTTTTGCCTTCACCTATCGATAAGTCAAGCACTTAGGAACCTAATTCACTACATCTTTTATCATATCAGGCCACCAATAATATTACTTCAAATTCTGATACATCTTAACACAGCCAAGATGCATAGTCAACATGGTGTTGCGTGCTTCGCGCAATAATATTCCTTTCAGTTATTTGTCATCTGGAACACATAGCCTGTTCTGATAATACACACTCCTATCTTCCTCAAAGAAATATTTAGATTAATTCCCTTTATTCAATGTTTGCATAATTTGTTGCTACTTCCCATCATTCTTCTGAGCATTAATCATTTCCTACCTCACATTAGATGAGCCTTCAATTGAGCTATTAATGCACAATCTGCTGTAAATTTCCATCCATACTGTTGTAACATCATAGCTGCCATTATCTTATGACTTAAGGTATCAACCACAGCATTTGCTTTGCCCAGATGATAATCGACTAAATAGTCATAATCTTTAAATAATTTTAACCATCTTCACTACCTCAAATTAAGTTCCTTCTGAGTATGCAAATACTTGAGACTCTTATGATCCGTATAAATTTTTTATCTTTCACCATACAAGTAGTGTCACCATATCTTTAAAGTAAAAACTACAGCTGCTAATTCTAAATCATGCATAGGGTTTTTTGCTCATTAGGTTTTAATTGTCTTTATCCCACAATTAACTACTGGATGATGTTTTGACAACCAATCCATGCCCAATATTACATCAAATTCATGAAATGGTAGCTCAATTAAATCAGCTGGAAACCTATTCCCTTGAATCACAATGGGACAATTTTTACATACTTTATTAACACAGACATTATATCACATTCGGCTACTTAGAGAAATATCAAAGTCTAACTTATGCAAAGTTGACATATTTTTACCCATATCCCTAATGCAAACATAAGAATGAGTGGTGCCAGGATCCATAAGTGCATGAACATCAAAGTTAAAAAGAGAGACGATACCCACTATAACTATAGCACCCTATAACCATTCATGATTTTCATACATGGTATATTATTACTAACGATGTCACATGGCTGCTATTCCATTGGTATAAAATTTGACATCATAACGGCATGTAAACTATGCTACCCAAGCCTGTTAATTGGAAAATTAACACTCCCTAAAGGCAGACTCCACCTCTAAAACTTCATTAGCATTTATAGCACTTACAAAATTATCCGTCTCATCATCACAACAAAAGAATATAATTCCATACACATATACGTTAATATACATACATATAAATAAATTCACTACTATTCTACATCCATAATGCAATATAACACATTATTAGCCACACATTTAGAACCTAATACATGTAAGGACCCAAAATAGGCCCTAGTAGAATTCAAGGGCAATTACATGTTATTAAAATCTAATTGAGTATTATTGGATGAATTATGAAGAGTTAAGATATTGATTGGGACAAAAAAAATGTTATTAAGTTATCAATAATTATGTGATAAATGTGTAAATTTTATGGTATGAATTTTATAAGGTCATAATTAAATTATTATTGTTGGTTTAATGATATTCAAGGGTGTAATTGAAGTAAAAAGTATTAATTTGGGGTAAATTTGTAATTACGATATATTTAGGGGCAAATGTGAATAAATGAATAATTGAGAGGCTAATTTAAGGAAAGGAATAAATGGCGGGGACAAATAATAACATGCAAATAAATGAGGAAACTTAGTGTGGCAAGCAAAATTGTGAAGGATCAAAAGGAGAATTTTCATTGCATTATAAAATCTGAATTAATGCAAATAAGAAAGCAAAATGATGAGTTGAAGGAGAGAGGGACGTCTCTTTGATGAAGAAAAGAATAAATTGAACACCAATTTACTCACTTCTCTGTCTCTTTCTCTTAAAGACCTTGCTCTCTCTCTCTCTCATAAAAAGATTGAAACTTCTCCTTCTCTACCATAAAAATTCGGCCCCTTTCACTCCAAAAAAATTTCATACTTCTATCTTATGCAAAGAAGGAAGGCTGGATTTAAATATGCTTTCAAGGGTTTAAGCAATTAAGGAGAGTGAAAGAATATTTTGAAGAGAGTTGGAATTTTAAAACAGGTTTGGGAACATCTTTCTCTTCTTGTATGTATTATTTGTATTGAAATATGGATATAGTGTGATGTTTGGGAATATTACTCTTGTTGCATGAGACTATTGTTGCTGGATTTGTGGACTTATATATGGGAGAGATGCATTTTTAGTTGGTGAAATGGTTTAGAGAGATGTAATTGTAAGATTTTTTTACTTTGCATGTGTTATTTGATATAGCTAGGATAAATAGATTGTTAAAAGCTTGATTTGAGTTTATTTTAAAGTGATGTTAATATATAAAAGTTATAATATAATGTATGAAATTATATTCGATGAGTAACTTGGAATAAAACATCAATCTTTGATGTTTAAAAGAACATGCATGTAAGTTTGAAATTCTGGGTTTGGGTTCACTAGACCTTGCTGTATTCATTTGGTAATATTTTGAGTTTGAGAATAGATAATTAGATGATTCCAATTGGGTGTTAAATTATAATTATATACAAATTTTCATGAGAAGAAATCATATTCTAATTCCGTTTCTAAATAGGTCATAACCTAGCTTGAAAATCGGATAAGTGTGCAGTCTTGTGCTCATGAATAGTCTTCATTATTTGGACGATATCTCTCAATTTATAACTGATATTGAGATTTAGTTTAATGTTATAGAAACTAGAAATATATATCTACAACTTTTTAGAAGACAATATTTTCTAAAAATGCCGTTTATTGTTTCAAAAATGAAGTATAAAATGAGTTTGTTAAGCAGTTTGCAGGATTTTGGGAACAGGGTGAAAATTCGTAGGGCCAAGCAGACTGTCGCGAGCACTTATCGCGAATGCAACACCATGATTTTTGCCCATAACTTTGCTTTTTATTCCCCTTTATCATTATAGTAGGCTACCCCCATGTGTTACACATATAACTGAACAAAATAGGCCTTGAATGTAAGTATACGAGGGTTATAGACTCGTGTGTATATAAATTTGTATTAAAGTATATATATATATTATGATGATATATGATCAATTATCATTAAGCAATTTCTAACATAGAAATACATGTATCTAAGGATGTAAATCAAGTTATGATTACATATGTATAACTTAACTCCATGTTGTTATGATAAATTCATAATTACATGGAAAAACATTGAATTAAGTATGGCATGTAATATGATTGTTGATAAAGGTTTACATAAAAATTATATTGTACATAAGTAAAGATTGATGGTAATGATATAAAAATATTCATATGTGATCAAACTTATGTACATGGTTGTTGTGTGCAATTATGCTTTCATGTACATATTTTTAATAATGGAGTAAATGTTTATTTGATGCATGTATGTATACTATGAAGTTAAGAAATGTTTAAATAGGATAAATGAAAGTTTATAATATAAGATTATCATATGATTACATGAATGTAATATATATATATATATATATATATATATATATGTGTGTGTGTGTAAATGTCTAAATGAGTATACATGATTTTTATTGATCTCTTGAAGTTACTACAATACTTATAGTTTGAAATGTCAACTTTATTTGTATATGGAAGTAATGTGATTTGTAGATTATATGTGAACATATATATACATATATATATATATAATATGATCTTACATGATTGGATTTGAATTTTGAAAGATGTTTTAGAGTAATAATTCAAAGAATATGTTTAAAGTGAAATGTGTCAATATGTCTTTATTTAATCATAACAAAGATATGTACATGCATTTGCATTTAATTATATTTTAGTGTAATAATAACAAAATATAATTAGGTATATTGTGAGTATAGACACTCAATATAATATGATGATTAATGCTGTTTATATGGAGATACATGCCTTATTCTCCTTGTAACTAAAGAGTAGTAATACTTAATTGTGCTCGAGATAACATGTTTATAGAAAAATTTATACATTTTATATTTATGACACCATGCTCGTATATATATACCAATATATATGTATGAACATCAATATGTATATGATGAGAATAGAGCAAAGTACAGAATAACAATACCGAATAGTGCATACGATCACATGTTTATAGAAAGTTATACGTGAGCATGTATATGATTATGTTGTATACAGTTATATAAGAGTATACATGTGTATACATGTATATGAATGAATAAATGAAAGATAAAGTAAATAGATTTTATTGCCAGCGTTGAGTCTAGGAAGTGGATAGATAGGCATGCCTATAAAGGTACTTTGCAGCTGCTTCTGAACATCTAGACCTATTTAGGTCCACTTGAATTTAAAAGTATAGTGACCCTATTTGGGTTTAAAAGTTAAAGTTAATTTAAACAACCCTCGTGTGGGTTGTAGCCGACCCCGCTTGGGTTCGCTTGACCGGTCCATGTTATTTGATTGACCCCGTTTGGGTCCATATTATTTGTTCGACCTTGTTTGGGTCCACCGATTTATCATACAGTTTTATCCCTGCAAGGGATCATCGTTTAATACCTTAGAGTATCTTATTTGTACCATTGGGTACCATCGTATATCCCGATATCCACTTCTTTAGAATAGTGCAGGCTTTATTATCAAGGTTAAGAAAAGTTTAATAAGGCATGCAAATTCTTAGTTGACTTTATACTATTCTACATATGAAATTCCTTTTGTTGCATACAAAACCCATATCTAAAAGAATGCTCAATAATATATGTATCTATACTGCTAGTATAAAAAAAATGCATGTTAATTGCTAAATGCTCTCTATATATATACGTCCTTTATTTTTATATGTATTACATTGTATGAGTTATGCTATAACACCCATTGATTTTGAAATATGTGTTTTCCTATGCTTATATATGTATTCACATTGTTACATGTACCTATTCTTTAACGTGTATTTGTTATGTTTGGTTGATAGGCTTATTCTTATGATACATCTAGTATGTTATAACATGAATAACTTATGGAATATAAAGTAAGATTATAGTAATATTATAATCTCGTAGTAATTGGAAGTGTTGTTTTGTTATATAATTCTAATGTGTGTATATATCCAAGACATACAAGAATAGAAGTAAGATAATTTCAACACTTGTGAAGATTGTTTATGGAATTAATAATGTATAACTATACTCTCATGATTAAGCATTGATTAATGAAATAATAATATTATCAATGGTTGAACTTAAGTCTAAAGGATATTGGAACTTGTATGATTATATATATGGTGAATGAAACGTCAATGCAAAATTTTAACTGTTGAACTTTATGATTTCTATAAGTGAATGTAAATGTTTAATTTCTTTCATTTCTTGAAATAAATCATTGTTATATTTGAAGAATGTTGGGTGCTTTTTGACGATCACCGTGAGTGGTCATTTATCATGATTTAGTTCCCCACTAAGCTTTATAGCTTAGCACGGGTGTTTCATCCTTGTAGGTTGCAAGGCTAGGACTTTCTCTCAGGATTGATATCTATAGCAGGCTGGCCAACACAAGTCTTTGAAGATTATAAAGTATATAGTCTTCTTTTTGGTTCCTTTTTGTATTTCGAGGGTTTTATGTTGTGTTGGAAATCTTGTAAAAGTACAACTGTTTTGTAAGATGTTATCAGTGGTTATATTTTGTAAAGAGACTCTAATGTATATTGTGAAGTCTTAATAGTTTAGCACTCTTATGGATTAAGTATGAATATCAGTTCTCTATATAGTTGATATATGTTTATGTTGCACAGTAAAACATGTGTAATGAGATGGATAAAGTGATATGTATAGATTATAGAATTAAGGTGCTACAATTAGTGGTATCAGAGCAAAGGTTTAGTCGTTCCTAGGCTATAAGTGTTTACAGTTGTTGTCATATGAAGTTTTGTGTTGGCCTAATGCAGATATCACTATTTTGTTTTGTATAGATTGAAGGATGGATCAGTCAAAAGAAATTGGAGATGAGATAGTCAAAGACTATAGTACCAGGCTTTAAACTCTTCTGCTCCTGAATCTTCGAAAGTGAACTGTGTCGAAATATCGATTTCGTTGCTTGAAAGGTTAAAAGAGGTGATCCATGATTTAACTCAGGTTCTACAAGAGTTATCTAAATTAAGAATGATGACAGATGTTGAGAATAACTATTAGATTAAAGGTAACTATAATAAGAACCCAAAACAATAGAAATTAAATAAAAGAAAAATGATGATGGAAGAAGTTTCCTCTAGCAAAATAGCACATCTTAACCAAGATTTAATCAAGGAAGGAGAAGGTCCATAAGCCCCTAAGTGCAATCATTGTTCTAAGAATCATTGGGGTACCTGTAGGGTTACAAATTAGGCTTGTTTTAGATGTGGAAGTACTGGCCATTTTCTGGCAAATTGCCCAAGACCCAAAATATTAAGAGAACAACATCCAAGAGTGAAAAAGAAGCTTAAGGTTCTAAAAGAGTTTGAAGCTGTTGAACAAGTTTTTTTGGTAAATATCTCTTTTTCCTTAGAATTTACTTATTTGGATTGGTAAATCCTAAACTTAGAAAAAAAAATTTATATGCTTTTGAAATATTTGATATGATGGAAGTTTTTCAATGATATATGAATATGATTAGTATATCCGATTATGGTACAGGTGTGTTAATAGAATGCATAGTTATTATTTTATAATGATACATGAGATGGAGTTTTGCTTAGTTGATAAAAGTATCTATAGTTGAAGGTTCTGAGATATCAAATTGAGGTGTAATTATGATGCTCTATATACCTGTCAGTATTTCCTTATCAAGTACGGGCAATTGACGAAGCATTATACTTAGGATGGGGTAAAAACATATACAGTACATGAGAAAATGCATTTGCATCTTATTGCATACACGAAAGCATTATTCACGCATAACATAGCATTAAGCATCATATTACATGTACAAGCCCCAACTGATAATGAAAACTGACAGGATATATATTGAGTATAATATTGGTGCAATTTTATGATAATATCGCTCCTTATGGAGATTGAGTTATAAGAGAAGCTAATTAAGTCAAAGTGAGCATTAAGGAAAGTTGGCAGAGATAGTATGGAATGGAAGTTTACAGTGCTAAACATATAAGTCTAAAAATTGATAATGGTACTTTTGAGCAAAGGACACAAGTATGAATTTCAAGGATGAAATTCCTTAAGGGGGAGAGAATTGTAAGGACCCAAAATAGGCCCTAGTAGAATTCAAGGGCAATTACATTTTATTAAAGTCTAATTAAGTATTATTGGATGAATTATGAAGAGTTAAGATATTGATTGGGGCAAAAAAAATGTTATTAAGTTATCAATAATTATGTGATAAATGTGTAAATTTTATGGTATGAATTTTATAAGGTCATAATTAAATTATTATTGTTGGTTTAATGATATTCAAGGGTGTAATTGAAGTAAAAAGTATTAATTTGGGGTAAATTTGTAATTACGGCATCTTTAGGGGCAAATGTGAATAAATGAATAATTGAGAGGCTAATTTAAGGAAAGGAATAAATGGTGGGGACAAATAATAACATGCAAATAAATGAGGAAACTTAGTGTGGCATGCAAAATTGTGAAGGATCAAAAGGAGAATTTTCATTGCATTATAAAATCTGAATTAATGCAAATAAGAGAGCAAAATGATGAGTTTAAGGAGAGAGGGACGTCTCTTTGTTGAAGAAAAGAATAAATTGAACACCAATTTACTCACTTCTCTCTCTCTCTCTTTCTCTTAAAGACCTTGCTCTCTCTCTCTCATAAAAAGATTGAAACTTCTCCTTCTCTACCATAAAAATTCGGCCCCTTTCATTCCAAGAAAATCTTCATACTTCTATCTTATGCAAAGAAGGAAGGCTGGATTTAAATATGCTTTCAAGGGTTTAAGCAATTAAGGAGAGTGAAAGAAGATTTTGAAGAGAGTTGGAATTTCAAAATAGGTTTGGAAACATCTTTCTCTTCTTGCATGTATTATTTGTATTGAAATATGGATATAGTGTGATGTTTGGGAATATTACTCTTGTTGCATGAGACTATTGTTGCTTGATTTGTGGACTTATATATGTGAGAGATGCATTTTTAGTTGGTGAAGTTATGGAAGGCATCATTACCCATTTGTTGCTATCAGTAGGGGCAAAGGAGAGCAGATTTGATGATTATATTCAGGAGAGCATATAAGTGGATTTGCAAGCTATGCTCACTATAAAGATATTGGAGCCCATTAAAGGGCAAAACAGGTGGCATAGGTTATTGACTATTCTTGAGACCAGGCAGAGATGCGGTCTAGACCCCATAGTGTAACACCCTACATTCATTTATAATTTTTGTATATTGTATATTATTACCAACGAAATTGTATGATTACTATTCATTAAGTATAAATGTTTGTAGCATAACAACTTGTAAACCATGTTGTTAATCCTACATATTAGCAATTTGACACTCCCAAAAGGCAGCCTCCACCTCCATAACTTTATAACATTCATTGTGCTTCTAAAATCATCTATCTCATCATATTGAAAGTAAAAACTAAACTAAATAGACAATAAAATAAAATAAAAACTAAACTAGACTAGACTAATATAAATTAAAAACAAAACACTAACTAAAAAACTTATTCTAAAGGAACTATCCACCTTAACTTCCATTGCAATGATTTAATTTTAAAGTAATACAAGTGATTATGGAAAAACTAGATAAATAAAGCCAAATATCTTAGACAAAAATATTATTCTAAGTATTAAACCTTCTTGTTAGGAATAATCTAACGCTTAGCATAAAAATCCAGTTTTTAACTCCTAGAGATTCATTAAACCCTCTTTCAAGTAAATTTAACTCCAACCTATTCTTAGTTCAATTTTTCTTAGTATTAATTCACCCTTTCCAATACATAATTACATATAAATTAGAAAATAATCATGTATAAACACTAGTAAACCAATCTTAGAACATGCATAACATAGATCATACTTAAATCAATCATTAACTATTAATTAAATATATCAATAATCAATCTTAATACAATCAAAGATAAAAATTTACTCAAAACTAAGGAATAATCAAACTTCCATTGAATTAAAGCTCAAACTATGTCATCATAATAAAAGTATAAAGGTTCTAGTTTCCCTCAGAAATTTAAAAGAAACTATTTACCAAAAATGATTAAAATGAAAGAAGACTAAAATAAAAAAACAACTAAAATAAAAAGTATTGCAGACTAAGGATAATAGAAAAACTAAGTTAAAACTATTGTAAAACTATTGTACAATATTAACTATAGAAAACTAAGGCTAAAATAAAGAAAAATTCATAATTAAGTGTCTTCAACTATCTCCCAAGTTTGGTGTTTTCTCTTACTTTTATAGCTAAATTCTACTACCCAAAGAAGAAGTTTTACCCTTGTAACTTCCTAAACCAAAGAGGAATTGAGTTTGAGTTGTAATAGGAGATGAAGACTAAGGAGAGTAACCTTAATCACTCAAAAGAGTGATCTTATATACTGGAATAGTGAATTTAGCCTTGGGTGAGTGAAATCCTTTTTGAGCGAGTGACCAAAAACACTTAGAAAAGTGTTTAAACACTCAGCCAAGTGATTCTCATCACCCAGCTAAGTGATGAACCATTGTCTCTTACGACACAATTTGCCATATTTTCCTAAAATTATAGATTTTACCCCTAAGCTTCTTTTTTCTTCAATTTAGCCCTTTTTCTCTTCAATTTAGCCCTAAAAATACCAAAACTAATATTTAAACCTCAAAACACATATTTTAACTATTTAAATCTAAATTTAACTAAATTAAGATTAAATAAACTAATTTAAACATCTAAAACACACTAAAAACATAATATAATTCATAATTATCACAAAACTCAAGAAATAAATAAAAATAAGTTTAGAATAAGAAATCAAAAAAATATAGAAAGTGTTAAAGAACAATGATAGAAACTATAAATATTTACACTAAAAAGAATTTCTAAACATGGGTTAGGATATTATCTTCAAATTTTGTAACTTAAAGATAAAGAATTTAATGTCTTTTTGGCTCTTCCCATTTTTGTTTTCTTTATGTCTCAAGTTATAGAGTATGGTTTGAAAGAGAGAAAGAAAGAGAAAGAAAGAAATGGGAGAGAGAGAGACCCTTTGATTGGTGCAAAAACACTTATTTATAGGCTAATGAAAACAACCACCCAAACCAAAGAAAAATTCTCTTGGAGTTTATCCATTTCGAGTATAAAATAAAAGAGGAAAAATAGGTGAGGGGTACTCCACAACTCAATGAGTTATGGGCGAATTACATATGGCATAACTCAATGAGTTACAGGTGAGTCACCCCTTTTTCTCAACCAACTAACTACTAATCTAAAATGCTTTTAAATTTTTAGGCCAACATACATCATTTTTTTGACAATATATCCTCATCACATTTGTTCCCCTATGTCTTATCTTTATATTGACTCAATAATCACTCAATTTAGGTTTGTATATTGGGATTTATTGCTAAAATACTGATGAGTACTCTTAGAAAATTTTCTAGGATAGAATTGATATTTTGACTTTGAAACATTACTAGGAACAATGGGTTCATAATTAAGTCAAACTTTATTCATGAAAGTTGTTCCAAAATGAGTTTAGGTTTTATACAAATTTGATTCACTTCAAAAGGAGCTATACAAGAAGGGCTATGCCCAAATTACTATAGACCGGTATGGGTGTAAGGATAGATTTTTGTCATCTAAGTTCAAGCCTAATTTTGAGAACCTTAAGGACTGAACTAGGTTTAGGTTTCTTCATAAAAGTTATTGTTATATGTCTTAAGATTCATATGGATTTAGAATAATCAAATTAAGAGGTATGTAGGCTAAGATAAGGCTAGAATACTAATGACTACTCGAGTTTCTAAAATTATTTTTCTCATTTTGCATTTTTTGAAAGAAATAAATAGGTGAAGCTGAGAAAAATTTATTTTGAAAACACCTAAAAACCTTAAGAGAGCTATAAACTTTTATCCTTTGTCATTTATGATAATTATTTTTCTCATTAGGTAGCCTTAATCATAAGCTGTCTCATAATCCAATGTCAATAGTTACCCCGAACTTTGGGGAAACTATTATATTAGTATCTAGGTTAGCCAAAGTATAGAGTAAAAAGTTAGAAATAGGTGCCTAAGGTGGCTATCTCCTTGGCTGTGATGAGTTGATGAAGGAACGGACAACATCAACATCTAAATACATTGAACCTTATTACATTGAATGGTCAATATCGTGAACTGGGCATATCAAACCACTCTTGATATAGTTTGATGCTAGCTTGTCAGCATGTCAAACCTCCTTAGAAGGGTTAACATTAAAAATTGGACACGTTGAGTCTTATTAAGTTGAATGGTAGATGTTAGGAACCAAGCACGCCATACCATGCTTGTGTAAGCCCCCAACATATACCCTAGTTATAATCAAGTACGTTTAGGATGCATAAGGAAGATAATATAAAGAGATAAGTATGGAAAGTATAAGTTGGGACCTAGAAGGAATTAACCTAAAAGCCAAAGGCAATATGGTCATTACACATTAAGTTATAAAAATGCATAATTTGGAAGAAACACTTATATAG
Source organism: Excoecaria agallocha (assembly GCA_037975025.1). Taxonomy (NCBI): domain Eukaryota; kingdom Viridiplantae; phylum Streptophyta; class Magnoliopsida; order Malpighiales; family Euphorbiaceae; genus Excoecaria; species Excoecaria agallocha. Next base: position 30,091,859 of record CM075817.1, on the reverse strand, counting down.
GGGCCTAATTGAAATTAAAGAGAGAAGTTTTTGGGGTAAGAATGAGAAATTGAAAAGAAAGGAGCTAATTTCAATTCACCTAGGGACCAATAGGATGAAGATATGTAGCCTTTTCTATATTTCTTTTGAAAGAAAGGAAAAGCCAAGAGATTTATAGAAACTTGATGGTCAACCACTTTAAGGGAGAAAATAACCATTCTTTTCTTAAAAAATTATCCATTGCATCTTAAGAGAATATCCCAATTTCAATTGTAAAGTTTATGAAGGAAGAGAATTTAGGGGTTAAGGTAATTTTAAGGTAATAATTTCTTTTCTTCTTTTTCTTTTATTTGTTTTATATGATAAAAATTTGAATTTTTGGATGATTATCTATGTAATTTATCCTATTAAGAAAGAAGAGTAGGAAAGAGCAAGGAAAAGAAGGAAGAAAGAGATTGAAGAAAGTGATTTTAGTGCATCAATAAGGTATAAGAGTTTATATTCTTGTTTTATGTACTTATAATTAATCCAAGTTGATGAGTTTGATATATATGACCTATAATTAATGCTAGAGTTCAAAGGTGATGCTATAGGTCATGGGAATGATGATTTTTACCTTAGAAAGTGATATAGTAAAATTTGTTTTAAGGTTCACTTAAACCAATTTTAGTGTAAATGGCATAACAATTTTTGTATATGTCTAAATAAAGTGATTCAAGTTGGAAATGAAATATAAGACATGGATCTACAACTTTGTAGAAGATATCAAAACTTGAATCTATCTCTAAAGTGTTCAAAATTAAGCTTGAGTTTGTAAGACCTTTGTTGTCCTATCATCTAGAAAAGTATATATTTTTTTATTAATATCTTGAGATTTAGAGCTTGAAATAGAGTGAGTTTTAATTTTTTTAAAACTATAGGCACATAGGAATAACTTTGTAGAATATCACTTTTCTTGAAAATGTCTTTTAATAAGTCTAAAATGGCATATAATTTGAACTTGGAAATCTGCCTTTAGGATTCTTAGGGTAGAATGGACCTTACGGTCACAACTAATTTGTACCGTGAGCCCTTTTAGAACCAAATTTGCACCTATCTTATGATCACAATAAATCATTGGAAATCGTGACCCTACCCTATTTTCTCTTATACTTGATTTTTAGGCCCCGAATTGTCACCAAAACATGTACGAACCTCCCCAAATACTGCTAGAGCATTATAAGCATAAAAATAATATGTGTCATTAAATATGTGTGGAGCAAAAGTGAGAGTGACATGTATAATTGACTAATTATACTAGTTACATTACCTTGATTGAATATACTTAGTATACTAATTGGTTGGGACATATACTAACATGTTCAAGCATAAGAATGCAAATAAGATATAAATAGTTACATAGATGCTTAAAGATTTTATACTTAAGGAATGTAAACTTACACGAATGTTTAAAATTTTAATAATGCATTAATGTTTAAAGTTATGTTATTATGATTATAAAGGATACATGTATATGTACGCATGTACACTAAAATACTAGATTACACAAATTACAAATGAGTACATACACATCTAAACCTGCAAAGGCATAAATAAGCATGTAAAAAAGTTACTTATGTTCTTATTAGATTTTCATATTAACCCTATGAATATACATTAATGTATGATAATACAAGAGTTAAATGATGAAATATGATCTTGAACACATATTGATGTGTGGATGTTCTAATGAAATAAAACATTGATATGCTTATAGTTACATAATTAATTTATAGCAATGTATGAACATGTATATGATCCCTTACTCCTAGATATGTATATATAAATGGACTCCAAACATATAATATAGGAAAGGAAAGGTACAAAAGTTAAGCAAAAAGTTATAGTTGCCTGTATCTATGTTTAGGTTATGGATAAATAGGCATGCCTATAAGGGTATATTGTAGCTACCATATGTTTGACCCTGTTTGGGTCCACAGTATAGATTTGATCTTGTTTAGGTCCACAATACAGATTAAACTCTTTTGGGTCTACAGTATAGATTTGACTCCATTTGGGTCCATAGTTCGATACCTTAGGTATCTTTATTATACCTTTGGGTACCATAGTATTCATTATCCATATCCGTAGAGAGGCACAGGCTCACTAAAAAATATAAGTAAAACATTAAAAGAAGCATTATGATAGGAATCGTATAATATTTCATAACTTAATTTACATGTTACTTTTAATAAATATTACTGTAATTACATAATGTTTTAAGCATTTAATGATATTATGATTGGGTTTGACATAAGCAATTGTCCAAGATTTTAAATATAATACTTACTGATAATACTATATTATTGTATGCTTAATACTAAGTTCATATGTGTGTGTGTGTGCTTTGATGGCTTTTGTGAGAAATTTTCTTCCTATTTTATGTTTCCCACTAAGCTATATAGCTTACCATGGATGTTTATGCATGCAGGTACTTAATTTAGGATCCTTCAACAGGGATAAGTTCTACTGCAATAAGGCCAACATCAAATTTAGGAAGAGCTAATGTATGAAGTTAATGTTTTTGTAGCGCCTTATAATTACTTCCTTGTACATAATAAATTGTAATGTAAAAATCATAATATAGTATAAAGGTAATAGTTCTCATTGACAGTCTTTCAACTATAATATCTTTAGTTTTTTTATAATATAGTATGTATAGTGATAGGAAAAAATGGAAACTAGGGTAAGCTTTACATGTTGAGCCTTGTTAAGTTGAATGATAGATGTTAGTAACCAAGCACATCACACCACACTTGATAAAGATGGATGCTAGTTGATTAGCATGTCAACTTCATTTGATGAGCGATCAACGATAGCTTGTTGATATGAAGAACTACTCGGTAGATTATCTGATTAGCACCAAGCTATCGGCATGCTAGATTAAAACTTTGGATTCATAGAAGAATCTTATCCTATGCGATAGTGTTTGAATTTATGCTTGCCCATAGGCGAAAAGATTTTAAAATTTTTAATTCCTTTTAAAAGGACTTTGGATTCACAAGCAAACCTCGTTGTTTGCGACAGTGCCTAGATTTATGCTTGCCCATAGGCGGATCAATTTTAAAATTTTTAATACCTCTTAAGAAGACTTTAGTTACCTTTTAAAATGATTTGAATGTCTTTTAAGAGGACTTTGTATTCATAGGTGAACCCAATTATCTGCAACAATGTCTGGATTTAAGTTTTTAGTGCTTGCCGGTAGGCGAATAAATTTTAAAACTTTTAATGCCTCTAAAGAGAACTTGGTTACCTTGTAAAAGAATTTTAATGCCTTTTAAAAGGACTTTGGATTCATAAGCAAACCCAACTATCTGCGGTAGTGCCTGAATTTTTACTTGCCCATAGTCGGATGAAATTTAAATTTTTAAGAATTTTAGACATTTTAAACTTATGGAATTTTTGAAGGATTTAAGCATTTTTGAATTTTGTGCATTTTTTTAGTTTTTGGTTTATTTTCTAAAGATTTTAAACCTTTTAACTAAAAAAATACACCAATAATTAAAAGGTTTGAACTTATTGGCAGGTCTAAATACTTCATTTGTTAAGGCATTTTATCCTCTTAAATTTTTATGTTTGCCTCCTAAGAGAACTTAGGGGGGCATTAAAAAGGCTTTAAGATGCAAGTTGAATGGATTTGAATCTTATTATGGCAAACCTTGTTATTTGTAGCTGTCATTATTTGCGACAAACTTTATTATTTGCGGTTATGCCACAATTCGCAAGCAAACTCCATTGTTTACGACAGTGATTGGATTTATAGGCAAACCTCACAGTTTGCAACAATGCCTATATTTATGTTGAACTTTGATATTTACAACTGTGTCAAGGTTTATAGCAAACTCCACTATGTGTGGCCATGCCAATATTTTAGTTTATAGTTTTTGATGTACTTGCAATCTTGGCATTTTCAAATTTTAGATGTATTTGAGATTTTTACATTTTGGAGTGCATATTGAGTTTGTATAGTTTTGAATGTATGTTGAATTCTTACATTTTGAGTGTGATGAATTTGTACAGTTTTGAGTGTACATTAAATTTTTACATTTTAAGTGTGTATTGAATTTGTATAGATTGGATGCATTTCAAGGCCTTAAAAATTTTAGTGTCTTAGGAATCATAGGATTTGTATTCTTTGTACATTTATACTTTTGGGCTATTTAAAGGAGTTTTGTACATTTTAATTTTTATATATTTAAAGAATTTAGGTTTTTATACATTTTAATTTTAGTATATTTAAAAAATTTAATTTTTTTTACATTTAAGTTTTTGTACATTTGTTATGTGTCATGTTTGAATGTACATTTTAGGATAAAGAGTCTTACTTGATTGCCCCTAACAAGGGTGTACGATGACAATCTAGCTGCACGAAGGGTCTCCTTTCGTGGATTAGCATAAGCTTCAATTTCTGGCGATTTTATCTTTGAGCAAGATGGTCATCCTCTTATATTTTCCCTTGGCATGGCATGCATAGATGACCTCACTTTTTGAGATACTCCCTTTGTATTATTTCTCGTATAGGAACTTTATCCTGATCTAAATACCCATTGTGAAGTTATCTTTTACCCATAGAGTCTATTTGTATTTCCTTTAGAAGAAGTTACTTTTGTGAGTATGTGAAGGGGATAACATATGTGCAATATATGTGCAAAATTAATGTGTATATTCACAATCACGTATGTAAGCTTTGTGTGACGAGTGTTACGTGTGGTATGTGCAAAGATTTGTTTGGCAAGAAGTATCCAAATTTTGAAGTAATTGTACTTATCAAATACTTTAAACTTAAATTTTACTCATCTTTAAATAAGCTTAATAAAACCATATTCTCAACTAGTTTAATCTCAATAAGAGAAATTAAGGGGTCATTCTCAATAAGGAAATAGGAGAATAGGCATGTTAATACCAAGGTCTACTAAACCATCCAATAAGTATAATGCATACCAAATAATTTTTGTGTATATGTACTGAGGGCCAAAACAAAATGTTTGTCCTTTGAAAGCAAATTCTGGGTGCAAAGTTGGGGACTAAATTTGACTTGAATGCATAAATGCATTCCTGGCTTCCCACTTGAAGCTCAAAAAGCACCATATACCTCTTCTTAAGTATCGAATCTTACTTGAAAGTCATCTCTACTAGGTTGGGTGAGATCAAACCCATAATCAAAAGGTCCTATATCGATTGTAATGTTAGGCTTAGGTTGATGACTAACAAAGAAAAGCCAAGTTATTAAAGAAAAATGACCACTATGTTTTCTTAATTGGTAGGAGGACTCTTCTCTACCCATTTTCCCATCATCAAAGTACTCTTACATTTGGCCTTGATGATTTTTTAATTCTCTAGAGATTGTTTGAAGGGTAATTACTCAAAATCCCCCTTTTGTTTTTATTTTTGTTTTTGTTATAACATTGACTTCAATATTTTTTTCTTTTTTCCTTTTTCTTTCTTTTTCTTTATTTTTTCAGATTTATTTTATAAGATGAATTTCATATTGTAAGCTCCTAATATGGGAATTTACCCAAAGGGTTGATAAAAATTAATCTTCCCTCCCTTTTGAAATATGAATATAGATTATCATAGTGGACACCTTATTAAGGGGAAGCTAAAATCATTTTGATCTAGGGGCCATTTTAATATGTGTAATAATAAAATGAGCACATATTTAGTAAGCTTGAAATAAAGGCTCTATGAGCTAACAAACAACTATGAAATCAAGGTAGGAAAGTCATTTAGAAAGCTATACAAAAAGGGGTTATCTAAATCATTTTCTAAGTTCTGTCTCATTCTAAGGTTGCTTTAACGGGTAATTAGAAAGGTTCAAATGCTCTTATAAGTTCTGCCTAATCCCTTAAATTGTAAATAGCTTTTTCTTCAACTTATTTTTAAAACTGGCCCAATTTGCTCAAAATTTAGAAGTTGTAACGTATGGTTAAGGCTTTTATGCAATTTAGCATATAGAGATAAAATATGACTATCTCTTGTTCAACTCAAGCTTGAATGAAACACAAAGTTCTAAAATTGAAGTCGACACCATTCATAGTTGAAAATTACATATTCTAATGAAGTAAAATTTCAAATTGAGAGTAAATTGATAAGAAACTACTATGTGAAATTCTTAGACATAAGTAGGTAAGATAAAAAAAATTAAGGCATAAACTATTTTAAGAATATTCCTAGTATTTGGAAAAAGAAAAGCATTGTGATAGCCATCTTGAATGTATTTGGAAGATAATCAATATTTTTTATGAGAAGTCTTTAAACCTTTAGACCTTGCAATTAGTGTTCCAGACATAAAGGCCCAAAAGAATAAAAGTTTTCTTTTACTTTACTTGTAAGGTTATATGCACAGCAATATACACAAAAAGCTTAAATATGCATAAAGAATTATATGTGATGAAATATGCACAAAATTATATATGAGATACCCATAAGAAATTACACATGCGAGTTACATGTTACAAGTTATGAGTAAAGTTTGTGCTGAGAATTATGTGTGTCTAAACATGTGCATACAAAAAATATATATGAAGGAATTACACAAGACTCGATATGAAAAAATGCATGCAAAGGGTGTTCATGTGTGTCTGTGCAAACATATGTAAGGAGTTATATTCATCAAAATACTCATGTTAAAAGAATGTATGTAGAAATGCATAGATCATATCCTAGGTAGCTATGGGTTTGTTGAGGGTATGGCTTGGCTGTAAGGCCACAAAATGCACCCTAAAAGAATTAAAGTAAGTGATAATGTGGGTTTTAAAGTGAAAGAACCTTAATTGTGCATTTTGGGATGTATTCGGTATTTAAGCTATTGCAAAGGCATGTAAGTAATTAAGTAATTAGTGACTTACGCATTAGAGGAAGGAATAAATTAAAAGAATAAATGGTAAATTAAGCGAATTAGGGAATAAAAGTTAAAGAGGTATTTAAAATGAGGTTTACCATGGATTTGAAAACTTTACCAATAAGAGTTGGCCATCTAGCCTTCGAGAATGGGCTAAATGTTTATTTAAGGTAGATTTTTTTTGCCTTTGGAGAGGACCTGGCCACTTTTAAAAAGGTTAGTTTTAATTTTCTTCTCTTCTCATTCTCTCTATCTTTGCTTCCTCATAAGCCTTCTAAAATCGTTTTCTTGGTTAGAGAAAAAGACTAAAGATTTAAAAAGGATTTACAGCATGAAACAAAACATGGAGAGTTAAGAACTAAGTCTTCCCTATTAATTTCCTCTAGTATGAATTTTAGTTTGAGTACTTGATAGTTAATTGACCATGAAATGCTATTTGTGATGAGATAATTTAAGAATCATACTAGATTAAAGCCAAAAAGAGGTCAAGAGTAAGAGATGAGAGAGATAGACTTTAAATGAGTTATAAGAATCCTTACCCCTCTTTTTATAGGTTAAAAATTATTTGAGTAGGTATATGAATGAAATATGGCATGATGATGTTGATGGAAGTCAGAATAAAGGTCACTTGCATGAGTGAAGCTTGATTTAGCTTTGACTATTGAGTTAGTAGAATTCTAGTATAGGTTCACTAGAACCATTTTTAGTGTAAAGGGCATAACTCATTTTACATATGTCTAAATGAATTGATTCTAATTAGAGATGAAATATAAAACATATATCTATAACTTTGTAGAAGAAATAAAAACCTAACTCTACCTCTACGACCTTCATAATGTAGCTTGAATTTAAATGATCATTGTTGTCCTATCATCTAGAGTAGCCTTTATTCTTTTATGAAGATCTTGAGATTTAGAAGGTAAAATAGAGTGATTTTTGATGTTTTAAAAACTATAAATATATAGGAACAAATGTCTAGAAGAAAGTTTTTCTAGAAAACATTTTCCAGGTGAAAATTAGTGAAAATTTTAAACCTGGAAATCTATCTACAGAATTATAGGAGAAAAATAGTGCACATTAAAGAGACTATTTTATCTCTACCATGTGCACCCTTCTATACTGATTAAGACCATTGTACACGGCAGAGATAATCTTTGATGTCTCGATCATGTTCCTCCCCTATTTCATCTCACACTTGATTATTATGCCCTGAAATGTCATCGAATTGCTTCTGAACTTTCTCATATGCTTATGGAACCTTACAAACACATGATTAGGGTTAGTATATATTGTAATGAACATGAAATGATTGATTTAACATTAAATTATAGATTTTAATAAAGGTATATAAGGTGAATAATGAATATTACAAGGTTTTTTTAGTATATCTTACCTTAATGCTTATATTATTGAATTGTATCTTGAATGTTTAAGTGTTATTAAGCATAAGTATTATATGAATAGCGATATATATTAATATAACTATATGTTATGCATGATACATGTTAGAATGATGATTATTTAAGATTAGTGAAATGTATATTAAGTTAATCAGTGACATAAGTGTGTTTACTGTTAAGTAGCTATAATGAAGTGTAATTGACATACTCGAAAGTATGAATAAAGTGTGTAGTACACACATGAGTGATTAGTGTAATGAAGTAATGCATGAATGAAACCTTCATTTAAGGCTTAAGTTAGATACAGATGTGGACGTATATGGGATAGTGATTTAATACCTTTAGGTATCCAGTGATTGGCACTTTTTTGGTGTCTAGTGAATCGATACCTTTTGGTATCTAGTGTTAGCACCTTTTGGTGTCTAGTAAATTGGTACCTTTAGGTATCTAATGATTAGCACCTTTTGGTGTCTAGTGATTTGATGCCTTAGGGTATCTACTGATTAGCACCTTAACGGTATCTAGTGATTCAATACCTATACGATTTTCAATCTTCCCAAATGTCCATACTGATACCTAGTTTAAGCTATAAAAAGTGATTATGATGACATTAAAGTAGTGCTAAAGATGGGCATGACTTAGAAGATTATTGACTTATTCATGGATATTATAGTTAAAACTAAAGATTTTTTATATTTTATATATATGTAATGTCGATAATGTATATGTAAAATCGAGTGCATAATGATGGTAATGACATATGCTTGAGTGATGGGTGAGTTGTGAAGTGTATGGTTGATGCATTACCTGTTAGTTAAATACAGAGTATGAGTAAAAATTTAGAACTACGTGATTCTAATTCTCGATTTTGGGATAAGTAGGAAGCTAGGAATACTAATTTTGAGTTTGAACCAAGTAATAAATGTAATGTTAAGTATTCTAATTTTAGTGGCCTAATAAAAGAAGTGACTTGTAAGAGTATTCAAGTATTATTGAGAACATTAAGGCAATAACTTAATAGACTAGTCTAAGTGATTATGTTCTGAGTATAGTGGAATTGATGACTAGTGAAGGCAATTGAACTGAAATAAATAGTAGATTTATTTGTGTGCTTAAAAATGATGTTAGTAATGAAGTAAATGTATCCTTAGTTATACTTAATGAATTATTATTATTTTAAATAATTTCGTTGTATGTATTACTTGAGTACGTTTCGAGTTAAAGAAGTTTTGGAGGCTAGATCTTTGGCAATCATGAAGGATCTCTCAAAGATGTAGTGTAGACCTTAAAAATTAGTACATTTTGTACATTTTTTTTTGTATATCTAACTAAGACTTAGCAAAAGATGTGTATGTAAACAAAACTCTATAATTGTTATAAAGATTTGAATTTAATGATGTATGTTTGGTAACAAGTCTGAATGAATGTTGCACTGAAGCTTGTATTAGCTATATGGATATGATTATAATGGGTGTAGCATCTCAGAATGCTCTTGAGGGGTGTGAGGCTATTTCATTTAGTGGCATCAGAGCAAAGATTTAGGCGATTCTGGATAGTGATATGAGAGATAAAAAGTTAAAGTGTATATGGAATGAAAGTGATTTTCAATGAAGTGAATGTAGGCATAAAAGAATAGTGAAGATATAAACCACAAAAGTGTATTGCAAGTGAAATTGTGCATAGAAATCTTAGAAAAAAATGTATCATGTATAAGAGTAGGATGTCCATGGAATTTTGGTGATGAATTTTTTTTAATAGGGAGAGAAATTTAAGGCCCCAAAATGTATCTTAAAAGAATTAAAGTAAGTGGTATTATGGGCTTTAAAGTGAAAGAACCTGAATTGTCCATTTTGGGACATATTTGGTAATTAAGCTATTATAGGAGCATGTAAATAATTAAGTAATTAGTGATTTATACATTAGAGGAAGGACTAAACTCATAGAATAAATGGAAAATTAAGGGAATTAGGGAATAAAAGTTAGAAAGGTATTGAAAGGAAGATTTACCAATGACTTGGAAACTTTGACCAATGAGAGTTAACCATCTAGCCTTTTAAAATGGGCTAAGTATTTAATTAAGGCAGATTTTTTCTACCTTTAGAAAGGAGAAGAGTTTCAATTTCTGTACTTCTCATTCTCTCCTTCTTTGCTTCCTCAAAAGCTCTCAAAAATCGGGTTTTTGGTTAGAGAAAAAGACTAAAGATTTAAAAAGAATTTACAACATGAAATAAAATATGAAAAGGTAGTAATTAAGCCTTCCCTCTTAATTTTCTCTAGTATACATATTACTTACGTATTTGATAGTTAATTGACCATGAAATGCTATTTGTGATGAGATAATTGGAGAATCATGCTAGATTAAGGTCAATATGACGTAAAGAGTAAGAAAAGAGAGAGAAAGACTTCAAATGAGGTATGAGAATCCTTACCCCTCTTTATGTAGGTTAAATATGATTTGAATATGTATATGAATGAATTATAGCTTGATGATGTTGATAGAAGTCGGAATTGAGAGTTAATTGCATTAGTGAAGCTTGATTTAGCATTGACTACTGAGTTAGTAGAATTTTATTATAGGTTCACTAGAACCAGTTTTAATGTAAAGGATATAACTCATTCCATATATGTCCAAATAATGTTATTCTAATTGCAGATGAAATAAAAGATATAGATCTACAACTTTGTAGAAGAAATCAAAACCTAATTTTTTCCTTTAAGATATATATAATGTAGCTTGAATTTGAATGATCATTGTTGTCTTGTCATCTAGAGTAGCCTTCATTATTTTATGAATATCTTAAGATTTAAAGAATCAAATGGAGTTATTTTTAATTTTTAGGAAACTATAAATATATAAGAACAAAATTCTAAAAGAATGTTTTTCCAAAAAACAACGTTTGCTAGGTCAAAATTAGTGAAAATTTTGAACCTAACAATCTATCTATAGAATTCGAAGAGCATAATGGTGGACATGATAAAGACTGTTTTGTCTCTACCATGTGGACCCATCTATATCGATTAAGAACATTGTACATGGATGAGATTAATTAATCTCCACCATTTTCCTCCTCTGTTTCATCTCACACTTGATTATTAAGCCCTAAAGTGTTACCGAATTGCATTTGAACTTTCTCGGATGCTTATAGAACCTTACAAACTCATTATTATGGTTAGTATATATGGTAATAAGCATTAAATAAGTGGTTTAACATTAAATTATAGATTGTAATAAAGGTATATAAGGTGAATAATGAATATTACAAGGTTTTTTTTAGTATATCTTACCTTAATGCTTATATTATTGAATTGTATCTTGAATGTATAAGTGTTATTGAGCATAAGTATTATATGAATAGTGATATATATTAATATCATTATATGTTACACATGATACATGTTAGAATGATAATTATTACAAGATGAGTGAAATGTATAATAAGTTAATAAGTGACATAAGTATGTTTGTTGGTAAGTAGCTATAATGAAATGTAATTGACATACTCAAACATATGAATAAAGTGTGTAGTGCACACATGAGTAATTAGTGTAATGTATTAATTCCTGAAAGAAACCTTCATTTAGGGCTTGAGTTAGATATAGATGTGGACATATATGGGATAATGATTTGATTCCTTTACGTATTTAGTGATTGGCACCTTTTGGTGTCTAATGAATCGATACCTTTTGGTTTTTATTAATTGGCACATTTTGGTGTCTAATGAATCGGTATCTTTTGGTATCTAGTGATTGGTACCTTTTGGTGTCTAATGATTTTATGCCTTCAGGTATCTAGTGATTGACACCTTAATGGTGCTTAATGATTATATACCTATATGGTATCTAGTGTTCCCAAATGTCCATAACTATACCGAGTTTAAGCTAAAAAAGTGATTATAATAAAATTAAAGTAGTGTTAGTGACGGGCATGATTTAAAAGATTATTGACTTATTCACGGATATTATTGTTAAAACTAATGATTATATATAGTTTTCATATATGTAACGTAGTTAATGTATATGTAAAATCGAGTATATAATAATGGTAATGGCATATGGTTGAGTGATGGATGAGTTGTGAAGTGTATGGTTAATGTGTTACCTATTAGTTAAATACAAAGTATAAGTATACGTTTAGAATTTGGAACTATGTGGTTCTGATTCCCAATTTTGCAATACGTAAGAAGCTTGGAATACTAATTTTGAGTTCAAACTAAACGATAGATGTAATGTTAAGTATTCTAGTGTTAGTGGCTTGATAAAGAAGTGACTTGTAAGAGTATTTTGAGTGTTATTGACAATGTTAAGGCAATAACTAAATAGAGTAGTCTAAGCAATTGTGTTATAATAGAGTGGAATTGATGACTAGTGAAGGTAGCTGAATTGAAATAAATAGTCGATTTTTTTGTGTGCTTAAAAATGATGCTAGTAATGAAGTAAATGTGTCATTAGTTATGCATAATGAATTATTATTATTATAAATAATTTAGTCATATGTATTGCTTGAGTAGGTTTCAAGATTAAGACAATTAAAGGCTAGATCTTTGGCAATCGCAAAGGATCTCTTGAAGATGTAGTGTAAACCTTAGAAAGTAGAACATTTTGTATGTTTCTTATTGTATATCTAACTAAGAATTAGTGAATGGTGTGCATGTAATCAAAACTCTATATTTGTTATAAAGATTTGAATTTAATGATATATGTTTGGTATCAAGTCTGAAAGAATGTTGTAGTAAATCTTGTATTAGCTATATTGATATGATTGTAGCGGGCGTAGCATCCCTAAATACTCCTGAGGGGTGTGAGGGTGTTACATTGGTTGCATTCAATTTGAGAATACCCTTTTAGAAATTCATAAGGGGATTTGAGGCAAGCTTTCTTTGGGTGCATTCTCCTTAGCTTTTTCTACCTTGCCTTCTTTCTGAGTCCTCACATTATTTTCAGGGGAAATAGTCCATTTTATTTTAGCCAAAGATAATTTGCCCATTTATAAACTACATAAGCCATCTAATGCCCCTAAGCACTTAGAAAGTGTCATCTTGGTGAAAATGTCTTGTAGTGTTGCCATTGCTGCCTTAGAATTAAGCCCACTTTAGCATGTGTCTCTATGCATGCCATAGGTTTCTCTTGACTAGTTAACCATATGTTCAAGCCTAACTTATGCATATATTCCTATCTTCATGCATGATATAACATTAAAAACAATCGACACTAGACATCTAATACAAAACACAGATCTTAATCTAACCTCGAGGGTGGCACCTCGCATGCATTCAACTTCTGTTAGGATTGCTTATCTAGGTGAGTTAGGCTTTTTACTTAGGTTTACTATTAGGAAAGATGGGAATGGCATGCTGTAATGTTCTTGTTATTTCTTGGGGTGCCATTACAGGTTTAGCCAAAGATTTTATTATTATTTATTTTTTCTATCCTTTTAAGACTTACTTCAATAGTCATAATGGATGCACTCAAAATATCTCTATGTCTGAGATTGAATAAAGACTTATGTATATTGAATCGATGTCTTAGAAATGAGCTATGATTATTGCCATGTATAATGTAACAAAATAAGATATTGCATACATAAGAAATGCCCATATTATTAATATAGCTAGAGAAACATTTGCATATTTTAGAAACATATTTTAAATTATCAAAAAGTGGCTTATAGGACATCTTTTCCTACTGTAGGTTGCCCAAAAAGTCATTCAACATCTCAGGCTCTTCCTTTTCTAGATAGTGCCCCTAAGATTGGTGATAATATTCACATCCCATAATTCTCTAAACTATTTTCCATTTGAACTAAGCTGGTGATGACATAGCACTATGGCAACTCTATCTCTTTCTTTTATTTTTTGGATTTGGCACTTATTCAATGTCAACCCAATCCCGAATGCACTTTCTCAAAGCACGACAATAATTCATTTTATGGCTTATATGTCGATAGTAAGTACAATACCAGTCTGCCCTATGTGTATGTCTTCTTTGGCTTTTGGCTAGCATAGGCGGTAGAGTTTGTAATTTTGCTTCCTTAACAAGATGATCAAGGTGCCAAGACAATGGTTTTCCCAATCCTGATACCTTTTCAATAGTTCATACCTCTACATTTCTACTGCCATTGCCTCCATGATTACTACCATTACCTACATTTTTGCCAAAACCATGGTTGGTAAAGCAAGCCTTCTTCTTTAAATAATCAGCCTCAGCTTCGATGGCTATATCCTTAAGAGATTTCCAATCCTTTAAAACTTTCATTTCAAATGCCTCTCTCAAATAAGGCCAAGCATTTGGAATAAATAACCTTATCTGAATTGAGATCTCTAGTCTTTTCCTTATTTCCACTACTTTGTTCCTTCATTAGGTAAGGTACTCGTGGAACGTTTCATCTGATTTCTATTGTAGCAACTCTAAATCTCTCATGGTTACTTCCACTCGAATGTTACAATCATACTACTTTATGAATTCCTCAGTTAGGTTGTCCTAATCTTCCTTTATTTCCCTAATCCAGCTTATGGTACCAGCTAATAGAAAGGCCCTTAACCTTTTATCATTTAGTAAGGGTGGTCCCTTTAATTAATAGTGTGTATTGCTTTATGTGGACAACTAGATCAAAAATGCCATCAAACTTAGGTAAGTTTGGTATTTCAAACTTTTGTGATAACACTTCCTTGCTATCCATATCCCTGTCTTCTGCATTGATACCTTTACCTGTTGGCATTAGCCATGCCACATCCTTTACCCTTCTCAAGGTTAGATCCTCTATTCTCAATCACTTGCTTTTGGAGGCCTACATACAATCATCTTTTAAGGTATAACCCTCATCTTCTTCTTACTCAACTGGTAGGATAAGTGGTGCCTTGCCTTTGGAACCAAAAACAGTTGGAAGGGCTATAGCCACCACCATAGCTATCTCCTCGACCTTAATTAGCTGGTTCAACTTGCCTAGCAGTAGGTGCTATAGTGCAAACCTTTTCATTGATCATGGCCATCATTCCCTTTTTAAAAGCCTCAAATTTCTTATCCAGGTCATGGGGATTAGAAGTGCCAACAGGCCTTATCAAATCAGACAATTTTGCCTTTTCTGTATGCCTTTCAACTGTTGGATTTTAACGGTTACATGCATCACATACATGAGTGGAATTTTAAAATTATTTTAACCATTAGATCTGATCTTGCCATGAATACACAATATGACTATATGAGAATAAGAAAAATCACCTTTGATTTTTGTTGAACAGTTGATTTTACTTCGCACCGGGTTGTCGCAAACCACAATGTCCAAAATCGAACACCTCCAATGAGTAATCCACACTAGAGAGGGATAAATTAAACCAATAAATTGGTGTTTAACTAGGGCTGGCCGAAATTCCAAGAAGTTAGCTTGGAGTTGGCACAAAAAAGAGAGAGAAAATAGAGAAAAAGACTTTCTTTTTGTTTTAATCACTTAACCCTAATTCCTCATTAGTTGGCCTTTTATAGTTAGGTTAAAATTCCAACTCTTTAATGAGATTGGGCTCTTTAAAATTGCTGGAGAATTATTAATTGGGCCCCTGAATTAATTATAATCATTTGGGCTTAATTAAATCTTTTCATAAAAGACCATGCACAAAATCCACAAACTAGGCCCTTTGTGCATCTAATTGGATTTAAATACCCAAATGGATTCCAAATCCAACCAAATTAAATATATGAGTTCCATAACACTTATGTAACATATATAAATTAATTTGGTCCAAGAAATGGGCCATTAAGGCCTTCTGTATTGGAGTAGGCGTGTGGCCCTTATAGAATGGCTTTCGCCAACTTTCTTCAGTCCTCTGGCCCTTAATAATTCCTCCAATGGACCTATTAATTATTATATCAGTCCTATAACATTTATAGTAGTCTTATAACACTTATAAAACAATAATAATTAATCATGAAATATATTATTTCATTTAGGTCCAATTTACAGAACATTTCTCAAAAGTTTTGCGGACAATTTTACTTGATCATAATTAATTAAACTCTTTAATTAATTATTATCATATTCACTTCTCTTCCTTCATAATAATATCAAATATTATTATCCTTGTCATTTTACCATTTTATCCTTTCTCTATATGTGTGTGACCTATTGGGTTCCTGTCCATGTTGGCAGTATAATATGTAATTGTGAGTTTTATTCAAAACTCACATGATTCAAACTCCTTTAAATCATTTTATCAATCTCTATTGATATTTTGATACATCATTATACAAGTCATGATTGACCTCTAGCTAGGCATCATGACTACCCAAATGTCAGGAAAGTCATGTGGTTTGACTGTACCCTTCCATAGAAACAGTTACAGTGCAATTACTCCTTTCACCACTCTTATCTCAATTAGATTCTGAGTATGGATTTCTGTTAACTCATATAAATCTAATATGTATGTTCTATTAATTTAACCATTGTTCCCAAAATGCCCTCCATGGATCTCTATCCATCTTGGCATATTACTCTAGCCAGAGATTCTCTAAACAAGGCAATCATAGAAACATACGAGATAACTTCCCTTGTTAAATCTGGGATGGTGAATCCTTTGTCAATCACTCAACTATCTTCAAGTAGGTCATGATATACCCAATCTCCTAACTATGTTCACTCCCAGTTGGAAGTAATCAGTTATGGAGTCAAAGTGTACCACTTGCTACTTAAGATAACTTTGGTGATCTCAAGTCTAAGGATACTTGCACAACCGCTATGAATAGATTCCTCACTGACATAGATTTAATATCCATGTGAGGATTCTCTTTGCAGGTCTCCAATGAACTTATTCTTCTAACAAGCATCCACATGTTAGCTTTGATTATCTTCCATAATCACAGTTATGAGAACCACTGCTTGAACCATTCAAGAAGCATAACATGTGCTAGTCTGTCCGAATTAACAATGTCCTATCTTATTAATTCTATGACTAGGGATATTTAGATATTAAAACATTTGCATGTAATAGACATCTCACATCATGAACACCTTCATGATTGCCTTTGCACTGTGTTTATAATATCTAGGACTTCATTTATTAATTTAAGATTTACAAACTCATGTATTTAAACATAGCATTAATAAATGAATGATGCCTTTTAATAAGAATATAAATTTTATACATATGAAAAACATCCCTATTACATGGCCTCTAGGGTATACTCTCTAACATCAACTATCTTGCAATACTTATTGTGTCACATGAACCCACTTTTAAACCTTAAGTGCTCTAAGAATTCGCAACAAAGCATTCACTAAAACCCTTAAACCACCATGGTACGTGATCTAAAATGGCTGAAAAGATAAAAAAGTTAGAATGATGTATGGAAAAAAGTTTATGTATAAAACAAGGTGTGTAAGTAATATTGATAAAAATTTACACACAAATGTATACTTTCTAAGGTTCAAAAAAATAAAATGTACACAATTTCATAGTAAAAAAAAATTTACACATAGAATGCACGTGTTTCATATTATTATATTATTATTTTTTATTTGCACACAAAATGAGATGTACACACATGCATATTTTTTATTTGGTAGAAAATTATGCAAAATTTAAATGTTTTAATTTTTTATTATATTTTTTTGTTGTATATAAAATGATGTATACAAGCGAAAACTACATATATAAGATAAGATGTACATGCATCAAAGATATACACATATTTTATTATTTATTTTTGTCACCATTATTTTTGTTATTTTATTAAAAATGCAAACACTAATATGCAACATAGAAAAACATATGCAAAAGAAAGAAAAAACCTTCTAACCTTTTTACTCCCATACAGGAGGTCATACGGTCTCTTTCCTAAGCGATATTAGCTTATAGGTTAATAGGGAACCTAATGAATGCATATGATGCACGGTGAAAAACTAGCAGCATGACCTCTCTTTATTGAAAGCGCATGCAAATGGATTTTGGCTATTGTGTATTTAAACAAACCAAGTAAATTAAAATGTGCCCATCAGGGCATAAAAGCCTTTGATGAGCTAACATTTAAATTTATTTGAATTTATTCAATATATAAAGGCCCATATCATAAGTAATGTATTATGGAACATGCCCTCTAGTGGAAGTGTCTATGCTATTACATGGGTTTTCAATTTGGCGATATAGCTTTAGGGCTACCTAACCATGGTCCCTGCCAATAGATCTAGCTTATCACGAGCATAAATATCGATTAGGTCACCATTTGATATACCAAAAAGGCACGAGGCTTAGATATACCAAAAAGGCATGAGGCTTAGGCTGATGGTCCTCCCTAACATTTTCCTATATTGAGTGAACATAGGTTCATGCTTTGGTAATGCACCAAAGTTAAAAAATGGATGCCTAACTTAATTTTAAGGCTCAAGCATGAATGCAACGCAATTTATTATGAAAGTAAATAAGATTTCTTAATCTTAAAACCCCTTTATATTAAATTAACTAAAGGCACTTTTAGAGAAAAATCTTATAGATCCCTAGCGAAATCACCACTATAATACCCGTAGAACCCTCCAATAGGTATCCAGCTGGTTCTTGAAAGTCTGCTTTTAGGAATCGATATTAGATGAAAGTTTATTTAACTCATGAAGGCCGATCACTTCATAATGGATAGGGATTCAACCCAATTCGCCAAGTCTCAAAACTTAAAAAGGTATAAGATAACATCTCGAGGTACTTATATTCCATTGTTGGTGATTAACCTACGAGGGCATTTTTTAGGTACCACAAGGTAGGTATCATGCACTTACCACCCAATAAAATATTTGAAAATGAGTTTTAATCTTATGAGGCCAAAAGCAGATATAAGTTTGGGACCTCACTCTTATTCATACGTTTGGTTAGTATTATAAATGGGTTTTTGGATTAATTATTTCATCCCTTTTCTCACCCAAATTATCATGCTAAAAAAGTAAGGCACACTCAAGTACATTGGATAACTATAAAGCATGTTATATTAAAAGCAATAAAGGCATGACATATAAATCAATAAAGGTATGGCATAGTAAATGGTAAAACTTATGATAAATAAATATATCATACATAAAATAGGTAGTTTATTTACAATGTTCATTTTGAGAGGAACGTTGGTTTTTGCATGCAAATTTATAAAAATGAGATATTTTGGTGTATTTTTAAATAAAATCAGGGAGTTTTACCTTTTGCAATTTTGAAAGAATCATGTTGATTAATTTTAAGGTAAAAGAATCATTTGTATTTATAAAGAAAAAATCTTAATTTTACAAGTTATTTTTTATTGGAAAAAATGGGATATTGGTCCCCTTTTATTATAGAAAAAATTCACTCATACTTGTATAAAATCATTTCATGAGTTTTGAAGTTATTATTCAAAAAGTCATTTATTATTACTAACAAATTACACAAAAAACACAAAGATAAATTACAAATTTACAAATAAATATGACTCATTCATCATGGCTTTCGAATGCCTCAACCCTCCTCGGACATCTGCGGGCTGCGAGAAATAAGATATAATGGTTAGTGATAAATAAATAAAAAATACAGTGTGTGTGTAGTATAAAAGAAAATAAATGTAAATAAGTAAATGAAAAAGTGTGAATAAATAAATATATGCTTATATATATATATATATATATATATATATATATATATATATATATATATATATATATATATATATATATATATATATATATATACATGTGTGTATATACATATGATTGATATATTTATTTATTAAGAAAATTAAATACCAAAAATTACTGAAATGAAAATAAATAAATGCAATCGCGTATATATACACACACACACACACACATGGATGTGTATATATATCCATACATCTTTTTATTAAAATAAAATAGATAAATTAAACAAAATAAGATAAAATAAAAATGAAATAAAATGAAGCACAAAAAATTAAATATAAACATAAAATATATAATATGTAATATATACAATAATATTAATAATAATAAATATAGTAATATATGATAACAAATATAATAATAATAATAATAATAATAATAATAATAATAATAATAATAATAATAATACACACACACACATGGATGTGTATATATATCTGTACATCTATTTATTAAAACAAAATAGATAAATTAAAATTAAACAAAATAAGATAAAACAAAAATGAAATAAAATGAACTGCAAAAAAGTAAATATAAACATAAAATATCTAATATGTAATATATACAATAATATTAATAATAATAAATATAGTAATATATGTTAACAAATATAATAGTAATAATAGCAATATATAGTCATATATGTATGATAATGTATAGTAGTAATAATAATATATGTATAACAATATATATATATATATATATATATATAGAGAGAGAGAGAGAGAGAGAGAGAGAGAGTAAATATAATGAAATAATAATGATTTTGACAACAATAATAATAAAATGATAAAAAAGCAATTATAGAATTAATAGTAGTAACAAATAGTAAAAGGAATAATAATACTAATAACAATATATATATATATATATATATATATATATATATATATATATTTGCTTTAAAAGTGATGATAATGGAAATAGTAAAAATGATGAAAATAAATAGTAATAGCAAAAATAATCATAAGAGTAGTACCATTAATAATAATAATAATAATTATTATTATTATTATTAATAGTAATAATGAAAGAAATTAAAATAATAAAATAAGAAAAATAAAGAGAAGATTGAAAGCATGCAAAGTTGGCCCAAAAATAAATAGTGCCATACATCAAAATTAGGTGGAGAAGCATGAGTGGTGGGCGGCAATGGAAAATCAAAAGTGGAAGGCTTTTAGCGGCATGAGAAAACAAACGCCACCAAAAGCCTAGAGATAAGGAAGCTGGAAAAGGGCAGTAGTAGGAGGCAGACCTCTGGCGACTAGATGAATCAAGCGTCTCCAAAAGTAAGTGTCAAGCACAAGGTGAATAAGTGGTGGCCATGAAGAAACCTTTAGTGACGGGAAAAAATCAAACATGACAGAAAGACCAGGAAAAATAAAACTCATGCAAAAACAAAAAAAAAACTCATTTTTTGGCCTATTTTAACCCACACAACTCATGAAAATGCCTAGAAAACTAAATAGAAACATAGTTTAAATTATTTTTATTTTACCAAAAAATAATATAATTCAAATCTAATTATTGTAATTCTTAATTACATTAATTATATATAAAATTGTGACCTTAAATAATATACTTTATTCTAATGTATAAGAATAGTAAAAAAATTGTTGTAAAATCTGTTGCTAACTTGTGCTTGTTTTTTGTTAGCAATTTGCAATGGACTAATTAATAACTGATTTGAAATCAAATTAGAAGCATGTTTATGACAAAAGCTACAAGGCTTTGAAAATTTTGATATAAAAATGGAGCATTAAATATATATGAGCTTTTGAAAGTAACTATTTTATTGTCTTCATGTTGTGAAAGGAATTCAAATGGCTATAAAAGCATAAAAACATTAATTATATTAATAATGACATATTTTTGTTCACTTAATAAAGTTAAACTAGATCTAATTAAATTTTAGTATAGGGGATATAAACCTAGAATAGTGTAGTGAATAGAACAATCATCAATTTAATTATTTTACTATTACAAAAGTAATAATAGACTTCCAAATGCCATGTTGTCTTGATTTGATTTCCTTAAATAAATAAAACAATTTTTTGTTGTTTTACATTGTAGAAGTCTTGTTTCAATAGTGGTAATCTAAGAGATTGTTTTGTGCTTTATGCTTTAATGGCTAATGCTTATTTCCAGTTGTGTGTTACAAGCAAGATGATGATTCTTAGAAGTTTATTTGATCAACTTAATAGGGTTGTCGTGATTATATTACACTCAGATTGTACTTATCCATTTCATTCATATCTTCATTTTACTTAGCAACATATATTCTTTATATTATAATTTGTTACATTATAGAACTTACATATGAACACATATATTTATTTCTTTTCTTTAGTTTCTCAATCATATGCCTTTATTACATAGCTCAAAATTGCAGGGTTTCTTTGTTTCCCCATATTTCTTCTTATATTCAATGTGCTTTAAATTTAAAATTACAATTAACTTTTAATAATGGATTTACTTGGATGGAACAAATCAGTTACTGGATATAAATCTAAAGAATAGATCAACCTTGTGTGCGTGCATATGCAATTGGAATTCTATAGCAAAACCAGTTTTTACTAAACTTTTTGGTGATGTTGCTTTTGCAATCAGTGCTTGGAGTTGTTGGGATATTTTGACCCTGTTACTTGCATAGTCAAAATAAGCATAAATGGAAATTTTATAAGCTATTTGTTTGAGGGAACAATTAACACCCATTTAAAAATTTATTTATTTAATTTTACTTTTGGAGTTGGTGAGAATTGTACTATAGAGGTATATTTGTTGTTCCTAATGTGTTTGTTCTTGTAAGAGGAAAGCTAGCACAAACTTTGTTTTAATATTTTTTTGAACCCGAAACTGTGAACAATCAAAGTGGCAAATCAAAATTAGGATGGTTCTTTTATTTTTGGATCTACGAGTTTAAATGGTTTTTGCAGCTACCATTTCCTTAATTTCCCAAGTACCATGTAATTCTTTGTTTTTCCAGATGACTAGCTTTCACAAAAAATCCAAAGTTTGTGCCCCCATAATAACTGGTAATGTTTTTTGCACGGAAGCTTAGTTTGACACACTACGATCTCAAGTACAGCAAGTAAGAAGTCTACGTGCTTTAACACTAATATCATGTTTTACGGTAAGATGAATTTCTTTAATTTTTCTAAGTTTGAAGCATTTTCATGTGCCATTAAATACAATCTTAGGAAGATGTGCATTTAAGTTCACTTCTTTTTATGTATAAACAACTTCATGTTTTAGTGAACGTGTGGTATGTCATATTTTTTATAGATTTTTGAAGTTTTTTTGCTTTAGGGATGTAGTCTATATTTGTGATCCTTCTATTATCTGACATCAAAATCCTTTCTTTTTATGCCTTTATAAAGTGAAAATTTTAATTTGATATTGCTTATATTCTCATACTATACTACTTGATGAGTTGAGATTTACTATACAACTTGATACCTTTCAATTATGATTATATTTACTAGTGTATTTTTAGTGTGTTTAGGAGTTATTTTAGCATTAATTTAGTTAACTTTGTCTTTGATTTATATGGATTAAATTGCATTTTAGTATTTTGTAGGTGTTTAATTGAAAAAAGAAGGAATCACCTCGACAGAGGTGAAAATCACCTTAACCGAGGTCCTTAGAAGAAGAAGAAAAAGCACTCTTTTAATCAAGGAGCAAACACCTTGGTGGTGGAGAAAATCACCTCTACCGAGGAGGAAATTTAGAGAAAGCAGGCTTCATTACCTCAGTAAAGGGAAATTTCCCCTTTACCTAGGCAAGTTTCAAAATTATGATAAAACTCTAACTTCTCTGGTTTAGGAAGTCTTGTGGCGGCTGGTTTCTTCACTTATAGGGTATTTAAGCAAGCTACTAGAATTGAAGGGGGGATGAATTTTCTTTATAGTTTAGACCTAGTTTGAGATAGTTAATTGTAAGTAGAATTTAGACCTAGTTTTCTTTTCTTCTTAGCTTTCAATTCTCTTAGGGTTTGAAGTTGCACTTTGCCTATTCTGTGAAGACATCAAGAGGAAGCTTGAAGTATTATGAGTATTATATCTTTTTATTTTGGTTTTTTAATTATTTTAATCATGAATGGTGAGTATTTCTTTACTTTTACTGAGGGAACTTAAACACTCAAACTTTTATTGTAATGACTCTAATTTAAGCTCAATTTTAATTGCAAGTGTGTTATTTCTTAATTCTTGGGCCAAATCTTATCTTTGGTAATGGTTGAATTAATGCTTGATCTATCGAATAGATGGTTATTTTTTAGTTTAATATTTGATCAGTGACTTGCATGTCCTTAGCTGATTTTACTCATGTCAATGCATGGTTGTGTTTTGAGGATTAAGGCAGTGATTTGTTGTTTATAAGTTGATTTAAATTAAAGAATTTGAATTGAGAACAGGCTAGAGTTAGATTTCTCGCAAGAGGATCCAACAAAGGTTTAGGAGTTTAAAATCAAATTTGCATGCTAGGTATTGAATAGTTCATAATTTGATGGTTTAATAGTCTAGAATGATATTTCTGAATAAGATATCTATTTTATTTTACTATTTTTTCATAACAACTTGTGGTATTTTTGATTTAAGTCAATATTAGTAAAAGGTGAGGATGATAGCTACTTAGTATAAGTAGTTTAGTTATAGATGTTATTTATTATTTAAGTTTTGCTCTATATTTAATTTATTGTAGTTTAGTCTTAGTTCTTGATTTGCTTGATTATTAATTTAGCTTAAAACTCCTTTCAATTCAAAACTTGGGATTTTCTCAAATTTATTCCTTTCACTTATATATATATTCTAATTAGCAATTTCTATTCCTTTGGGTTCGATATTCTTGGGATCTTAAATATATTCTCTTATATTATTAGGTGATCTAATACACTTGCTAGACACCAGTCACTGCTATTTTTCTATTCTTTCTACCCATCTATAAAACTATGTTATATGTGCTGACAACCAGATGGATATGTATATTTATGACTCATCTATTTTGCAAGCAATTCCTTTTCTCGTTGGTTGTCCAGCATGCTTAAAAAAATTTTTAAATCTCTTTTGTGAGCTTTCCTGCTTTCTACATTAGAGTTTATTTATTAATGTGATTGTTGTTTCAAAAGTTAGGAGTTGTTGCCAACTAATTTTCATGCTTGCTTTAGTCAGAGCATTATGTGTTGCTAATCTTGACCCATTAAGTATTACATGGTATCTCATTTCATTTGTTATTAGTAAAAAAAGGAGTCAGTTTGATGTTATGTTTTATGCAATAATCTATCCACCTAGATTACATCGTTATTGTAGTTACATTTTTTTCAACCCATCATATTACAAACATGCTTATTTCTTTGTTATTGCAGTTTTGTTATGTATGCAATGTTGTTTTTACATATGCCTTTTTTTTTTGCCAAACATGCTTTTTAAGCTTGTTTTTGGTTGTGATGACTTGTGTTTGTAATGGATAATAAGTTCTTAAGCAGGCTCTTACCTATCTTGATATTAGGGTTTTCTTTTTTTCTTTTTGCTGCTCATTAAGTGCAAGATTCTGATTTGGCTCTCTCTACATTTTGAAATATTAATCAAGGATACATCCTTCCGCCAACAGTTATGTAACACCCTACATTCATAAACAATTCCATATATTTTACATAATCAAAATACAAATAACAATATATTATTACATGCTAGACACTGAATATAATCCAAGCCGGCTTAGCTTATGCGATTCCCATAATCTTTATTTACATGCCATGCTGATCTACTTTCTTTGCGTCCTAACTCCTGTTCTTGCGCGCAGTTAACAAACTATATGCTAAGTAACATTAATGCCCAGTGATGGATACAACTACACAAAATTTCTTCTAAAAAAAATTATTTATTTATTTTTCTTTTTATATTCTGGTTGTATTCATTTCCTTATTTACTCATTATATATAATAGCTATATTATTTGTAATATCACTTAGTCTATGTTACTTATATACCCATATTTGTTTTCTTTTTACTTCTGTTACTTGATCCTTAGTATTGTTACGGTTTCACAAGTAACACCTTTATATTGTTACTTAACTTTTTACTAATTCTTATATCATTAACATAACTATTTTATTTACTCCTTTCCAAACCCAATTTATAATTTCATCTTATTGTATGATTTTAATTATGAAATTCAACCTCTGAATCTATATAAAATTTCTTCATCCAATGATTGCTTAATACTAAATTATAATTAATACTTCATGACTCAGCCATTCTTTATGTTACCCTTTGTTCGCTTTTTATGCATTCTGTAAATTCAATTCGTTTTCTTCATATAACACTTAGACTTTGTATGTTGCCAATTATCATTTAAATTCTTATTTTGGTCGAATTGGTCTTTTAGTTATCTTCTTTCTCATATTTGTTATTTTATTTTAAGTTTTTCCTTTTCAACAATTCTTAATATAAAATTTCATTTCATTTTAGTCCTCAAGGATAAAAAATTTTATCCTTTAATTTTCTCAACTTTTAATCTAATCACGAATTTATCTTATTCGTACTAAATTTACTCAAATTTCTATTTTTGGCCCATTTTTTTCCAATTTTTAAATGTTAAATCCTAATGACTCATTTACCTTTAATTTCTTCATTTTATTTTATTCTTTTCTTTACCATCAAATTTTTTCCCCATTATTCTTTCACACAGAATAAATTATGAATTGATTTTCTTCTTTCAATTTTATTTTCTAAACTTTATCATTTAGCCCCTGAACTTGTAATTTCTTTGAAATCACTATTATTTAAATTTTGACCCGTTTTATTTATTGAATTTCATATTCAGCATTTTCTAACCAAACTTTTAGATAATTCCTACTTAACTGAAAAATTACAATTAAGCTCATAAACCTTTATTCGTCACGTTTGACTTTATTTATTTTCTCTTTTGACTCGTTTGACTTTTCTTGCTTTTAATTTTCTTAATGTACCTTTTTCTTATTTAATTACGCTTATTTTGTACTTTAGTAGAAAATTACAACTTGGTCCCTAAAACTTCTTTTTATCTTATTTTAACTTATTTAACTTTGATTTTGACCATTTTAATTTCCTTTGACTTCTAATTCTCTTAAGTTGGCAAATTTATATTTTGATCCTCATACATGTTTTTAAGAGGGCAATTTTTATTTTGGTCCTCGTAACTCTCATTATTTACGATTTTACCCTTTTGACATATTAAATCAAATTAATTTCCCAAATCACTATTTTAAATATCAAAATTTCTTCTAATTACTTTAATAATTATTTTTTCTTGTTAAATTTTACTTATTTCCAAAATTAGGTGGAAAATTTCAATTAAATCCCTGAAGTTTGACTTTTACTATATTTTTACCACATTGACTTTAATTTTGACCAATTTGACTTCCTTTGACTTTTAATTTAATTTAAGTGTATAAATTACATTTTGATCCCTTAAAATTTTCTCAGGATGGCAAATTACGGTTTGGTTCCTGAACTTCATTTTAATTACGATTTTGCCTTTTTTGGTCCGTTTAGCTATTTGGACCTCATTATTCACCCTTTTAACTTACCATTTTATCCTTGGTTTATTATATAATTACCGTTTTACCCTTGTTTAACTTATCAATCTCATTTTTCATCTTATTTATTACTTATTAACATTTATAATATATTTAATGTTATAATTACCTTTTTATCCTTATTTATTTGTAAAATTACATTTTTACCCTTAGTGTTGGAAAACCACGAACCGCATAAACGGATGCACACACTAATATATTGGAGTGAGCATACAACCAGGGTACGAGACCATCTTCAGTAATTTCACATAATAAGCAAGCTAAGCAATACAAATCACTTTTCACCGTACACTTTCAATCATAATAACATAATAACACAAATACCGCGGGATAACTGTCCCTATGGCTAGCCATACTATCCTAGAGCTGGATCACCTACTAAACACTAAGGGCATTATCAAATTTCATATCCCTTTCCATTTTTATACCATTATTTGTTCTCATCATATTATATTAACCGTGTTATGCTTTCAATTGCATTCATACAAGCTTGTTAACTACACATTCATCAGGATATAATTAAAGCATGCCATTTCTAATACATATACCATTCAGCCACATGATAATATCATACATACATCATAATTTCTCCTTCATTTTTATGTCGATCATATTTTTATATTGATTTTAGTCATCAATATAATTAATTATACTTAATTTATATAAAAATTCTAAAATTTTCTTTATTTTCCACCATTATATCTATATGTACATAATTATATACATTAACTATTTTTTGTTTTTATCTTTTCTATTACATACTTCACATCTTATGTTGTTTAATACTTACTAAAGGCATAATTAAACATTGAGTTCCATTTTATTAATTTTTGGTACGTGGTTCGGCTATGGTTAGTTCTCTCCCCTAATGTTTGTTCTCTTTTTAATTTCATGCTTATTTCATTCTAATTAACACTATTGCATTCCTTATGTTTCCATTTGTCTAACTATCATCAATTACTCAATTAAAAGTCAAATTACATTAAGGTATCCTAAGGTACCCATTTCAACAACTTTGGTTTCCTTCCCTTTTTTATTTAATTTCTTCACTAATTTAAAATTCTATTGATTTAAATTAGACTTATATCATTTTACTTTAATTTATTTCACTATTACATACAATTTAGTATAGTTACATAATACAGTTTTTATACTAATTATTATAATTACACATCATTTAAAGCACCATTCAACCATAATACATTTATTCCTTGAAATATTACTCAATGTATGAGGAATTTATCAATTATCATCAAAATACCCCATTTTTCCACTTAATATAATATTCAGTCTCCACTCTTCCCTTACTTATAAATCAATTTCTTCTTAATTCAAGGCTTATTTCAGGTCAATTCATCATTTTATTTCATATTCTTGAATTAATTCACATTATTCTTGTTTTTACTTACATAATATGAATTACATACTAAAAGTCATAAATTAAATGAAATAAGATGTAGTTTGTATCTACTTACCTTTAATTAGCTTGAAATACTCTTATTTCTACTTCTTTTTGCCTTTGCCTTCCTTGCTTTCTCCTTTCCCTTAATTTCCTTCTTTTGACCGAATATGAAAGAGAAGAATCGACATGTTTAAGTGCTAATTTTAAGCAAATTAAAGCTACTACAATACTTTCATAATCCTTCTCTTCATGGTCATAGAAAATTTCCTAATTAATTCCAACTAAAACTTATAAAACCACTAAATTAATTCTAATTTCTCTTACCTTATTTTCTTAATTTCTTGACTCTTTCTTGCTGCAAATCCTTCTCTAAGTGAAAGAGGGTGCCTTTTATGTGTGAGGATGGAAGATGAGCTTTGGAATTAGAGCAAAAGAGCTTGTGTGAAGAAAGAATGATGGGGGGAGAAAGATAGCTAGGTTCAAATTTTATGGAGAAGAAGGGACCAAATTCTGGAGCTTTGGGATGATTCTTAGATTTTTTACCTTTTTAATATCTTATCTTTTAGTGGTAAAAAGGAAGGGCCAAGATTCATTCTTTAATTATTTGATCTAATGGTTTAAAGTTAGGACACTTGGTAACATTACCTTCACTTATACATATCCATACATCTTAAGCTTGCACACACTTGATCATAACTTTATTTTAATGACCTTCATATTCTCAAGCGATTAAAATACCCGAATTAAACCCTTTAAATAATTCAGTCTCAATTTTGCACCCTTAAAATGAAATTTTTGCTCCAAATATCAGAATGCCATTAAATTATTTTATGTATGTCCTAGTAAGTTCAAGAACATGTGGTTAAAATTTTAGCCCATTCTGATATAATTTTAGTATACTTCTAGTTTCAATAGCCTAGTCAACCGATCTAAAACCTGAAGGTTTAAAACTGTTGAAAATTTTATTTTTCACACCAAAATAATCTACATAACATTTTAGGTAGATATGAAAATTTTGGTAATTTTTAAAAGTCATTTGCTATTTTTAAATTTCGATCAAAGCTTTATCAACTATTTTCTTGGTACCAAGAAAAATCTTCGATATTTGATTTAAGGGCCTATTTAAACTCAATTTATTCTCAAATTAAACCTTTGGACTCCATTTAACACCAATTTTCATAATCCAGGATCGAGCCAAACTTTTCACTAAGTCACCAATCCTCGAATTTCCCTAACCCTGAGCATGTTTAACCTTTACACATTTTTCAATTTTCCTACCTTATTCAACTTCTATTACTCCGAAAACTGCCATATAGTTACTTTTTGTGCTCTAGAATATACCAGACATGTTAGACGCCAGGTTTGGGATGTTACAAGTTAGCAAATAAGGATCAACAATTAGCAAATGAGTATTAGCAACTCACCATAGACCCTTCTAACAAATTACAGATGAAAAAATCTACTGCTACTATTTTAATAAATTTAATATTTTTATTAAATATATTTGCCAACAAAAACTATGGACAAAAAAGTCCACCATTGTTTATACTAAAATAAATTAATATTTTTTTATTAAATTTACTTACAATTTATCAATGCAATATTTTGACAGTATATCGATGCAATATTCCATCGGTAGATAGTCAACGCGACAAAACAACCAAGGATTTTTAATAAAACTACCGACAAAAATTTTTTATAATTCCATCGATAATGTTTACTGATGGAATTTTTTGCTAATAAATTGTTACCCATGCATGTTTTACTGATAAATGCATTCCATCAGTAAAACGATAAAAAACTATCGGTAAGATCATTTTTCATCAGTAAAAAGCAAAATTCCATCGGTAAAATAAATTTTTTTTATAGTGAGGAAGTAGAGAAGGATTGAATTTTTGTAGCATGTAAATGTATTTAGCTTAAGTTGTACATATGAAGAATTGCTTGTATTATTCTTTTGGCATATATATGTTAATTGTATTAAGAGATAATATGTAAGTTAAAGTTTGTGTTTATATGAAATTATAAACCCATATATATTGCTAATGAACATAAAAATGTTATTAAGTTATTGTGATGTGATGGTGGAATTGTGTTGTGTTGGAGGTTGCAATGGTTGATTTTGTTTTTTGGGAGTGTTAATTTGAAAACTTGCAGAAGGGTAAGTTAAGTTTGCAGTCATTATGCTGTCAAAATTTTTATTAATAAATCATAACTTTTAACAAAATGAGTAATATTTTTGCGAAGAGCACAAAAAATTGATAGTACAAATTGGAATCAATGTTACTTGAAGGAATAATACGCAAAGAAAATAAATTTAATAGCTAGTTTTATGAGATAAATTATAAGATAATTAATATCGTCAGCGTGTGACATATCGGTACTCATCCTAATGTTCAGGTATAAGTTGTTACATGAGTCATCCTTATGGCTGACACTTCTACAATTTTACCATTATTGCCCCTACTGCTACTGCTGTTACTAGTGCTTTTACCAAAACTTGAGTTACCATATCTCTGTTTGTTACCACTATAGTTGCCACCATTTAAACCTATAGAGCAAGCCTTTTTTGCAAAATAATCCCTTCTAGCTTCAATTGCTACATCCTTTAGGGATTCCTATTTTTTCAATCCTTTCATCTTGAGCCTCTCCTTTAAATAAGGACTAGCATTCTAGATGAACTGACAAATTTAATCCTATGAATTTGGTTTCCTTTTTATCTCCATAAAAAGTTAGTTATGAAAGGACTCGTCCAGCTTCTATTATAGCATCTTTAAATCTTTCAAAGTGACTTCCATATGTGTACTATAATCGTACTGTATTAAAATCTCTTATATCAACCTTCCCCTAATCTTCTTTAGCCTTCTTATCCAACCCATGATACCAGTTAATAACGAAACTAATGAGACTGAGGCTAAGTAATCCACCTTCTATCTTTTAGTAAGGGTAGTCCCTTTCATCACTAAGGTATATTACTTAATGTGCGCTATAGGGTTAGAAGTACCATAAAATTTTGATAGGTCGGACATCTTGAATCTGTGAGGTAAGAATTCCTTACTATCCAAGTCCATTTCTTCAAAGATGACCCCCTTCCCAGCTAACAACACTCTAGCTATTACTCGTTATTTCTCTTCTATCTTTCTAATGGTGGTATCCTCTGCCCTATAAACCCTGCTATTCAATACTTGGAGACCATGGTTCATCATCATCATCATTAACTATAAAGTCATGCTCAGAACCACCATGGCCAAATTCTTCTTTTACCCCATGTTCAGCTGGTAAGGCACACGGTACTGCATTCTTAACATCGATAATTTTTGGAAGTTTGATACTAATTGCTATAAGAATGCCCACAATAGTAGTTGGTTTAACTCGTACAGTTAGAGGTGCCATGGGTATTGGAAGTAAAAGCTAAAATAGTTGTGATACTAGCAAACATTACCATTATTTTTCTCTCAAAGGCATCAAACCTCTTGCCAAATCTTAGGAGCTAGAAGTACCAATGTGTGGAATAAGATCAAACATGATTTCCTTTTTTGAATGCTCTAGCAATCCCTTTTAATACTCTTCTAATGTTCTCCCTGTATCTAACTTGAATCCCTGCTTTGAACCTTGATCTGACAAAATTGCCATTATCTACTTTAAGAATAACTTCTTAATAAGATGACCATCTGGACCCCTGAACCACCTTGGCAATAAAAAATCTATTATGGTTACAAAATAAGGCTTTAGCATGATGTATAAGCATGGTGTAAATGCATGATCATGAAATGCGGCATCGACAATCATGTGCAAGAGTCCTTTCAACCTTATTTCTCTCATAAAAGGGGTCAAAAGCCTTTTTCCTAGGCCTGCTTAATCCATTTATCAATAAGGCATCCAATGAACACGTACAATTTGCAGAAAAAAATTGATAGTATAATGCATTTTAATTTAAAGTGCATACAAAAGGGTTTCAGTGAACATGCATTTAGGTAATTCAAACAAATTGAAATAGGCTTACCCAAGCATGGCAGCCTTTGATAAACGGGCATCCAGACTTGTTCGAATGTACTTAATACACAGAGACTCACATCACAAGCAATGTGAGACTATTATAGAGCTTATCAACTATCCTAGTGGAAGTATATATGCCATTACATGGGCCTTGGTCCAATACTCAATTTAAGGGCTACACAAGCTTGGTCCTTACCAATCTAGCTCATCATGAGCATAACGACCAATAAGGTTACCATTTGATAATATTAAAAGGTACAAAACTTACACTAGTGATTATCCCTACCACTTCCCTCACATTGAATAAACATTAGAGAGTGCTTTGAAAATACACTAGGGTCAAAAAAGGGACACCTAACTTATTCTAAGGCTTTAGCATGATTTTAACGTAAATTTTGAAAAGAGATAAAACTTCTTAAATTAAATTCTATTTATGTCACATAAATCAAAAGTACTTTCAAAGCAAAATCTCATGATCTCTAGTAGAGTGACAATTATGATGCGTGCTCTCTCTCTTTTTGATTTGAAGGAAACCTTTTTAACCCTTTTTTATTAGGCTAGTCAAGTTGAGTGTTACATATATTCCCCCTAAGTGATCTTTAGGGATGAGTTGCCTTACCTTTAGCCTGGTTTACTGATCCTACATTTAGGGCTTGTTAAAGTTAAAGTCCTTTTACCCGAAATAGCCAGTTACTTCGTAATGATTAAAGGATTTAACCTAATTTCCTGAGTCTCGAATCTCAAAAGGCATGAGACAACATTTTAGGATATTCCCATTCTATTATTAACAATCAACCATTAAAAGATATTTTGTTGGCATCACAAGGTAAGTATAAAAAGTCACCACCTGATAGAATATTGAAAAACATTGTTCCAAACTTATGAGGCCAAAACCCTAAAAGAGTTTGGAACCTCACTTTTGTTTACACATTTGATAAATGTGACATAATTGGCTTTTTAGATTAATTATTTTATCTTCCTTCTTACATGCATAATCATGGCATAAATTAAAGGTGCACCTAATCATGTTAAAAAGCTGTAAATCATAGCAATATAAAATATACATCGGGTATTAAATAAACATCCATACATTAGGCAATTCATTGAGGGCCCTTTTGGTAAAGACATTGGTCCTCACATCTAATTTATAAAATTATGAATTTTTAGAAATAAGGGTGATTAGTCCCAATTTTATTAAGGAAATTCTCGTATTATTTAGGTATATACAAAATTTTTAATATTGTTAAATTATTATTTTAGAGGTTTGGTTTTTAGACAAAAATAAGACATTATTCCTATATTTATTTTCAAATATTTTGATAGTTTAGTATAAATATTTTTGTGTGACATTTGCCTTTTAAGTAGGATGAAATCTTTTATTGTAATAAATATATTTATAATAATATAAATGTCATGGAATAGACAATTACCACTATACTCTGCACTTACAAATATAGATTATTTATAACATTAAGAATAATAAAATAATACCAAAATGTACACATAAAATAAGGCAAATAAAAGAAAATTCTTGAGAAAAACCATAATTGGCCCATGACTCAGTGAGTCAAGAGCGTGACTCATTCACACCCCTGACTAATGAGTCATGGGTTTGAGTGAGTAGGGCTCACTTGTTTTGAGGAGAAGAAATTGAATTAGGCCATTTGTTAGTGAGACACAACTATGTGTCACCTCAAAATGATTTTTTCTTCTTTCTTTTCTTTATATAGTTCTTTGCTCGAAAATAGGTTTAAAAGCCCAGAAAAGTGAAAAAAAAAGAATGAAAAAGACCCTTAAAACACTTAAAGGCAACTTTTAAATAGTTTTTTTTAAGGAAAGTAACCATCAAAAGAAGTAAAAATGAGTCTTTTAACACAAAAATCCTATTATTTCTACCACACAACAAATACCTTGAAAAAAGGTTTCACAACCAAAAACTAGTTAATAGTGATAAAAATTATATAAAGGCTCTTAGGAGTCGAGTTTACAAAATTCAATAGTCAATGTATAAACTCATATAGCCAGAAATCAAACCAATATGGGAAAAGACTTCATAATATTTCCTTTAGTATACTTACTCAGGTGGACAATGGAATTTCAAGTTCCTGGATCTCTCTTAGTTTAAAGCTTACACTAAGATTTTTTTTTTCAAAAAAAAGTTTTACGAGTGAAAAAATTTGAAGAAAATGGGTTTTGGAAAACCTTGGAAACTAAAGCAACCATATGAAATTGTTTAACCAATGTTTAGTTAACCTTATCTTTTCTTGCATTACGAAGCTATTAAAGAAAAACTCTAAATGTAGGTGTGTGTGGCAACACATGGACCCATGGCTCATACACGAGTATGAGTGAGATGCTAGCCAATAAGGACTAAGTCATTCAATAATGGAGGGCATTTTACCAATACAAGGTCATATGCTAATGAGACATAGGCGAGTGTTGGTTACACTCCTCCATAACTAAGTTTCTTACTTCTTATTAACCATCCAAAGGCTCCAAAACCCCAAAATCATTTTAAAAATTTGTGAAAATATAGAGAGATTTTGAAAATTTTCAATTCTTTATTGTCTTTACAAGAGTAGTTTTTCTTAGCAGGTAACTTTGATAAAAGCCTTTTTAAGAACTAGTGTCTACAGGTGGCCCAAATAGGCATAACCCAAATGGATCACATGATAGTGCTAATAGCTGAATCTGGGGTTAACCCATTTTTTAACAAAAATTCACTCTCAATACAGTTACGAAATACTAAATGGGACAGGCTGAGTTTGAGTAGAACTAGAATGGGTCAGATTTAGGCTGGGCCTAATCAAAATTTGATTTTTTTTTTTTTGCACAAGCCTATATAAATAAAATAAAAATCTACTTTGGGCTAGGCTTTTTTAAGTTTGGTTTGGGCCGAACCCAATAAAAATTTTAAAATTTTTTTTCTACACAAGGTTGCATAAAATAACATCCAAGCCTACTTTTAAGCTGGGCCAGGCTCAATTGAGTTTGGGCTAGGTCATGATGGGCCAAACGAGACCTAACTTGAATTTAAAGATTTTTTTGCATAATCCTGTATAAATAAAATATAAGCCAACTTTAAGCTGGGCTGGGTTGGATTTTATTTTGACTGAGTCGGGATGGATTAGGTTTTGGCCAAGATAGGTTAAAATTTGAAGATTTGTTTCTACAAAAACCTGCATAAATAAAATATAGGGCTACTTCGGGTTAGGCCTAATCAAAATTTAAAATTTTTTCTCCACAAGCTAGTATAAATAAAATTCAAGTATACTTCAGGGCGGGCTCGATTTGAACTAGGCTCAATTAAGTTTGGTTAGATTAGAATGGATTGGGTTCGAGCCTTATCTAACTAGAATTTATAATATTTTTTATAAATAAGATTGTACAAATAAAATATAGGCCTATTTAAGCTTAGCTGGATTTGGTATGGGTCGAGTTTAGGCTGGAAGGGGTTTCAAGTTGAGATAGAATTGATTTGGGCCAGGCCTAAACAAAACTTGAAATTTTTTTCTACATAAATAAAATCCAAACCTAGTTCAAACTAGTCCGATTTCTAGCCGGAATAGGCCAATTTTGGTTGAATCAAGATGGATGGAGTTTGGGTTGCGTCTAACCAGAATTTGAAGATATTTTTTCTACATAAACCAGCATAAATAAAATTTAAGGCTGCTTCTAGTTGGTTTGGGATAAGCTGAGTTTAGGTCGAATCGAGATAGACCATGGTAGGTTTGCGTCAAGTCGGTTTTAGGTCTAGATGGTTTGGAATTAGACTTTGCACATTTAGTATGAAAAAAAATTGTAGTTGGTATCAATTTGATATATCAATTCATTTGATATAGTTGATGCCTATTTGGTCACATAGAACATACACATTTGAGTCAAATTTAATGGATTATTTTGAGTTGGCTTAAATGGGTATTTTTTTTTTAATTGAATTGATTTTGAATCAATTTATTTTAATAGAATTTTTAAATTGGATCAAATTTGCTTTAAATGTAGCCTGAGTTTGGAAAATTATTTATGCCATTTAATAGGGATGAGCAAAAAAAAATCGAAAATATGGTTAACTGTAAAATCGATCTGAAATCAAATCGATTTTTATGGTTAACCGATCCGATGGACTCGGTTATGGTTTTTAATTTTTATATTTTTAGTTAATGGTTACGGTTTAGGTTTTTAGGTACCGGTTAAATGTTAGTCAATGGTTAACCGGTTTATATATATATATATATATATATATATATAATTTTTATATCTTCAATTTTTTCTATTTCTCTTTAAAATTTACATAAAATAATATTTTAAAATATATTTAAATTATATTTTTATTTTTATACCTTAATTTATATTATGTCATTCTCTTTAATTATATAGTAGTATTTATATATAGGATACAATTAACTTCTATATATATTATTTTTTTATATTAAACTAAATTTATATTATATCATTCTTTTTAGTTATATAGTAATATTTATATATAGTATCCAATTAACTTTTATATATATTATTTTTTTATCATATATTGGTGTTCATATTTTACTTAATAGCATGTAATTACATTTTCTTATATTTTAGAGTTTATGTTATAACATTTAATATTATTTAAATTTTTATTTAACTTAAAATCAAACATATTCTAATTTTCAACAAATATTAAATCTGTTTTATAATATCAGCTATTAATCTATATAACATGAATTTTGACTAGTAAATTATGTTTGTTTCGTAATTTTTATATTAAATTACTTTACACATTTGAAATTGAATTGAACTTTGTATAATTTTTTTAATAATTTTATATTATAAATTTTAATGGTTAAACGAAAAATATTGGTTAACCAAACCGAAAAATCGAAATCGATGGACTGGTTAACCGAATTCAACGGACTGATTAATGGTTAGTGATTTTTAAAAAATTGATATTAATTGACTGGTTAATTTTTTTGCTAATGGACCAGTTAACCGGTCCATGCTCATCCCTACCATTTAAGCTGTTAACATGTATAATTTAAATTTTAAATTTGAGGTAAAATTCGGGTAAAAATTTTCATTAGGGTATTTAAAGGATTTTCTATCACATCCATATATAGTAAATGTCATTATGTAATATATATAATTGTAATTTTTGTGTAATACACATACAAAACGCAGTCCTACTCACACATGCCATGTACAAAATGCCAGAATTTATCACCATTGTTAAATAACTCTACCTAATCCAGCACATTTCCCTTCAATTACCAACCTACATATAGTCCTTTAAAACCTACGCACATCAAAAAGCTATGTACTGAGCACATAATGCTCAGTGGTGGATACCTAACTAATAAATTTCATAGTACAAACATACAGGTAATTTCTTCTTTATCTATTTCTTTTTCCTTTAAATATCATTTAATTCTCTAACTTATTTTATTTTCTTTCAAATTCTTAATCTTATCTTTCTTTTCCCTTTATTATATCATTCTCATTTCTATTTCTTGTCATGAGCTGTCCATTTGTTTCTTACACATATATGTTCTTTTTAACAATTCCTTTTTGTTCTTCTAATTGGTTTGATATCCACTACATTTTTAGTTATTTGATTTCTTAGTCTATACTTAAGCTATAATTAATCTTCTTTCTTTTCTCATATTTCTGTTTTCATTTCCTTACTTGCTTTTCTTACCCAGAGTACAACATGGTGTTCCTTATTAAGCTTTACTTTTGTCTACGACCAATTGAATTTTTTCACAATTCAAACATTTTTCTCCAAGATACTGTTCATAACATAATTATATTTTCATCAATTTTGTTGGACTTATAATTATTGTTCCCACTTTTGTAGATTTCTTTATGACTTTTAATTTTCTTATCCTTACTTTGATCTTACTCATTTTGGTTGGTTCCTACATTTCTAGTTCAGTGGTTATCTATATGGTTTAACATCTTATGCTTGATCTTTACCAATATTTTCTTCTAGCCTTTAGTTAATTTATTAATATCCATTTCAATCCTTATGTCATAAGCCTTTTTTCGTACTTATGTAATTGGATCCTTGATCAGATTTTCAATCAACTATTTGTTTCTCACCTAATGTTTTACTCTTACATTGCTATTCGTCTTTTCTTGTTTCATTATTTAGGCTTAATTATAATACAAATTTTAAATCTCTAGCTAGGGTTTAATGTTTGTACATAATGAATTTATATATTTAATTTTCATCTTGAAGCTTTATAATCTCTTTTCAATGTATATGATCTCTTACATTTTTATCCTTAAATTTATTTACGTCTCCTTATTTGAATAAATTAGATCACATACTAGTCTTCCCAAATTATAAGCCTTGGTTACTAACTCTTTTTAGTCACTTGTAAAATTTCTATTGAATTTATACAATATTTCATTTAATTGCCTCACATCAATTCTTTTTTCTTCATCTATATAATTTATACAAATGTCCGCACTATTTTTCTTAATTATCTTTTTATTTCTTGGTTCATACTTTATTTACACTTCAAGTATTCATCTCTTTGTATTTACAATTTTGATTGTGATATCTCATTATTTACATAATTACTTTTTTTACCTTTTTATTTTATCTTTTCTTTCCAATTGATATTTTAATTTTCCATAATGTCTCCCCATGATGGAAAACTATATTTTTAATCATTATTAATTATATCTTTTGTATATTTTCCTCCGTAACAATTTTAGTCATATTTTTTATTTTCTAATTGCCTCTTTAATTATTTTATTACTATTTATTTACTTTTCATCTTTAAATAACCATTACATTTTAGTCCTTAAATTTTATTTCATCATATAATTCTCTAATTTTAATATCAAATTTTATCCTTTTTATCTTATTCATATCCTTTATCTTATTCAAACTAACCTCCTCAAATTATGTTTTAATCTTTAGTAATTTTCTTATGTAAAGGTAAATTACCATTTGGTCCCTACTAATTTTATTTTCCTACAATTTCATTCTTTTTAACCTTAATTGCTTAATATTATATTTTATCTCATAATTTCTCCTTTAACCTTTCAAAATTACTATCTAATTTTTATTACTACTTGCTTATATCTTTTTCTCTCTTATTCCTCAATAAAGGTGAAAATTACAATTTGATCCCTAAATTTCCCTTTTAATACATGTTTGACAATTATTATTTTTTCTTCAGTAATTTTATTCTTTTTACTTTCTTTTAGTCTTTATTCTGCTTTAGTTTCAAATTTATATTTTAGTCCTCATAATTTTCCTATATGATGGCAAATTACAGTTTGAATCCCTAAAACTTATCTTTTTTGCATCTTTTTTTAATTTAACTCCAATTTTGGTTTTTTTTAAAAATTTTATTCCATTTAAAGCATGCAATTTACATTTTAGTCCTGTTCTTACTCATGTAATGGTAAATTATAATTTGGTCCCTGAAACTTTTTATTAATTATAATTTTACCTTTCTTTACTTATTTGACTATTTTAACTTCTTTAATCACATTTTCAATGCTCATTTATGATTTTACCCCCAATTTATCACGTAATTATATTTTTACCTTTTTCTAAACTAGTGATCACATTTTTCATTTTATTTACGATTAATCATATTTATGATATGTTTTATGCATAATTTACCATTTAGTTTCTAGTAGTGACCAATAAAAATCTTCGAACTAGATATACGGGATGAGAGCTACATGACTATATGAATATGTTGTATAACTGTATGTATGAGGTGACCACTTGAGCCTAGCCATCCTTTAGTAGAAATCTGATCTTATGATGCTACCGCGGGATATAGGTTTCTACGGCTAGCCATTATATTCTATGTTCCTGGATTACCCACTGTACAATAAGTGCAATTATTTATTTCACCTTATGTTGTATTTTTATATAATTATTTGTGTCATTTCCATTATGCCACATATTATGCTTTCTCTTTTCTCATTCATTCATCGTTATCACATATGAATTCATAACAAATGTAGAGAATATCATTTAAACTTGATGAAACATGCCATTTTCCTAAGGTACACCATTATGTCTCCACAAGATCTCATACATACAATGTGATTTCTTATTCTTTCTCATGTCATATGCATTCCCAAGATCATTTTAGATATTCATACACTGATATACATTCAATTTGCATCAATAATCCTTTATTACCTAATTGATCACCATTATATTTCATTTATGTATCTTATGTACGCATGGAATTAAATGTTCCAAATATGCATACTAGGTCTTTTTATCACTATTATATCCAAATTATGTCAAATTTTTTATAAATTAATTAGAGATCACAGTCACCTAAGGTACAACATTATGTTCACTTAATCAATCATATTATGTTCCCTCATCATTATATTATGCAATTCTTGTTTAATATACAATTAATCATCAAATTATCATATGATACAACATAGGTTACCATTCGATCACTAGTTGAACATGTGTCTATAAGTTTATTTAATTCATCTAAAACATTCTCAACATGTTTTCCATCCATATTAAGTATAAATCTAAGCTTAATTTAATTTAATTATTTATTAAACTTTAATTTATTGTCTTCCACAATAGGTGATGGTTGTGAATTATATTATATTTTTAGTATATTTTTATATGTTTAAATTAGTTAATTTAGTTTTAATTTGGTTGATTTTATCTTTAATTAGTTAATTTGGTTATTTCTAGGTTTAATTATAAGTTTTGGTATTTTTC
Source organism: Excoecaria agallocha (assembly GCA_037975025.1). Taxonomy (NCBI): domain Eukaryota; kingdom Viridiplantae; phylum Streptophyta; class Magnoliopsida; order Malpighiales; family Euphorbiaceae; genus Excoecaria; species Excoecaria agallocha. Next base: position 30,050,285 of record CM075817.1, on the reverse strand, counting down.
AGAGCTTAATTGAAGAAAATGAGTAATTTTTGGGGCAAAATTGTAAATTTAGAAAAGAATGCAAGAAAGTGTTGTGAGGGATAACATTGGAGTAATTGGAAGAGTGTGAAAAAACACTCAACCAAGTGGATCTTCACTCTCTTGAGTGTTTTAAGCACTCACCCAATAAGGAAATCACTCACCTAAAGAGCAATTCACTTATCCCAATAAAAAATTACTTAACCGAGTATCCAAGACGCGCTCCTGAGCATTTCATCACTCAACCAAGTATCTAAAGCTACTCTCCTGAGTATCTGCTGTATTTTAACGATAAAAAACTTCCTCTTTGGCTGAAACTCTTTTACAACTTGGTTTAAAAAGCTTCAAGGCACAAAATTTCTTCTATAGAGGCTATAAAAGGATGCTCAAGATACCAAAACTGGAAAAAGGCAATAATTACAAATTTTTACTTTAGTTTTACCCTAGTTTTCTTTAGTTAATTTATATGGTAGTTTTTAGTTTAGTTTTCTATTTTTTAGTTTTCAATTCTCTAAAAGACTCAAGGTTTTTACTGGTATTCCAAGAAGTCATCAAGAGCAAGTTTGAAGCTTTATGATTATTGTATCTCTTTATTTTAGTTTTTCTTTCATCTTAATCATATTTGATAAGTAATTTTCTTCTCTTATGCTAAGGGAAACTTGAACCCTCATACTTTTATTGTAATGAATTTAATTTGAACTTTAATTTAACACAAGTTTGATTGTTTTTTAGTTTTTGAGCAAATTTTTATTTGTGGTTGTTATTGAATTGATGATTGACTTATTTGATGAATGTTTGATTATTGATTTAAATTATGATTTATGATATGCATGTTCTTGGGTTAATTAATTAATATCGATGCATGATTATATTCTGATTTTATGATTACATTCTGATTTTAAGATAATTGTGTGTTGGTAAGGGTGGATTAAGACTAAGAAAAGTGAAACTAAGAATATATTAAAGTTAAGTCTACTTGAAAAAAAAGTTTAATGGATGTTTAGGAGTTGATAAACTGGATCTTTATGCTAAGTATTGAATTACTTCTCACAAGAAGGTTTAATACTTAGAATGATAGTCTTATTAAGATATCTGAATTTACTAGTTTTTCCATAATTACTTATGTTACTTTTGATTTGAGTCATTGCAATGAAAGTTGAGGTGGATAGTTCCTTTAGCAGAAGTGTTTTAGTTATTGTTTTATGTTTAATTTATGTTAATATAGTTTTATTTTTGTTATGTTTTACTGTTAATTTAGTTTAGTTCTTGCTTTTAATTTAAAAACTTGGGAGATAATTCCATATTAATTTAATTCAAATATAGATATTTTGCTTAGCAATCCATATTTTCTTATGTATGATATTCAGGATCTTATCCTATTTTTCTATATTTCTAGCCGATAGCACACTTGCTAGATGTCGGTCAATAGGTTCCATGACTAACTGATGTTTTCTAATCACAATCTTATACATTTAACATCATATATCTTGTAGATTTTTTCTTCAATTACATTAATTTGAATTTAAACTAACATTTACGTAATTTACCCTTGAAGGACATATTAGTTTGTACAACTAACATGTGATTCCTAATTATATTTTCATGTATTTGACATCAAATATTCCATTATCCATTATTTTATTTCATTAATTTACCATTTTTTTAATTTAATACTCACATTATACAATTTTTCTTAAAGTGACATAATGCTTTCCTGCACCATTTTCTCACCTTTAATCATAATTTCATGCAATTTCTCATACTAATCTCATTTATGTACCATTAATTAAATTTTTATTCAACTCATTGCAAAAATTCTTAACTTATATAATTTTAAAAACATGAAATAAATTAGTTTGGCTGTCCACAAACCTATTTTCAAGCTCTCTCCATGATTCCTCTTCCTTTTTCATCTTTTCCTTCCTTTCCCTTTTGGTTCCACTTGATTTCCTTTGAAAATCAATCTTGATCGAATCCTCCTTGAATTATTTCCTCAATTTTTTTGAATTTTTAGTCCAACCTTTTTCTTCACAATTCCATCCACTTTCTCAACTCAAAATGAACTCTAGAGATGGTTAAGGATGATTTTAGGACTTTAGAATTGTTTAAGACATGAAATTTGGTAGGTTTTTGGTAGAATTAGGCTAGAGAAAATGGAAGAAAAATGGAGAAATGGAAAAAAAAGAAGGGTCTGCTGGAATGGAAAAGAAGATGGATGATTTCTCTAGAGAAATATGAATTCTCCCTTATATACCCATGTCAATTGGACGAAATTAGATCTAACCATTTTGGTCCAACCAATTGATCCAATCTCACTTAAATAGCCTACTTTTTGGCCCAATTAATTCCACTACTATTTTCATTGCTCAATTTCGACTTTCAAGTGATCCTAACCTAATTTCTTATGACATTTATACCCTTAAACAAATTAAAAATTGCCTTTAATTTCACTAATTAAATTATCCTCCGTTTTCATCATTTTTTAAAAAAATGATGTTCCTCTTACAAAATACATTGAAATTTTGCCCCGACAAGCAAGAACATATTCAAGGAGTGTTTAAATTTTCAAGTCATTTGAACATTGTTTCGGTATATTTCCACTCCGAAAGCAAAATTTGTCGATCTGAAATTCGAAATTTTGAAACTGTTAGAAAAATTATTTTTTATATCCAATATCTCATTTATGCTATTTATAATAGGTTTATGCAATTGGAATACTTTTTGGAGATTTATAAAATATTTTAGATTTCAGTCAAACTCATAATCAACTGTATTGCGATACCGAAAAAATTCTTCACTGTTTGTTTTGAAAACCTATTTAGATTCAAATTCTTTTCAAATTATACCACTGGACTTGACTTAACATCTATTTTCTTATCTAGTGATTAAGTGCAACTTTCCATTAGGTCATCCATCATTGTACTACTCTGGATTGAGCATATTTAACACTTAAACACTTATAAATTTTACTATATTATACTACTGTAATTAGACTAAAAATTATCCTGAAATTAATGTTCATACTCTATAATGTACTATGCATATTAGATGAAAATTTGGATTGTTACATTTTCAGTCTTTATAGTCCCAATAGTATATTTTTTTGGACAAGTAGTAGCACTCTTATTATTATTATTATTATTATTATTATTATTGTTGTTGCTGCTGCTGCTGCTTGTCAATGAACTGATGTTTCCAAGTTAAATACAATTCAAATAAATTTGTCCATTGACTCGAAACAATTAGAACAAATAAAAAGTAATTACAAAATAATAATAAATAATACAAATTTTACAAGTATTTTTCCTTTAAACGATACAACCATATGCAGTAATCCAAACACTCTTGTTTTTTAAAGAAGAAAAAAAATTAAGACAACAACCCATAAGTTAAAAATTATTATATTAAAATATACTATTTATGGCATCACTCCATAAAATGCCATGAAAATCAGCTGGTTAATCCAAACATATACTCTTACCAAGAATGCAATTATAACGTCATCATACCATATATTTTGTATAACTGAACAAAATTTAACAGAAATACTTAAATGCATATTTTTAGGAGTAAAAAGATGCATCTCTCTTTTTATTATCATATAATTCTCCATAATTTGCGGAATATATTGCAATACTTAAGAATATGGGGGCCAAAAGTATAGTAAAAAATTGCAAAGTGAGGGCTCTTATTGAAATTGTGCCTTTTCATGCAAATCAAGGAACTAGTATTTACTCGGTTCCACTACTGATGTTTCTGGAACTCGCATGACAAATTTTCTCCAGCACCAATAGCCCACCAAAACCACCACAGCAGTCCGATAAGAATGGTGGTGATAGAGCCTCAACTAGAAGGAGATAACCAACCAACATCAATCAAGAATCCTCCAAAGCTAAAACCTTTTCTATCATCGTCTTCATCATCGAAAACGGCGTCGGATTCAAGCGAAGACACTCGCAATATAGCACCGCAGCCAGCAACTTCGACGGTCGAAGGCCACGACTCCGATGGATTCGAAACGGCAAGTGAACGTGGGCTTAGCGATAGTGAGCCAAAAGAGGAATCTAATGGAAACGACGACCAATTGAAACAGGTTTTATCAATTACTCATCTTGGTGGTTGCCCTAATTTGTTTCCTTTTGCTTTTACAATCTTGTTAATATATTTTTATGCTCTAATTGTAGGGAAATTTTTTTATTTATTTATTTTGTAAAGATGTTGGTTTATTGGCTGTGCAATAAATTCTAGGGTGGATTGGAGGGATAATTTGTTTGTGATTTTAGCTAAATCGGCAAATTAGGTTATTGCAGGTAAAGGAGAAGAAAACAAGATGCTTGAATCATTTTTAGAGAGTGCACTTAAAGTGTAACTTTTTTTTAGCACTAAATTCAATCTGTGTAGTATAAACACGAAACTGTAGTATACTTATATATAACAATCGAATTTCTTCCCTCCAAATGCCAGCCTGTGATGTTTGCTTGCTTGAAATAGCGGGGATCATACCTGCGTTGCTTCTTTAGTTTTACACTTCTTTAAAGCGAACGCCATAATGCAAATTACAGGTTGGTAAGTTAGAATCGTTTATTTTTTCTATGAGAAGGGTATTGAGCTGTGTTATTTGCTTATGAAACAGAATGCTTTGGTAGAAGCAAACGATAAAAAATTGGAAGGAAATAAATTGTTTGGAGATGGGCGGTATGAGGAGGCATTAGTGCAGTATGAAATTGCATTGGAAACCGTGCCAGATTTACCTTCATCTGTGGAGTTGCGTTCCATATGCCATTCAAATCGTGCTATATGCTTCTTGAAATTGGTATGTTGTAAATTTACCGTGCAAAAATAATTGACTTGTAGCAAAGGATTTCTGTTTTAAGGAAAAAAATGAGCGTGTGCAGATAACACAATGCATGCATTGTCGGAGTTATTTTTATAGATGCACTGCAATACCGGAAAATGACATTTTGATTATATTAAGGCTTGAATAATCTGCTTGCGGCCTCATACTTTAAATTGAAATTTGATAACATATTTGCATTTGTTAAAGTTTATGTTTGTACTTGTGTGTATTTCATTGTACCAAAGATTAAGTTTTTGGGCCTCTTGGTTATTTGGGCCATTCAATAGGAGTTCTTTTCTTGCTATTTCTTCTTTTAGAGATGTTATCCCATTAATTTCTTAATATAATTTTTTGTTTGCCTGCAGCCAAACTATTCTTAATTCTACCTTTGCTTCTTATCCAAAAGATTTGATTTACTGAATTTTGTTTTCATTAATCATGATTTTAGGGGAACTATGAGGAAACAATCAAGGAATGCACAAAAGCATTAGACCTAAATTCTTCCTATGCTAAAGCTCTAATTAGGAGAGCAGAGGCTCATGAAAAGCTTGAACACTTTGATGAGGCAATAATTGGTAAGTTTTATTTAATAATAGGCTTCAAGATTTCAGATGATGCATTTCTATGACATGTTAGTTTGAGTTGAGTGTATGGTTTCTTTTATATTTATTAGGCCTGTATGCAATTAACTAATGCACATTCTTCTGCATGATATACTTGCTAGCTGTGAATATGTTGTAGTTCCCTTTTGTTGGCTTGATTGATAAATCAAATTTCGGATACTGGCAGATATGAAGCAAATCTTAGAATTGGATCCTTCAAATTTTCAAGCTAGGAAAGCCATTGGCCGGTTGGAGCCCTTGGCTGCTGAAAAGCGTGAAAAACTGAAGGAAGAGATGATAGGTAAGCTGAACTAACATCTGTGGTGCTTTTTGTTTACCGTTTTGTGCTTCTCTTGAACATAAATTTCTGAAGTTTTATTTGTAGATCAGTAATGCATAGACATGATAGTATAGTCATTTTTGTGCTCGTGTAATTAGTGGAAAACAGATTTTCTCTAATTCCATTAAGTTCGGTGTAAACACTAGGTTTTACCCCCTGATCCTTCACTTGGAGTGTTACAAGTTCCTCTGCTGTTCTGCTTTTTATGACAAATACTCATGTTCAAGAGGGACAAGCTGAGAGTTGAGAAAATTTATATATATTTTTTAAAATTATCATTCTCTTAACAATATTCTTTGTTTGATGCCCGGTATGATTTGTTGCTATCTTGTTCCTTAGTTTCAAAAAAATCACATTAGTCGCATTACACATGCTTTGCATTTTTAGTTCTTGATATTTGGGCTGGATACCAAAGATAACAGAAGAAATCCGAGTGCACTAAACCTTTATAGGGCAAGAAGAATGGATAACAAAATGTGGAAAATCTTAGCTAATAACTAGGTTTTGGACAAAGAAACTTTGAAAAAAAAGTATTGCTCTCTGAATGAATGCACTTGTTGGTTTCAAAAGTTGAAACATAATACACAAGTATCTATAGTTTTGATGCTTGTGGACAATTCCCATCTACCTTCCACTGTGCTCAAGCAGGCCTTTGAAAGTTTATATCCCTTTGCTGTGGACATATTATGCACAAATATTTTGGAAGCAACTTTGAGAATGATAAATTAGGATTTAATTTTAGCTGGTACCAAGTTAGCAAGGGGTGCTATTGTGTAATCCTGTTTTGGCGGTTCTATTCAAACATCTAATTTTAGCAATTTTGTTTGATTACAATAATTAGTTGCAATGTCATTTCATTACTACAACTGTTTTCAAGTTTGATATTTTCTTTCTTATACATTGGTAATTATTTGCTTTTATTTTTAATATTTTTGAAACTTTATGGTATTATAAGTGATATGCCAGAATAAAATTGCTGAAATTAGAAGGTTCATGTAAAATTGCAAAAACATGGAAAGGTTTGGTTATTTTGTCTCAGTACATATACTTTTCTTCTGTGGTATACATATTTCCTCATCTATTGCATTTTGGGCACCCGGATGGACAAACTAATGACGTAACTGCTTGTTGGTGGCCTTACTAAATTCTGTTACCTGATCTGTGTCACATAGTAGTCAAGGAGTTGGAAATGTAAGGAGCATGCTTATTTCAACACTGGAGATAAGGAGAATGACCATTTTTAACATCACTAGTCAATAGAGAATTTGCTTTTTTTTTTTTTTTTAATTTAAGATACAATTTGTGGATTCAGACCATCTCAGCAAGGTACTTAATGCTGAACATGAGAAAATTAAAGGATTTTGCTGCTTATCTTTTAGTTCCTGAAATATCTGTCCTACTGTTCTCCTTGCTTATCATATAACTTTTGGCTCTTTCTGGAATTCTTTGAACTAAATGATAATTTCTTTATAGGTCAGCAGACTGTAGATGCTCACTGCCATTAATTTGTTGCTGAAATAATTCAGAAACTAGGTTATTTGAAATTGTGCTGTAAACAGTTGTTTGTGTGTGCATGCATTGCGAGCTATGTCTGTGTCTTTTATTTATGTGAACTGTACACAGACGTTGTAACTCTATTTGGAATGTTTTTCTGTGAGCAGCTAAGGCAAAAGATATTGGAAATGTTTTGCTGGGTAAAGTTGGGTTGAGTATTGACAATTTCAAGGCTGTTAAAGATCCAAATACTGGTTCCTATTCTATTTCATTCCAGCGTTAGGTATATGCAGGATGCGATCCCTCATTTTATACTTGGGAGACCAAATTTGCTTCATTTTTTATATTTGGAAGAAATGATATACTCTTCTAGTCTGCAGGGTTTCGTGTGAAGAATCAGTGGGTACCAGTCAAATTCAGGAATGATATTATTCTTTTCGTGATGTATCATTTGTGCTGCAGTTTGTAATATGTTAAAACTGATTTTGAACTTAAAACTGCATTTCATCCAGTTACGAACTTAAGTTGCACTTCCTAATTACAGTGGCTCCAATAATCTCAGTTGTTTCTCATGAGCACGTCTATTGTCATTTTGGCATCTGGAGCTACCCATTATATGAATGCTTATTTTTTTCCCAATGCTGACATTTTGCTCGAATTTCAACTGTTTATGGAATTTCATGGTCTTGATGCATTTTTAACTCCGGATCACTGCGTGTCATATGAGAAATGGAAATGGTGCTGTAAAAAACACCACATTTGCTTCTTTAGGCCTAATTTGTTTCATTGTTTGATAGGATTGTCATTTTTCAAACAATGCTCAAAAGCACATCTGATGCCAATTGACAGGCATAACTTTGTCCTTGACGGGGACCTTTCATACGACCTTTTTCAATTACTTGTGCTAAAAAAAAAAAAAGTGTTTATTCTATCGGATCTAGGAATGATGTTGTGGTGTGTTTATGTAATGGTACGTACACATATGAAGTCATATTATCATATATATATATATATTTCTATTTTTCGTTTTGTCTGGTGGTGCGTCTGCACTAAAATTTATTATAGTTGTGGCCAAAGATGTATGTTAATTTTTGATTAAAAAAGTGTCAACTGGTGCAATGGTACCATTTATAATTTAAAATTGAGAGAATTTATGTTTTAGAATTGAGAGGAGGTATCATTATATTTTAAAATTGAGAGGCTTGGGTATATCTTTTAATAATTTAGTGACTTGGTATTTATTGAGAGAATTCTGTAGGTCTTCTAATAATTTATTGATATGCGGCATTTAAATAAGTAGTGGTGAAGTCATGTGCATATAATGGTATAAGAGTGCAATGAAAGCGTAAAAATTATACCAATTGAGATATTGAGGCTATAAATGAAATGGATTCATAATTGCATTATTATATTTAATTAAATTAGTAATGTAATAAAAATAGGCATATATTTCTGATTGGATTGAATTATATGTGTTGGGATTAATTATATTTATAATTATCAATTATTTTTTATATGATTATTTTATTTTATTTTTAATAATTTTTATATTATTTGAGATTATTAAATAATTTTAATTATTTTATGCATAAATGTTTGTTGTATTATAAAGAACAAAAACAAATGTGTTATTTTTTATTCGACAAACTGTAGGGTTTTTTTTTATTTTGGGATATTTTTGAAAATAAATTGAAATTATTGTGTTACGGTATATTTATTTAGATTTTTGGTATATTAAAAAAGATAAATTTTTTGCCATTTTCTATTAGTGCGGGCGTGCAATCACAAGAGTATTTTTCTGTTAAAAAATATCACACACACTTGACGTTTTCTATATATATATATATATATGTGTGTGTGTGTGTGTGTGTGTGTGTGGGCCCATTTTTCATACAAGTTAAAAATTGTTCTAACTAAGATTTGAGTGCAATAAGGCAAGACACAGTAGTTCCATTATTGTTGGTAAAATTTTCGGCGACGGTCTCTTGGCTCACCGGAAATTATGAAGTTATTTTGGTTAATTGTTATTTTAATTTTATCAAGTAAAATCTAGTAGTATTTCCTGGCCTTTTAGTGATTAATTTATCTCCATTAACGAAGTTTAAAAATTAATTTCGGAGCAAACTTATCATCATATTAAGATTAAAATGAATATATAGGCTTTTCTTAAACAAATAAAATTTATAAGTAAATGAAATTACATTTATTAACATTAACTTATATATATATATATATATATATATATATATATATATATATATATATATATATATATATATATATATATATATATATATATATATATACATATATATATATATATATGCGCTTGTGTACACACGTATGAAAAAATATCATGCAATTAATTAAAAATAAATAATTAACGTATGCTGGATAATTTTAAGAATACATTTTGGCATCGGAGTCTTCGCTCATTTTTAGGTTTGCTCTTGGAGGTCCGTTTTTAGGATCCGAGATTGAAAGAGACATGCATTAACTCATAAATTGGCTATTTCGCAATAAAAAAAAGATCAAATCCGAATTATTATTGGTAGTCAACCCATAAAGAAGTCTATTAATGGGTCCAAAAGAGGTAGGTATCATGGAGTCGCCATCCAATAAAATATCGAAAAATAATTATTGATATTTTGATGTCCAAATAGAGATTAGTATTTGAGATATTACTCTTATTATGCATCTTGATTAAGTTTTGTTTCATAATTTAAGTTTTAAATATTAATCCACTCTCCTTTCTCACAAGATGCAAAGCAATATAATTAAATAAACATGTCAAGCAAATAATAAAAATCGTAAATAAATGAAATAAATTAACTACTTAAACTATTACAGAAGTAAATCATCCAACAAACAAGAATAAAATAATATACATACATAAATCGGGGTATTAATTTAAATTGGAAAGATTGGTTTCCTCATACGTATTTTATAAAAATCCTTATTTTTGTTCTTTTATTTGGCTTTTGAATGAAAAATTGGGCATTGATCCAAGTTTTGAAAGAAAATCCAAGTTGTTTAGTAGAAAATCATTTTGAGTGCCTTTTCCTATTAATGTGCACAAAAAACCTTTTCTACTAACTATTACATCCCCAAAATAAAATACATCCAAAAATAATAAAATAAATAAACAGAAAATAACATATTAATTAATAAAGATAAACTAAAATAATAATAAAATATTTAAATGAAATAACTGGATGGGGTTGATGGTGATAATCTAATTGGAAGCACGATTCACAATGAAAAAAACCTCATAAAATCCTCCGAAGGTGAAAGAATTTACATACTTATAAAAACCACACAAAAAAAATTAGCATTATACAATTAAGTGACAAAATACAATAAAAGAAATCATTTATTTAATTAATATAGTACAAAAGAGAAATACATATAGAACTGAATATCATACATAATGATGCATAAACATTATGGGGATTAGATAAATAATGCAAATACCATGAAATACATGTAAAAAATACCTACAAACCAGCCACGAACACCCTTGGAAGGGTGACAAATGCCCACAATTGCACAAGGGATGGGATGAGAAGAATCCCCGCAATGTCCTATTTGTCACTTCGATATATAGGCATCCATCGAGTCTTATTCCCATCCATTACTCGCTGGACAGAGTGAAATGCAGAACTTTACAGCCAAAAACATGCAAAATCACATCTAACCCTAAATACATAACTAATATGACTTAAAACATGCCAAAATAACAACATAACCTCAAATCATGCCTTCAACACATGAAAGTCTCACCAAGTTACAAAATTACAGAAAAAAAACTTAAAATTATACAACAATAGAGGAATCTCTTATCTAATCACACCTCTAATACACATGTCAATCTGGATTTATATCTCATCACACTTTAGGCATGCAAATAAATCAAGCACAGTATTTAGGTATGATTATTTCAACAAACATTAACATGATTGTGCATGACAATTCTAGAGAGAGAAAATAAAAAAGAGAGCTAGAGAGCCTAGAATATTACCCTCAGGATACATTCTAACTCTAAAACCCTTGTAGTCTAGATCTTCATTCCGATTGCGCTCTGTCTTTTCAAAAAATCAAATGATTATTTGTTGTTATGTGTGTGTTCATCAAAAGATTGCTATAGGAGTTTATTTCATTTTAGGGAGAAATTATCTTTTATTCTTTTTAAAGATTTTTTCTTTATATTCTAAAGAGATTTTCCTTTAGAAATCCTACAACTATTTGCTTTTATACCTAGGGTGGAGTTGATTCCAACTTTACCTTAGGAAATTTGGAGAAATTCCACCCCTCCCCCCCCCAATAAAATTCGAATAAAAATTCCTACAACATATCTTTCCATTTTGAATTTCTAAAAATGGGGAAAATCTGGAAAAAAAACCCAAAGATAGGCATCCCCCATTGAGGGACAGGCTTCCTTCAAGTGAAATTCCTAGAATTAATAAAATACCCCTGATATGACCTGGATAAAAGAAAGAAGGCTAGGGACGATCGTCCTACATGTGAAAGATGATCGTCTATCACATATGAAGTCCAAAATAGGGCTTTTCATATTCTCTTGCTGAAACACTTGAAAACATATTGAAAAAAAATCATAAAATCTCTGAAAAAAATGTGAAAAATTCATAATTGGCTATTTTATTATCATAAAGTAATTTTGATCTAGACTACCTTGGATCACGGTGTCTACAATTACCTTTAATTTTACAAAGCTAGTGTACTAGTGACAAAATAAGCCAAAAGTTCAAAGTAAAATGAAAAAGACACATACTTGAGGCAGCGAATCTCTTGATTGATTAAAACACGTACCATCTACTGAGGCAGTGAGTCTCTTGGTTGATTAAAACATATACTTTCTGAGGCAGTGAGTCTCTTGGTTATTTAAAACATGTACCTTTCTCTAATGAGGTAGTGAGTCTCTTGGTTGATTAAAATACGTACCTTCTGAGGTAGTGAGTCTTTTGGTTGGGTAGTTATCATCAACTTGTCAACATATTAACCCTAGTTTGGATAGTTAACATCAGTTTATCGATGTGTTAATCCTAGATTGATTGATTGTTTGATTAGCGTATGGGGTATGCAAAATTAAGACCAGTTGATTAAATCCGACTAGCACCTGTGGTATCCAGAATCAGGTTGTTTGGATGCGCATGATTAGTGCTTGGAGCATATAGAATCAAGATGACTTAATTGGATCTGATTATCACCTATGGCATGCAACATCATATTGTTTGAGTGATATTTGGTTGGTGTCATCTGTAGACATACCTAACCTTCTAGTTATGTTGGTTGGGGCCCTCCGTAGGTGCAGTTTCCCCTTTGAAATAATATTATATTTGAGAAATTTTTAGCAAATATGCATCTATGGGAAGTCACTGATATGCTTGAAGTTTATATTTTGTTCGAGATGTTGTAGCCTAGTACGATAATCTTGGCTAGAATTTATACACTTCATAATGACTATGTCACTACTCTGCAAATTGGCACCAATATAAGGAAAACCATCATCATCAAGGTTTTTGACACGCTTGATCTTACCCTGTGTCTTCTTTGAATTAGGTTTTCACTTCTTGTCAACATCAGTCTTAGGACTTCTTATGTTCTTAGATCGAAGTATCTCATGCTTTGAGGAATATTTCTCATTGTCCAAATGAAAATTGACTACTACATTGGCATACTAACCATTATACAGCTCTGGCTTTGACAATATTTCATTATGACCTTGTGATAATGCACGTTTTGCAAGGCAGTCTGTGGCAAAGGTCTAAGAGATAGCATTTCCACAACTTAGACCTAATAGCAAAGACTTGCCCATTCATATTGAATATACTTCCTCAAGCAAAAAAGGATGTAAAATCCTTTAAGCATTCGAAATGTAGAATCCTTTTAGAATTCAAAAATATTCTCACTTCTCTTTGCTGTGTTTGTCTTTCATTTCAACCTATTCAGATAACTTTTTTTGATAATTAAGGATAGTTGTCTTAGCCCATTCTTTGTTATGGTGATTAGTATATGCTCCCTGGTAGGTGTTTTAGTTACCTGTGAGAAGGATTTGATATCAGTGCTCTTGCTCATTGAATTTGTATGTTCACTTTCTTTCTTACTTCTTTTTTTATGTGTTATTCACTATAAAAAAAAACTGCATTCCGTCGCTAAATACCATTTTTTCGTCGATAATTAAAATTAGCGACGCCGCGACGAACAGTCGCTAATAGGCCAGTCGCTAATATATTAGTGACGGATTTCAAATTTAGTCGCTAATTTAGCGACTAAATATTTCGTCGCAAAATTTTTTTCGTCGTTAATTTATATTCTCAATTAGTCGCCAAATTATAATAATATTTAGCGACTAAATTTTCCGTCGCTAAATAAAAACTTTTATGACCCGAGACAATTATAATAATTTGGTAGCGACAATATTTTCGTCACTAAACCGTCGCTAATAAATATTCATAAAATGCAAATAAAAATGAAAATTAACTACGCAAAATAACATCGCGAATAATGCAAATTTCATCACAATTCATTTATAATATTTTATTATTATTATTATTATAACATTCAGAATTTAATTTGTATAAATAAAATTTCTTAAATATTATTAATTTAAAAAATATAATATCATAAAAGTAAATTAAATTATGCAATACTTTACAAATAATTAGAAAAAAATTCAAACTAAATAATACTACTAATAAATTTTTATACAATATACTACAAAAAAAAAAGAAAACTTTGTAGTCTTCATCATTTGTCACAAGCAGCAACCAAGCACTTGCCTTCTTGTTCTAATAGACCTAAATACATTATAAAAAATTAGAGACAAGAATTTTCGCCCTTTCTACCATACATCACTACCTGAATACATTATATGACATTCAACCGAGATATATGGCCTAACTATATATTAATTTAGTTATTAAATTTATTGTTGGCATGGAATTGCAAAATATTTTTTAGCAAAAAACAGAACATACTTAGGAGAAATTCTTCAGATTTGGATAACAGTAATTGAGGACTTTTAGCAATAATAAGTCCCAAGTTCTTTTTTTAACACCTAATGGCAACCATTGCAATACTTCCTGGTTCAATCTATTAAACAATTTCCTTTTTCAGCAATGCCAATTTCACGCAATTTTAGGCAACATTCCATTCATTTCAGCAATTAAAACCCTCCTTTCATATCCATTATTCTTTAATTGAAAGAAACTTGTTATAGATAGAACAATACTTGAACAAATGAAGCTGTATATCCATTCATATGTAAAATTTGCTCACTTAACAAAATTGGCAACATACCCATCATAATCAGCTCCTCTCCTCCACATGCGAGTACCTTCCAAGAGATAAATATTCTGATGAAATTACTTGAAGACAATTAATAGAAATATTGACATTTTTTCCTTTTTGAAGTGTATGATCATATCAGAAATTAAATAAAAAAAAGATATTGCCAAAAAGGAAAACCATTGTCAGATATCCATAATTAAATTCATCAACTCAAACAATAAATAGTAGCCACCTAATTTATAATTACTGCTTGTAATAATTACTACTTATCTTTAGCAGCTACTGATATTAGTGCCATTCAAGTCTGAAGTTTAGAGTTGGAAATCTAGTCATACCAAAAGTAATTACTGCTTTTAACCAAAAAGAAAAAGAGAAATCAGGAAAGAATTAAATACCCACTTATTTTATTAATTTTATCTTTAATTTATCCTTAATCCAAGCTTTAACATATTAGAAGCAAATCAATAAAAACTAAACATAAACTAAGCAAACAAAATCATTTTGATGGTAAAGTGAACAATAATCCAACAAAAATTCCCGCAATGCACAAGGCAGAAACACTACAAACCCACCTCAAAGTGAAAGCTCTCAACTGATTATAATCCTCATCAGATTCTAATCCTCATCTTAACTTCAACCGAGTTAATACGAATAAAAATAAAATAAACAAATAAAAACACAAGTTCATCAGGTTATAGGAGCCATGCACTCACAAAATGAAATTGACAGTGCTGCAAATGCTCAATGCTTTTAAAATTTGCATACCTCCACTCTAGGATGTTGTTTTCTGCCAAGTGTATCAACAAAAGCAGGCACAAGCCTTGGATAGTGAAATGATGTCAAAAGGATATTCACAACTTGATTCAAATAATCATCCAGCAATATCTACAACAGTATAAAGAAACAAGAGAATGCTGATCAGCAAAATTCAAATAACTGTATTCAAATTAATGAAAATCAACAAGTCCATCATTGTTTTTTTGAAAAGAATGTGCATCCGAATTGAAAAGCTTTTATAAAGCCATAAGGTAAGGTAGTTAATCAAGAAATAATTAACTACTACGTGGCAATTCATCCCCAACCAGGTGAAAGAAAAGGGGAAATCTTCTTAATTCTCACAACTTCCTGTATAGGTATTTAAACTATCATTCATCCAAATCTAACGTTTTAGAAACCTTCAGATTTCTGAATGATGGAATCCATTTACATATGTTACATGAATCACTAACAAGATTTTGATATGTTTTAAGGAAACTCAATATCTGTTATAGTATCGATTCTAAAAACTTGAAGTAGCATTGATACAATATGAAGTGAAGTATGGTTAAATCACAACACAACCCAAAAACTGAATCCTGAATCTAAAATAATTATAAATTATGCAATTTAAACCAAAATAATTTCCAATGCTAACATTAATAAGTTGATAGATACCCGTATCAAGTTCTTCACGAAGATGGTAATCAAAATATAATTTCATAACAGAAACTGAAAAGGTAAAGATAAATCAAAAATGGAAAGAACCAAGGATAAAAGTACACATTATGCTTTTCTAATAAACAGGTTCTCTGCATGATGTCAAGTTACTTCCCAAATCAGTACTTCTAATAGTCTATTCTCCAATAATGGACAAGCAATGAATAATTTGTAATTGGAATAACTTGATGACTTAAGGTTTTGGGATGATAGTTTGTTCAAAAGGCTCATGATAAAGATTAGCTTCACTAAAATAAAGGCCAGCATCTAAAAGCAAACAAGCAAATTCATCAGCATAAACACCTCATATTTTTTCATCAAAAACAAGAAAATAATTCCTTAATAATTATAATCCCTAAACAGATAGTAAAACTAACTTTTCTAACTAAAAAAAAAACTGATTTAAAAAAGATTAAATCAAAACAATTCTTATATCTGGATTGTCTTGACAGCATCACTTGCAGACAACTTGAGCTTGAGTTAGTTTTACCATACCAAAGAGACCCACATCTGAAAAGATACTAATGGAAACCAAAACAATATTTTAAGACCGTTGCTGTGAATATAATAAAAATAACGTGAACTATGGAGAGAAATTTATGGCAAATGTTCTCTGATTCTAGGCTAAGATTGTGCAGAAAATACATATAAATGATCAGTCTTTTGATTTAGCAGTAAAAATTCAAGAATATCGACATAAGTTCTCGACTTCAAGTAAATTGAGATCTGAGTATCTGTTCTCTTCAGCTTTACTTTTTTTCACTTAACAGAAACAAAGAACAAAATAAAAAGGCAAGCAGTATAGAAAGGAAAGGAACAGAAAGAACAAGAAACTTCATTACAACAGTGGTAAGCACATATTCTAATCCAACTTCAACAGAACATACATTTTTATATTACAAAATATAAAATATTAATTATTTAACAAAAACCAAAAAGCACGTTTAGAAAGAAAAACTCCAGGAACACAGGACATGATACAGATCTTCATAGGAATTGTAGTATACAGCATAAACTTACGTTGAGAGGAATGGAAGCAAGCACTTTATAAGAAAAACTTACGTTGAGAGGAATGACATCAACAAGAACCAATACTTGAATGAAGTCCAGGTTCATAGAACTTCACAAGCCACGTATCTAAACCAATCTCTGTAGATAACAAACGATCAACCCAGTTCAGCGAGTTTAATAGGACCCATAGCTTTCTTAACACCATCAATGGTAACAAATAAATTAGATCGGAAAGAGTCAAAAAGATCTGAGAGTAAATATATCTAACAAATAAAACCATCAACAAGTAAACACTTCTGAAAAAAATCAGATCGGATTGAAATCAAATATGAAAAAAAGAGTTTATTTTTTCACAGATCCAACGGATCAAAGGCAAATGCAAGCCTAGATACCTTTCTTCGACAGGGAGCAAACTAGGGAACAAAAAAAATTGACAATCGAACAAGATCTACCTCTCGTAGGTGAGCTCCGGAGCTGGTCAGTCCGTCGATGGGGATATCGACGGTCACAAGCCCGGCGACGGTGATGGCGATGATGAGATCTGATCGGCGACGGCGATGGCGAGATCTGATCGAGCCGATTCAACGAGAGAGAGGCGGAGGGGAGAGAGAGGCAGATGAGATAAGTATGTAGGGTTCTTTCATTTTCTATATATATATATATATATATATATATATATATATATATATATATATATATATATATATATATAATTAAACCGACAATTAGTCACGTTATTTTTAATAACATATTAATTCTAATTAATATATTTTTAAATTAATATGTTAACATACTTAATTAGTCATTTTAATTAATAATAATAATAATAATAATATTATTATTATTATTATTATTATTATTATTATTATTGGTTTTTAAAACATACTTTAATTAAAAATATTAATTCAAAAATTTAAAAATAATATTCACTCATGTCACATCCTAAATAAATTGATCCTTATAACTTGGTATCCAAAATACTACTCACACATATAAACAACATATTCTCAGTGGCCGGAATTAATCTGCATAATGTAATTATAAAATAAATATAAGAATTAATTTATTATTATTATTAAAAATGTAAATTTTCTAAATAAATAAGTTTAGATTTTGGAATAATTGACAAAAAATTATTAAAAATATAAATTTTCTAAATAAATAAGTTCAAAAAACAGATCAAGTATTCACATATTGAACTCACTTCAAATCTCTCTAAATTATGCTCTACTGAAAAATACATTACTGGTATAATAATCCATGTTTTAGATTAACAAAAATTATAGAAAACCAAAGCTTCTATAAAGTATAGGAATAGAAACGTCTTTACTTATACTCCAAATAAAAATAAAATTTACCCAAAAAGAATCAACAATCTCTTTCTTACAACAAAAACTGAACTTACAGACCTTAAAAATTAATCTTCACCATTCAACATTAACAACAAGGAGTTTTGAACATACTCACCAAAAATCATGCCAATCTAACGGTAAATGATTTTTCGATCGTCTTCGTATACAAAACTGGTCATTACGTAAAAAAATCCAGAAAACAACCTCTTTTTTCAACAAAAACTGAACTTACAGACCTTAAAAACTAACCTTCACCGTTCAAAATTAACAAAAAGGAGTTTTAAATGTACTCACCAAAATTCAGGCTAATCTAACGGCAAATGATTTTTCGATCGTTTTCGTATACAAAACTGATCATTAAGTAAAAAATTCAAAAATAACCTCTTTTTTGCAACAAAAACCGAACTCACAGACCTTAAAAACTAATCTTCACCATTCAAAATTAACAACAAGGAGTTTTGAATGTACTAAAAAAAATAGGCCGATCTAACGGCAAATGATTTTTCGATCGTCTTCACATACAAAATTGGTCATTATGTAAAAAATCCAGAAAATAACATTTTTTTTTGCAACAAAAACTAAACTTACAGACCTTAAAAACTAATCTTCACCGTCAAAATTAACAACAAGGAGTTTCTAATGTACTCACCAAAAATCAGGCCAATCTAACGGCAAATGATTTTTCGATCGTTTTCGTATACAAAACTGGTCATTACGTAAAAAATCCAAAAAATAACCTCTTTTTTACAACAAAAATTAAACTTACAAACCTTAAAAACTAATCTTTACCGTTCAAAATTAACAATAAGAAGTTTCGAACGTACTCACAAAAAATCAGACCGATCTAACGGCAAATACTTAACCGTTGAATCTTTACTTACATTATTCCGTATAAAAGTTGTTCAATGTGTGTGTGTGTGTATATATATATATATTAGAAAATTTATTCATTTAGAAAAATAATAGAAATTAAATTGAAGAAATTAAATTAGAAAATTTATTCATTTTGACTTGTATGAGTTTAAGTCTTGGATTGAATTCTATTGTTTTATTCAACTAAATAATAAATTAAGCTTAAAATCATATACGCATTAAATTGAAACGGTAAAGAGATGTGAGGAAATAGAAAATATTATTTTTATATGTAGGGTAAATTTTTGAAATTACTAAAATGCCCCTATCAAATTTCATCATTTTATCCTTGTATTCAAGGATAATTTTATAAATATATATTTAAATTTTTTAATAATTTAAAATTTGCTCAAAATTTTAACAAAATAAAAATAAATTATAAATTTTTCATAATCATTTTAAATGAAATAATAAACTTTATATTATTATTATATAAATATTTATATTTATTATTTTTTATAATATGACTATATAATACTTATAACAATTACTTTATTATTATTATTATTAAAATGTAATTTTTTTAAATAAATAAGTTTATATTTGGGGATAATTGATAAAAAAAATCAATAGAATTCCTAATAATTTAATATTTGATTTAAATTTTATAAAATAAAAATTAATTACAAATTTTTTTATTATTATTTTAAATGAGATAATAAATTTTATATTACTATTTTATAAATATTGACATTTATTAATTTTCATAATGTGATAATATAATAATTATAACAAGTAGTTTATTATTATCAAAAATATAAATTTACAAAATAAATAATTTAAATTTTGAAATAATTGATAAAAAAATTATTACCAAATTATAATGTAATTTACAAATTTTTGTTTCTAAATAAAATATCAATTTCATATGATCTATATCAAAAATACATAAAATAGTAAAAAATATTTTTTATTTTATTTGCAACGGATTAGCGACCACATAGTTTCGTCGCTAATATTTTTACTGAGATCTAATACAATTAGCGACCAAAGTTTTCGTCGCTAAATCGTCGCAAACACTGGCGCGGTTTTTTCCCTCAAAAATTAGCGACTAAAATATTCGTCGCTAAATTTTCGAGTACTAATTTTCAAAATAAAAAATTAAATAAATTAGCGACGGTAATTTCGTCGTTAATTCCGTTGCAAAACACGGCTCATAATTTTTCCGCCAATAATTATCGACTGTTTATTAATTTCGTCGCTATTTCATCGCAAAAAAATGAAAAATAACCTTCCCACGACGGAATTGGAAAACAATCGCGAATCTGTTGCTAAATTTGCGACGAAAGTATTGCCGTCGCTAATTTTAGTCGCTAATTGACATTTTTTTTGCAGTGATTGTTGTTATTACTTTTCTTTTTGATGGAATATGACATGGTATGTACATGATAATCATGCAGCGGAAAAATCAATAAAATTGATCATACATACCACAGAATTCCATAACAAGAATCGAAAATATGCAATTTTAGGGTTTTGAAACTTACAACTTTATATGCACTTCAAGATTTGATTTTGATGATGACCAGCAACTAAGAAGGATTTATTCACCTTAGATCTTCATCACCAATGACAAAGGAACAGCCTTTACGCCACCCCTCTCTATGTTCACACACACAATTGCAATGAAGGCTTAAAATTGAGAGTGTTAGCTCTATGTGTAAATAATTGGCAATGGTAATGGATTGAAGCTACAAGATCTGATCTTGTACTTTATTTTGGTTGCTATTTCTACCCAAGAATACAAGAGAGATAAGAAGAATCCTTTTTCCTTGTGAAATTTGGCCAAGAGTGTGAGAGTGAGTAATTCACGCCTAGGGTTTTTTCTTTAGTTTATTTATATGTCTCTCTTATTTAGGTAAGTGTTAATTCCGAATTTAGCTAGTAAATTCAGCCTCCATCACTGCCTAATTAAGTGACATACATTAACTCAAACTCCTTTAAATTTTAAATTCAAATTAATTCAAAATAAAAATAAGACATTTAATCAAAACAAATCACTTAATTTAGGAAATAAGCATGTGCCGAAATTCTCATTGATTTTTATCTTAGAATTTCGGTCACTTTATCTCTTATTTAAGTGTTTTAATTTGATTCAAATTCTTTTAGGCTTTAATACTCAATTAACTTAATTAATACAAGATAATTAATTAATTAAAATTAAATCTTGTGGGCTGAATCTCTCTCTCTAATGGACCAAAGTCCATTTAGCAATTTTAATATCCATTACATACATTAATTTGACTTTAATTAAAAGCCCAAATTATTGCCTAATACTTTATTTAAATATTTTAAGCCCAATACTTTGTGTGCGATCCTAGAGGTCCATTTAATATTGGCAATGAATTAATGAATTAATTCAAAAGCTATATATATTCTCTAGCAAGATATTATAGCATTCCAAATTAAATGAAAATGCAAATGGCATTTAGTGACCTAATGTAATTTTGCATAATCCATTACCCTTAAATATCAGAATTAATATAAGGCATGGAACTAGTCATCCTTATATATACTAATTCCTTTTTTGATATTCTAGTGACACTAAACTCTCAGATAAATAATGATTACTCATTATTTTATCTCGGTATGGCCATACACTTCTCAGTTCATTGATCAAGTGGCCGATGATATTTTCTCTCTTATTGAGAGGGGTAATCCCTCCACTTCTCTCATGCTCTCTAACATGAATCAATGCATACCCAAGCATACCCATACTTGTCACTCTGTTACGAGCACGTTAAGTGTATGTCAAAGTACACGTAATTCATAAAGAGTTTCATAGAGATTTTAGATCTAAGAACTCCGATGCAAAACTTACATATGAGAAATACTTATGACTTATACCATATAGTGTTCTCATGAATGGATCGAATCCAGATACCATGTTCTAAACATATATCTATGATCTCTGATTGACACTCTTGTCCTTATGATCCGTAAGACAGAACTCATCTTATTAGAGAGAGGATACTAGTCTTAATTCATTTGTTATTCCCATAATAATGACTGACTAGGAATTTTTAGAATGAAGTCTCATTTATTTCAAGGTCTTACAACCATGTGCCTCACACATGATAACTCAAACTGAAACTATATTCTTGGATAGTTCTATCAATTGATATGCACAGGAATACAATAGATAAAACAAATGCCTCATTTATTAACTAAAGTGTTTTATAACAATGCATTGGGGCTAGGGCTTATACTAACACTTTTTTCCTTCTTTTATGTCATATCATTATTTGTTAATTACAGGTCTTCTTATTAAGTTCATGGCATATCTTTTTTATTTTTCTTTACAGGCATGTCAAGCATGAAAAAAGTAAAATATGATATATGATAAACATATAAATTAAGTACAAGTTATATTTTTATACACATCAAAATTATTCAAACAAAATTTCAAACTCCCTGAATACAAAATTATAAATCTATTGTGAAGGCCTCTGTCCTCTGTGACAAGCTGGCTAGGATGGAGGTCTAGATTGCTGAGGGCCTAGCAGGTTTGGCTGGTGCCATAGCTTGTGGTGCTGCTGGTGATTGCTCATCATCATATCTAAATCTAAAATGGAACTTATACAATGCCACTATTAAGGCCTATAGGATTTGTGTGACCGCCTATACTAGCCGTTTTGATCCCTGGCCAACCTCGATGATGGCCCTGGAATGCTGCTTAAGGTATCTCATCAGGTCGCCTCTCAGGTACCTTATGTATACGGCCTGCCTATCTCTAGGGACTTGTCCCTTAATACGAGTGCCTTGCTCCCTAATTTAAGTGGGTGACTCATTAACCACCTGCAAGGTCATGTTAAATCTTTGGCCTGCAGTTACTAAATTGGCCCTAATACCCTATACCTTTATCTACAGAGATTTCACTATTGCTAGTAGTGTTTATATGGACTGTATTACAATGAGTACTGACTATAAAGTCTAGTCTATGCATCTAATAGCCTCCTTTATCACCATTAACCTATCAGAGAAGTCACATGGTGAAAAAAAATTAAAGATGGTTATATTGATTATGGTCTAGATAAGATGCCTCTAGATGTGCTGATGGTGGTGAAGTAGTAAATGTGGAGGCCCCTAGGTGTCGAAATGGTAAAGGAGCTATAAATGCGGATGCTCTTGGATGTCCATAGGGAGAGAACCTCCCCATCATCTTAACTGGCAACTGTTGGTGTCTGATAGTCAATTGAGGATGCACTGGCGACTATAGTGACCTATTCAGGAGGTTTTGTAGGTTTATATGCATATCAAACTCATAGTTTGAATCAGCCTCTCCTACCTTTTAGTGCTCCTGTAGATTATGTGGCTCTTTCGCTTGATCCTCTTGTTGTGGTGGTTGGTCCTGATCATCTCCCACTACGGATGCATCTGGCACTATGTGTAATGCCCCAAAATTCATATATGATATGCGTGGCACATTATAGAGCATGAACAGTAACATTGAAATGTTTTTCAAAGTAATTACAATAGTCTACTATAGAAAAATTTGAAGGCATATTCGTGTTAAATATGCTCAGACTTGGGAAATATTAGGATGTATGACCTAACTGATAGTTTGAGCTAATACCAAAATATGAAGATAAGTATTAAATGGAGTTTGATGGTATAATTTGAGATAAAATTGAGCTTAAATAAGTTCTCAAATCAAACAGAGAAGTTTTCACTCGGTACTAGGGACTCGGTTGACCATAAGTTTGATCGAGCCTTAAAATAGTCTAAAGACCTTCAAAAATTATTTCAATTATATAAAATCATTAGAAATAGTATAAATAAACTTTTAGAAATTAAAAATAATTTTCCAGCAGTTTCAAAATTTTGAATTTTAGGATGGTTAACTTTGCCTCTAGAGCTAAAAGTATGCCAGAACGATGTTGAAATGACTTAAAATTTTAACCATATGTTACTACATATATTAGCGCATGTGGGAAAAAATTTTAAAGCATTCTAACAAATGAAACATTATTTTCACAAAAATGGTAAAAAAATCAAAATTAAATTAATCGGAGTGCTTAATTGCCATATTTAGTTTATCTAAGGGAATAATTGTCATTTTGAAAGGGGCTATAATCATCTATGTGAATCAACATAGCATAGAGGGATTATTGCCATTGGATGAAATAGTAAATGGAGGAATTATTGCCATTGCATTGGTGAACTTTTAGGAAGCATAGAGGGATCTAGAATCCTCTACATTTTTTCCAAAATTCTATAAATATCTCCCATTTTCCATGGAGAATCAAAACCTAGCATTCTTTAGGTTCTCTTCACATTTTTCTTCATTTCTTCTTCCTCCCACCAATTCTCATGCCCTAATTTCACACATATATTAAAAAGACTGCTCTTTAACATGGAATTTAGTATGGAGCAAGGAAAAGCTTGGATATGGAGAATTTTTAGTGAGAGAAAGTAACACTAACAAGCTAAATTCTTGAGTTTTTATTAGTTTTAATTAGGGAAATTATTATAGGCTTGTAGAGTATCATGAGTAGGATTATTTGGTAGTAATTAGGTGTTTGAATCAATAGATAAAACTCACTAATTTGTCCCTCACAAATTTGGCTTAAAGAGGAATTTAAGGGAAAGAGAGAAGCAAGGAGAAATAAAGAGAGAAGAAGGAAGAATACGTGAATTCCAAGCCAAAATAAGGTTAGTGGATACAAACTACACTTTATTTCAATAATTTTTGAATTTTATCATGAAATTCACATTATGTAACTAAGTAAATGTACAGATTAATGTGAAATAATTTAAGATTATTTAGTAAAATGATGAATTGACATGAAATAAACATATAATTAAAAAGAATTAATCAATAGGTAAGAAAATAAATGAAGGCCAAATGATATCTAAATGAAGTATTATGACAATTTTGATGCTAAATAATTTATTAAGCATAAATTAAGCATTATAATGATAAATGAATATAATTGGAATGATTTGAGTTTGAATAAATATATGGACATATTGATTATCATGTGTATATAATGGTGTAACATTATGTAACCTTGAGAAATTTAAAGGTATAATGGGAAATAAATTAAGGTTACATAGTAAAATGATGAATTAATATGAAATAAACATAAAATTTAAAAGAAATTAATCATTAAGTAGGAAAATTCATAGTGGTCGAATGGTACCCTAATTGGGGTGAAATGATATTTTCATGGTAAATGAGGTATTAAGCTTAAAATAAGCACTATAATGATGAACGTATATTTTAAGAAGGTTGATTTGAGTTAAAAATAATGTAAAGATAATATAGTTAATATGTAGACATAAAGGTGGTTACATAAGTAATAAAGAGATATTGAAGTAATATGATAATAAGTTAATATATATATGTTTATTTTGATCATAAAAATATAAATGACCTGAGATGGTGAAAAATAACATCTAATATTGTGGATATTATGTTATAGTCAAATGGCTTAATAGTTGGAAATGTCATGTTTATGTTATGTTTATATGTTATCTATCACGCATACAGTATGAATTTACATGTGATATGTATAATGATATGAAGAATGAATAAGTATATACTACAAAAAAACTACTGATTCACGATGGAAAATTCCGTCGCTAATTGGCAAATTTTCTTCGCAAATCTAGTTTGGCGACTGGGCGACGAACAAGCGCTAAAAGGCTAATCGCTAAATTATTTGTGATGAAATCATAAAGCAGTCGCCAATTTAGTGACAAAAAATTCCGTCGCGAAAAATGATATAACCGTCGCTAAATGAATTATAAAATTAGTCGTGACAAATATAATAATAATTTTTAGCGACAATATTGCTCGCCATTCCGTCGCTAAAAATATAATTGAATTAATTTCATGATTATTCCCAATTTTGTTTTATTATTATTATTATTATTATTATTATTATTATTATTATTATTATTATTATTATTATTAAACATCCATAATCCAATTTTATATAAATAAAAATTTTTCAATACTATTTATTTAAAAAATATCGTAAAAGTACATTAAATTATCTAGTAATTTATTAAAAGTACTCATAAAAAAATAATTCCAACTAAATATTTCTACTAACAAATTTTTATACATTATGCTACAAAAAAAATAAAACTTTACGGTGTTCGATCTTCATCATTCCTTACAAGCAGCAGCCAATGAAGCCTTTTAGCTAGACTTGAGCCGGCTACTAGAGAAAGAAGCAACAAAACAATTTTAAATGTCTTTTAATCATGCATATATTACACAATTCAACAATAAAGAAGCAATCAATTAACGCCACAAAATACTATTGAAAGATAAGTAGGTTCAATTTCAGTTTACAATTGAAAGTTCTATAAATTGAAAGTACGAATTGACTCTGAGCAAGTAAAAGGCTTTTGTGTGCATTTAATTTAGAAAACTCCTGGTAAAGAAACGATTTTTATTTATTTTCTGGCAGTTCTTTAATGAAATGATTTATATGAAATATGTCTAAACCTGTTGGTTTTTTTACAAGATAACCTGTTGGTTTATGGAATTAAACAATGTTTTGCAAGTGACATGGAACAAGCTAATTCGGGACTAAAAAATTGGCTCTTAGCCTTCCAATTTTTGAAGCTAACCCCACATTATCAAAGACTGTCCATATGTATGTATGAGATAGAAAAACCTTCATGATATGAAATAACCCATAGATGTTCCTGCACTAATCATAAGAAGAACTGGACCAACAACACTTTCTTTATTAACCAAGTTATTGAAGTCGTATTCTTAATGCTTTACCAGGCATAGAAGACAATCTGTATATATTGTACAGCCATTTATTTAATTACCAGGACATCTCCGTTATTTCTAAGCTCTGAGATCCATCCTTTATTAGCATTATGTCTACCTTCCGGTATTAAGCAATACCTTCATTGCCAAAAGAAATAATCAAGAAAAATCTATATATCAGTATTTTGTTATATAAAATGAACACAGCAGTCCATAATCTCCAGATGCACACAGCATTCATCTTTTTGCATTTCTGCAAACTCCAGCAACTCTAAGAGTGTCCGATTTTCTCAAAAAGCCATCAATAATATTAAACCAGCAAGCAAATTCACAACTCTATCAAAAACATGCAAAATGGATCCTCTCTGCTGCCTAAAACCATTTCGTGTCCATCAAATAAAGGGAAAGAAAAAACTACAAAGAAACACCAGATATTTATTATAAGATGAGGATGGTAACAGCTGATTACATTACTTCGAATCGGTATAAAAATCTAAATAAATTGAGATTAGATATTTAACATGAAATTTACATGACAGTCAATCAAATACTAGCAGCAGCTACCAAGAACTATTAGGGTTAATACAAAAGCTTGTTCAACAGTTATCACTCTCAAAGAGATTTTACCAAGAACCATTGGGGTTAACACAAAACATATAAATAGATAGACTAAAAATTAGCAAAACAAATTTGATTCAATAGTCAATAAAAATAGGAAGAATTTTGCTTCTTGAATAAACAACAACAATAAGTGGACAAAACAAATGAAACAATGAAAGCTCTATCGGTCTTGACAGGGACCTGGATTGTATCAGCACATCAAAAACAAGCAAGCAGCAAGACTTGTAATATCAACTAATCTATTCAATAACTTAAAATTGCCATTATTTATCAATAGAAATTGCAATGGAAAATGAAATAAACAGATACTAATTGTACTTATTAGCCAAATATTTAGCAATAATCTCTATGATTCATAAATTCTCATAGTCTAAACGGAGAAAAATGTAGAAGTAGCTTATATCAATGTAGATACCAAGTAAAGAATTATCATTGTATCAAGCATAAGTTAACTATATATCATTGTATCAAAGCATAAGCATAAGTTAACTATATATCAATGTAGATAGCAAGTAAAGAATTATCTATGTTTAAAGTAACTTTGATAGCCTCCGTAAGATATAATTGTATCAAGCATAAGTTAACTATATATCAATGTAGATAGCAAGTAAAGAATTCACTTTTTTATTATTTCCACCCAATCAAATGTGAAAATCTTCTATATAGAAAATGAGATATACCTTACCAAACACATTTCCTATTCCACTTTTTCTTCCATTCGACTAAAAGTACAACTAAGATAGAAGAACACCAGATATCATCTTTCTGAAATAAAAAGAATTCACTCAATGAAAATATCAATTAATAAAACAAGACCAAATTAAACCAAAAACAATTAATAAAACATAAACCAGATTATCACGAATTTCCAACACCTTAAATTATGCTTTTATTTTCACAAGGAAAAAACCTGGCCATGTGGATATGCAATATTCAGAAAGCTATGGAAAAGAAATGGTCCACATAACTTGTGAATTACAATTTTAGCTCGTTAAGGGTATCCGAAGCTATAGTTTGTTAAAGAGACATGCCGATTTCCCTGAATGACAGCATGTCTAGAAGCCTCAAAGCAAATAATTAATGAAAAAAGTTAAGGAAAACCTTTGCATAGGCAGCAATATTACTACTATAGAAACATCTCAATCTGAACACATTTTCAAATTTAAAAACAAGGAAATAAATAAATAAACATAAATACTTGCATGTATAACTAACATTGGACAATTGACCATCGGTATTTTATCAACATTCTGAAACATATAAAAGACATGTATAATCAACCCATCTAATATTATCAACTATTAGAAACAATGAGAATATCTGAAACATATAAAATACATGTATAATCAATCCATCTAATATTATCAACTATTAGAAACAATGAGAATATCATAACTCTAAAGTTGACAACTTAATGATTTAAAAATACCTTATATATGTCAGACCAATAAGTTCGCTTCACTGGATACATGACAGAAAGTTCAGCTGCCTTTTTAAAGTTTTCTTAAAGCCTCCAAAGGAAAAATAATTCACAAAAGCATAAGCCCATCAGTCCATTTGAATTCCATGAATTTAGAATTAAAAAATCATAAAAAAAAACAGTTTTTTACATGAACCAGGTGGGCAAAAAGAATATCATTTTAATTGCAAAGATATAGCAATAAAAAGGAAACCAAGTGCTTAACTATGATAATTTTAGCAATTTGGTAGTTGTTTTCCTTGGAATTTAATTTTCTTTGAATGGTTATGATGATTTTTTCTATATTTAGTAGACTTTAATTTTGACTTGTTTGTTCATTTTATAGTTGGGATTTAAAATTCGGAGCTGCTACCAAATGAAAGTATATATAACTTAACACATACTAAAATAATACCTCATATATCCTTTTCCAGGTCTTAATCTTATTTTTCTATATTACTAGTCGATCTAGTATACTTTTTAAACACCGATCAAGATTTTGATGCCATTGTCGGGGAACAGTGATGTTGTTTATTTAAATATCTTCGATTGAGTTATTCTGAGATTTTTATTTTTATTTTATTTTTGATTTGATGATTGTTCTTTAAAGGAAAATTTTGAGATGTTCTTCAAGATAATGCAAGATAATGTTCGAGATTATAAAGTGTTCGTTTTGCAATAACAATTAAATGATTTAATGAGAGAAAGGGAGGAGCTTTTATATACACATTCACTAATCCTTTATTCACCACCATCCTTTGTTGAAGAGTCTTGTTCTCCATGGATTTTGAAAGCACAAATGGAAGAATTGAGGAGAGAGAATCAAGAATTACAATATTCGAAAAAGGCTAGTAACTCAAAAAATCAAGTTCTTCTTGAGTAACTTTTAAGTAAGGATTATAAATTATGGGCTAAAAGAAAAGAGTGGAAGGCTACATTTAGAAGTTAAGGGAAAAAATTTAAAGTTTAAGAGAAGTTTAGAATTCAAGAGGAGAAGTTAAAGATTCAAGAGGAAAAATTTAAAATTCAAGAAAAGAAGTTAAGAACTCAAAAGGAGACAATCAAGAATCAAGAGAGTTTATTGAGTGATAAAGAAGAAGGAATTGAAATATTGGATTCTAAACTAGAACTTTTGAGTGTTTTAATGTAATTTCAAGGTGATGGTGGTAAGGAAGAGCAAATAAATCATTCATTAATGGTGGATAAGGAAATATTTAGTTTTGAGATACATGAAGAAGAAAAGGAACAATTCATATTTGAAGATAAGTTATATGTTTATTTAGAAGGAGTATTTGAACCTCTTGTGAAGGATTTATCACCAAAGGAGCAAGAAGTGTAGAATTCTCAAGTGGAAGCACTTAATTCAGTCAATTTGAAGAATTTATTTAGGCTAGAAGAGCTGATAGTGTTCGTATTTGAAGAGCTAAAAGAGGATTCAAATTTCATTGAGGATATGGAGTTTTCAGCTTTGGTGAATTATGATAAGTTTCTTCTACTGATGGAAAAAAATGAGGAGTAAAGCTCAGAGAGACCCATATTTAGACCACAAGCTTGACCTTCCGAGAGTAACATGAGTCAAGCTAGGACTCAATAAACTAGAACTCTTCTAACCTTTCCCTTTAAATTTTCATCAATTTTTTATGAGTTGTGTTCTGTTGTTTTTATTTCATAGGTTTCAATAGTTTAATTTATGTTCTTCATGTTTCTTTTGCTTATTGTGTTTTTGGTCTTTTAGTTCATGAGTTAAGAGATTAGACGATTGAAAAAGAAGCTACTTCTAATGATTTTTGTGTTTAATTATCATATTTAGAATTAGTATGTGCTTCTAGATTAATAGAGCTCATGTAGTTTCTTTTGGTAATAGGATTACAACTTAGAAGAATTTAATATAAGATTTATGTTTCTTAAGTTGTTTTCATTATTTAGGTGTGAGTTTGATCTTATTTGCTTTATTAAGTTGTTTGATGCTTAATAAACTTAATGAAGAATTATTTAATTGCTAAAGTAAAAGAGTGGACTTTATATGTATTTCAATTGATTTATAAGTTTGCATATTACTATGGCATGAATTAATTGAGCTTTAAGAGAATTTAGATGGATTGTTCAAGGTTGATATTTATTTGAGTGAGTATGATTCATGTTATATTCGTGCTGTAGCTAGTTTACATGATCTCAAAACTCAAGTTTGATAGAGTCTAAGCATAAATTGGATAATGTACTAATTTATTAGAGTAAGGGAATAAATCTTGAGTAAATGATGTTGTTGGGGATTGATTAAATTTTGTTGAGAAGGAATTAAGGTGAGAATAGGTGAATTAAATTTAAGTTGGTGCTTCAATGTGAAGAAAAAAATGAACTTTTAGAGTGCAGCATGAAGACCACTCTCATGTGTGTAAAAACACTCACTTGAGTGATCATAAGGTAGAATTGGCCTTTTTGTCCAGTAGCTCGAAGCTCAACTTAGTGGCAGTTTTGCTTTCATGCACGTGTTGCCCTTCTTTTTGCTGCAACCTCGCTCAGTCGAGCATCGTGCCCACTCACTCGCACATTGACCTGCTGCTAGCCTCACTCACTCGTGCTTCTTTGTCACTCAGCTGCATGCCTGCCCCACTCTTCCATGTGCTTGGCTTTTGCTTTGCGATGGTACCCTTCCTACTCTCCCAAGCCACTTCCTTTAAATACCCCACTTGCCCACCTTGATTTTCCTTCACTCTCCCATCACCCCTTCACATTTAAACCTTCACTCACCCAAAATTCCTCCACACTCTCTCGAGCAATGGCATTAAATTAAAATTTTTCTTCCATTTTTTATTGAGAATTACATACAAGTAAGTATATTTTATCTACAAATATTTGCATTCACATTATAAATTGATGAAATTACTTTGTGAATTGGTTTTTACTCTTACATACTTGGGTTGTATTTAAACTTTTTTTTGAGCTCAAATGCTTATTGCTTTTGCATTCTTTGTTATTTAAGCTTATATTATCCATGCTAATAATGAGTTATGTGAATTTTGGCTTAATTTGTAGTTACAATTGATTTTAATTTTGCTTCGGCAAAGTATGCACACAAAGTGCTCAATAAAATGCTTAAGTAATTAAATATTAAAATTTTGGCTTAAATTTTCTTAGCTTATGTTATGATTATTTACTCTCATATACAATTAGCTCATTATCAATTGTCATTGATTCCTTTTAATACATTTATAGCATGCTTTGATTATGATGCTTAAGTGAATAATTCTCTTAAAAAAATATTGACCATAAATTTTAGGCTTAAATTAATGCATAGTTTGCCTTATGCTACTTCATGATCAATTGGCATTATGTTATGCCATTTTCCCCATATCACATTGTCATATTAGATAGCATGTAAGGATGAATGGATACTATGCAAGACAACATTGATGAGCTGAAGAGGGAGCAATTTATGCATAGTTTTTAGCAACGGTATCCGCCACCACCATTTCTACCACATGAGCTGATATTTCTACAACTTTGCTGAGGACAACAAAATTTTAAAGAGGGGGATAGAGCCTAGCTAAGGTAGATTTTGAAGATCAATTCAAGGGAGTTCTCTTACCTTGCTCATTCTTTTATCTTTCTCATCAATTATTTTGTTATTTTGTTTTAGTTATTTTGTTTTTGTTTTAGTTGTATAGTTTGGTTTTTAGTTTGCATGTTTGGTGTTTAGTTTTCATGTTAGTTGAGCAGTTAGTTCATTTGTCATATATTGTACACTTAGCTTAGTTCACCTAGGTTTTATTCTAAAATATTGAACATATTGAACTTGAACTTAGAATGTGCAATGTTCAAATTCTTTATTTAGCATTAAGACAAACATGTTATTTAACTGAATTTTTAGCTAGTTTAGCATTTAACTTGACTTATATTTGTTAGTTTCCAATTTATTCTTGAGCACGATAGGCCAATTTTTGAACTTATAAGAAAAATAATACTTTAAAATAGTTAAATAAGGAACTTTAGAACACTAGAACCTTCTTCATCACCCTTTAAAGTATAGAAATATTTCAAAATAAGCTATAAAGTGATCTAGGTAATATTTTTCTAACTGAGCCATATTTTAACTTGTTTTCTTACCTTATATGATACAATTATCTTTTGTTAGCTATTTTGAGCTTAATGAGGTATGCTAAATGCATGCGATATTTATTTATCTTTTTTGTTACACTCATTTATCAACCATATAGCCTGAAAAGTTTTATTTTTCCTTCTAGAATTGACAACTCTAGGATTGGATGGATTAATATTGTTGGGTATCTTAAAGGCTGTAGTAAGACAGTTTTGGGTTTTATTGTCCAGGGCTATGGATGAAGTTAAGTAAATAGTAAAAATTTACCTTGCAATTGCTCATATTATTATTGATTGCCAAGATTGAAGATAGTAAGTAAAAAAAAAAGAAAAAAATGGAAAAAAGAAAAAGAGAAAGAAAGAAACATTGAAATAAAGGTAGCATTTATGACAAAATTTTAAGTGTGGGTTATGTACAAGAGAAAGCAATTGTGACTTCTAAAAATGGGATGAATTGTGAATTTGAGAGAGTTGTAGTAGTTCTTTCTCTCAAGAGTACTTTAAAGGGTTGAGCAAGTTTGGCTAAGTATTATAATTTTCAAGTTAGGGGAATGAAATTTTAGAAATATTAGTCTAGTTTATCATAGAGTGGCTATTTTTTTTTTGATTATCTATTGTCCATTCTTTGATAACTAACACCTTAACCCTATTACAACATAATGAAGACCTAAGTGATTCTAAGTTTTATTTTTGAGTTGTTTATCGGAGATGACCTTCGAATTTCGATGCTAAAGGAGAGCCTTATGGTATTTTTATAGTTTCAAGTGTGAAACCATTTATAAGCTTAGGTGTACATTCATTCTAAGTTTGATTATGAATTCACATTGGTGTTTTGATTTTAAAACTTTGCTTAAATGATTTGGTATTGCACACACATCAAGAAACTATCTCATATTATCCTACTTGAATTTATTCTAGTTCGAATTTTGTTCAGTGTTCTTGCTAATTGTTAAACTTGGTTTTCAAATGCATAATTTTTAGTTGAAGTTTGATTATTTTGAGGAGTTGGTTTGTTCAAATTTGCTCAGGGGCAACCAAAGACTAAGTATGAGGTATTTGATAATTATGAATTATATTATATTTTTAATGTGTTTTAGGTGTTTAAGTTAGTTAATTTTTTCTTAATTTTGTTAAATTTAGTTTTAAATAGTTAAAATATGTGTTTTAAGGTTTAAATATTAGTTTTGGTATTTTTTAGGGCTAAATTGAAGAAATAAGAAGTTTAAGGATAAAATCTATAATTTTAGGAAAATGTGGCAAATTGTGTCATAAGGGATAGCAACTCATCACATGGTTGAGTGATGAGGATCACTCGGCAAAGTGTTTAAACACTCTTTTGAGTATTTTTTGTCACTTACCCAAGAAGGATTTAACTCACCCAAGCCTAAATTCACTCTTCCATCATAAAAGATCACTCTCTTAAGGGATTAAGGTCACTCTCCTGAGTCTTCATGGACAATAACGATTCAAGACTTCGTATTTCAACTCAAACTCAATTAATCTTTGGTTTAGGAAGTTACAAGGGCAAAACTTCTTATTTGGGGTAGTTGAATTTAGCTATAGAAGCAAGACATGACACCAAACTTCAGAGGAGATAGTTGAACACACTTAATTGTGAATTTTTTATTTATTTTAGCTTTAGTTTTCTTTAGTTAATATTGTACAGTGGTTTTATAGTAGTTTTAACTTAGTTTTTCTATTGCCCTTAGTCTACAATACTTTTTGTTTTAGTTGATCCTTTTATTTTAGTTTTCTTTCATTTTCATCATGTTTGGTAAGTAGTTTCTTCTCCTTTGCTGAGTGAAACTTTAACCCTTATACTTTTTATTGTGATGACTTAGTTTGAGCTTTAATTCAATGCAAGTTTGATTATTTCTTAGTTTTGAGCAAATTCTTATCTTTGATTATATTAAGATTGAATATTGATTTATTTAATTAATAGCTAATGATTGATTTAAGTATGATCTATGATATGCATATTCTTGGAATGATTTACTAGTGTTGATGCATAATTATTTTCTAATTTAAATGTAATTATGTATTGGTAAAAGTGAATTAATATTAAGAAAAGTTGAACTAAGAATAGGTTCGAGTTAAATTTACTTAAAAGAGGATTTAATGAATCTCTAGGAGTTTAAAACTGGATTTTTATGCTAAGCTAAGTGTTAGATTATTCCTAACAAGAAGGTTTAGGATGATATTCTTATCTAAAATATATGGCTTTATTTATCTAATTTTTCCATAATTACTTGTATTACTTTTGAATTAAATCATTGCAATGGAAGTTGAGATGGGTAGTTCCTTAAGCAAAAGTGTTTTAGCTATTGTATTGTTTTTAATTCATGTTAGTCTAGTTTAGTTTTTGTTTTATTTTATTGTCCATTTAGTTTATTTCTTACTTTCAATTCAAAAATTTGGAAAATAATTTCAAATTAATTTAATTCACACATAGATATTTTGCTTAGAAATCTATATTCCTTTACGT